>JAFIRS010001564.1:0-332968 GCA_018342105.1 Gonioctena quinquepunctata | reverse complement strand
AGAAGGAGGCATTTTGAGTGAGTTTTGTGCGAGAAAACGGTGCTTGAAATTTATTTCGGAAAAAGCGATGTAACTCTGAAACGGTATGAGACCGCCGCATTTTTCTTCTGGATTCGTGTTCAGGAGGCAAAAACACGTAAGAAAAGTGTTTTCCCCATATTCGGAGTGCATGAGTGATGTAACTAAATATTTACCAGGAAATCTGCAAAGATTTTGAGTGGATAATTTGGAACATAACCTTAAAAAGGCGAGAAAGAATGAATGGCAATTGGATTTGAATAAAACTTCAGAGAGTTCAACTTGATTAATAGACACATAATTGTAGTGAAAATCAACAGCCAAACTTACCGGTGGAAAGATCTCGGCTGATTCTCGATGAATTTCTCTCCACAGGATATGCACTTTGGAACCATGATTATTATATACACAACCACAAAAACAGTTTCTGAACTGAAGTGGGAGGTTAATCAACAGGACGGGAAGTAATAAAAGTGGTTTAGAGTTCAAATCGATACTTACAAAATTTCTAAAGTCATTACCGACCCAAACGAACGACACTGAATGTACCAAAAATTTGATGACAAGTGACATTTATTCTCAACATTTGATTCGTCGAAAAATGTTTAAATCATAAAAAACAAGTGAACGTTGGTTCCGCATGCGCACAGTGAAAATGCTTAAATGAAAAGGTCTATTCATTTTTGCTATATACCTAACACAAATGGCTTACTGTTTGGTTTTCACATTTTTCATTTCAGCACTCAAAAATTTCATGTTTGTTAAATAAAAAGAGTCAATCATCTCATAATCCACCCTTGGCAAATTTTCGTTTATGATATTGAAAAATTAATGTTGTTTAAAAATAAACATTAACCTCAAATCTCAATATTATTCCATGGGAATCAGAACTGTCAAGTTTTGCGGTGTTGCCAATGATCGCTCTTCATCAAAAGGTAGGCCCGTTTAGAAACTTTGAATGTTTTGAATAAAGAAAACCGTTGTTGAAATGTTTTTTTTTTATGAGTCTATCAATAAACAGAGTTTAATTATATATTAATGGTGTATATCAAGCAGTGAGCTATATTTTTGAAAAGAACAGTAATGCGTGTTTCTGAACGTGGATTATGGAGGGGGTAGTTTTCGATGAACGTGACGTCACGGGTACACTTTCAAACGCAATATCTCTTCGAAATAAAAAATATATGATGGCATTCTAAGTCAATTGGACGTTTCATATGAAATACAATCGACCTATATAAGTTTTGGAATTCATTTTTCCTAAATGGAAAGGTCTATTTGCATTGCAGCCGGCAACGATAGTAAAATTGCTCTTGGAGTAGATCAGGGAAAATGGTAATTAATGTGAAGTTATCCACGGTTTTCCGTCCACGCTTTGTGACGTGTAGAGAGTCGCAGTTGGGATGGAGGAAATTTTACGCGCAGCGTTGCCAAGTTTCCTAGATATCGTAGGCGCGAGTTTGATGCTTATTTGTGCATATTTTTCCCAATAATGAATGATTGTTGATAATTTTCGACCATGATTCATAGATTAATTCTTAGAAGTCAATTCGGATATATCTTTCGTGGTTATGAGTTATGGTTATGAGTGAAAACATTGAATCTAATAACATCATTTTTGGCATATTTTCGCTTATATCTCGGTTAATACTGGACGAACGTTAACAATTTTTTCACCCAATGACAAAATCTGCTAAAATCTGGAGACTGAACAATTAAATCATAGTCCAAAATTTTCTGTCCACGGTTTTAAATCTGAATATTTCATAGTTATTATTGGACGAACTGAAAAATTTCTTCATCAAAACGTTTGGATCAGTGCAATTTTCCACCAAAACGATTGAATAATCATAGAATATACCCATAGTCTCAAATCAATTTGGGGCACCGTCTGGAAGACAGGAGAAAACAGAAGCTGTCATTTTTGACATATTTTTGCCTATATATCGGTTAATACTGGACTAACGTTAACAATTTTTTCACCAAAACGATCTGAGTAACCCATAAAATATACCCATAGTCTCAAATCAATTTGGGGCACCGTCCGGAAGACAGCAGAAAATAGAAGCTGTCATTTTTGACATATTTTCGCTAATATCTCGGTTAATATTGGACGAACTAAAAAATTTTCTTCGCCAAAACAATCTAAATAACCTACTGAATGCACTTATACTCTCAAATCAATTTGGAGCGCCAAAATTTTCTGTCCACGGTTTTAAATCTGAATATGTCAAAGTTAATATTGGACGAACTGAACAATGTTCTTCATTAAAACGTTTGGAATAATCAACAGAATGCATCTTCAGTCTCGAAACAATTTGGGGCACCGTCTTAAAGACAGAAAATGGATAAAACCATAATTTTTCACATATTTTCGCTTATATCTCGGTTAATACTGGACGAACGTTGACAATTTTTTCATCAAAACGATCTGAGTAACCCATAGAATATACTCTGAGTCTCAAATCAATTTGGGGCACCATCCGGAGGACAGCAGAAAATAGAAGCTGTAATTTTTGACATATTTTTGCTAATATCTCGGTTATTTTTCCAAAATTTTTGGTTTTAAATCTAATATTCATAGTAATATTGGAAATAAAAAAATTCTTCATCATAACGTTTGGAATAATCAACAAAATGCACCTATAGCCTCAAATCAATTTGGGGCACCGTCCGGAAGACAGGGAAAATAAAATGTCATTTTTGAAATATTTTCGCTTATATCTCGGTTAATACTGGACGAACTTAATAATTTTTTCATCAAAACGATCTGAGTAACCCATAGAATATACCCATAGTCTCATATCAATTTGGGTTACCGTCCAGAAGACAGCAGAAAATAGAAGCTGTCATTTTTGACATATTTTCGCTAATATCTCGGTTAATATTGGACGAACAAAAAAATTTTCTCCACCAAAACAATTTTATTAACCTATTGAATGCACCTATACTCTCAAATCAATTTGGGGCGCCAAAATTTTCTGTCAACGGTTTTAAATCTGAATATGTCAAAGTTAATATTGGACGAACTAAAAATGTTTCCTCATCGAAACATTTGGAATAATCAACAGAGTAAACCCATAGCCTCAAATCAATTAGGGGCACCGTCCGGAAGACAGGAGAAAATAGGAACTGTCATTTTTGACATATTTTCGCTTATATCTCGGTTAATACTGGACGAACGTTAACAATTTTTCCACCAAAACGATCTGAGTAACCCATTAAATATACCCAGAGTCTCAAATCAATTTGGGGCACCGTCGGGAAGACAACAGAAAATAGAAGCTGTCATTTTTGACATATTTTCGCTAATATCTCGGTTAATATTGGACGAACTGAAAAATTTTCTTCACCATCGCTTATTTTTACTATCTCGATATCTGCATGAATGTAGTTTAAGCTGGACGTATAAAACCGGCCCTTAAGTGATCAAACATTTCTAACACGACTCACAGAACTTTGTCTCTGAGATATAGTTCTCTGAAGTTCTGTGGCACTACTCAAATCCTATGCCATGTGTAAGATGCCTAAAAACCCTGGTGTATTCACTGATTCGATTTTGTTTAGAATTTTTGGGGGACAACAAATGAAAAACGTTAAATTCTGCTTAGAACTTCATTAGTAGATGGCGCGGTTAAGGAATGTTTGTTGTTTGTGTCACGCAAAATGTCAAACTTCAAACCTATAAAATTTTATTTTTCTGTCAGTATTACTTCATGCAAAACATTGTGAATTGATCGTTTACAAAGATTATAGTGCTACGAACAAGATCCCGCTCAGAACAGTTGGCGCGAAAATAAAATGAAATCCTCGAAACTTACTACAATGTTTACATCTGTCTGTCAAAAATCAGATTTTTCTTGAGGTCTACCTGGCAATTTTTGCAAAGTTATTTCTTATCAAATGGCCTTTTTCGGATCATGGAAACTTCCACGAAGGAATGAGAAAAGGTAGGAGAGTGGACTGATGTCTCTAGATGATGAATTAACTTGAAAATTGAGGGGATTGGAAAATGTTCCCGATGACATTGTTCCATTAAACTTTCCGATACAAACTATTACCAAGCCATTCACTGCCATCTCTGCCGGACTATTACCTTTCTGACAACCTTCTGACATGAACAAAATCAGATAGTTCATTGTAGATATCATAAAATCTGTTGATGAAGTGGAGAAATCGATGAATCCTGGTGTGCGACAGTCTAGGCTGCTTCCAGCTATCTTAGAATGACTTCGCCGGAAAAGGTGAGCCCTACTACAAAGATGAGGGGAGAAAAAAATAATCTAAATGCTTTTATTTTATTTTTCAGTAACACCCCGCATGAGATAATCGGAGGAGGGCGATCTAAACCAAGCAGTTGTTCGGAAAAACAAGGCCCACTCCCAAGATCGATAAGGCTAATGACTATGATTAGGATGATTATCACTTTTTAATAAACACATGAATTTCAAAAGTAAGCGTGGACTTACCATTCTACGAAGATATATTGGCTAGTGAATTCCGAACCGTCCCATAGGGTCCCATAGCTCTTTGGGAGAAAATATCCACTATATTTAGAATTTTCCAATACTTTAAGTCAGAAGACTGTCATCTCATGGGAAAATTTTTATACAAAATATATATAATATAAAAAATAAATATAAAAGTAATAATAAAATTATTTGACTTGCTAGTTACTAGATACATTACAATCACAAGTTGAAAAAAATTATTCCAATGGGCAAAGGTTCAGAGAAGATTCAAATTAATTTATACATATACGAGTCATTTTACTAGTAGTGTAGATTTAGTTAGATTTTAGCTTCAGAAAGTTAGGAGACTGCGGGAACTTTTTACTGTACATTAGTGATGATGTAAGGAACAACATATGAAAAGTTACCAACCATAAAGTATGTGCTTCATTAACAAATAAGTTGCTAAATTACATTATATATTGATTAAAAAAAGAATAAATAATGGTGCCACTCGCAAAAATGGAAAAATTGACATGAAAAAGGTAGATAAAATTTTTCTTCAAAATAAAAACTGTAAGCTGTAGAATTAACGTGCGAAAAAAATGTGAGGCGGCGACTCTGAAGTGCAGCGCTGGAGGAGCACGTCGCCACGAGCGAAAATGGTCCAATAAACTCAAAATAGCAGCTGTTGAGAAACTTCGCAATATTTCATTTCCATACCCAATATCGGCAAATTATAAGTCGTTTGATAGAGCTTCACTATCTCACAAATTTTACTTTTATTGGTTTGAAAGCTCAATTAAGTAATTGTATGTAATTTACAGCACTTCATAAAATCATTATCCGCTCCATCATAAGATTTTTATCACGAGCAAACAGGGACAGAAATACATAAGTACCAACTCGGTGGAGCTGTATCAATAGAAAATTAACCATACAAAATAAATTGGTACGGTTCATAATTAGAATTATTTCGGAACCCTCTCGAAAATTCTATGTAACACTCAGGGTTATTATAAATATAATACTGAAATATATAAAAATTTTTAAAATATTTACATCATCAAACCAAAATATTTACAAGAATTGACAAACCAAAAAAAAACGGATCGGAAACAAATCACAAAAAACCCTGTGTGGTATGAAATTGCAGTTTACTGAATTATGACAAGAAACGACGTCGGCGCCATCTGAAACTCTAGATAACTCCCTTTATCAAGTGGGCTGTTGTCCCCCAGTTTGTCCCAATATTTTACAGGTATAAGTGAACACACCATGTTTTTAGACATCTTAGCCATGTGGAACCGATTACAAAACAGCACGCGATTTAATTTGTTTTGTCTTCACAAAAATCTAAACAAAATATAATCAGTCGATACACAGGGTTTTTAGGAATCTTAATCCAGCGTTAGATGATAGTTGGAATAAAATGCGAACGGTATTCGGAGTGTGACGATTGCGAAGGTACCGAGATATTCTGTTGTATTGTTACTGTTTTGGCAACATTGTAACTGGACTTGGGAAATATGAAACGTAGGGCGTAGGGAGGGAAAAGGGATAGTTATTCTTGGACACTTGGACGGGTTAGGTATGTTCCGTAAATCGCCCAGAGTCACCGGACTGGTAACTACTTTTCAGTTTATGGTTAGCACCAATGACCGTTTTTTACGGGACAGATTCTATCAACTGTCACTTTCCTTTGATTTGCTTTAACGCGTTGATTTCTGTCTTCGATTCTTGGTTTATCTTAACTCCACTATTTGTTTTTGAAATAACGCAGATATTCGTAACACTACTTTACAAATATAATGATTGAAAAAAATCACGTTTTCCATTACGCTGGAGCTTTTTACAAATATAACTACAAAACAAACACGCTGTTCAAGTTCAAACAGCCCCAGAAAATAAACAAAATGACAAGTGACAAACAACTCACCGGACTCACCGATTTATAAACATCGGTCGTTTCGGTGACAGATAATCAACCAAACTTCAGGCAAAATTTACCGGTTTTTCAGGAATATAACATTTACGGGACACAAAATAACCAACCAAAGTAACCAAGTCGATTTACGGAACGTACCCACCTAAGTGACGTACTTTTGTTGATTAGGATTTCGTTCGAGTTTATATTTGAACCAATCACATTCTAAAAAAGCGACGGAAATTATTGTTACCTGGTATAATTATTTTGGTGGTTTACTGGGCTGAATCTGATACTAAACCCACACTTTGGAATGACAAAGAAAACTTCTGCTGGTGAAATATTCATTGATAGAAAAAAATATAGATTATCGAAAATGATGAACTCAAAAAAGGTTCATTTACCAAATACATCATTCACATATAAGCAGTGTTGTTAATCGGTGAACAAAAGTCTGATTTTTGGACTTTATATATACTTATATTTATATATGTCAGTGGCAGAAACTATGGGTATATTCTATGGATTACTCAGATCGCTTTGGTGGAAAAATTGTCATCGTTCCGTCTAGTATTAACCGACATATAAGCGAAAATATATCAAAAATTACGGTTTTATTCATTTCCTGTTTTTTAAACGGTGCCCCAAATTGTTTTGAGACTATGGGTGCATTCTGTTAATAATTCCAAACGTTTTCATGAAGAAATGTTTTTAGTTCGTCCAATATTAACTTCGACATATTCAGATTTAAAACCGTAGACAGAAAATTTTGGCGCCCCAAATTGATTTGAGAGTATAGGTGCATTCTATAGGTTAATGAGATTGTTTTGGTGAAGAATTTTTTTTAGTTCGTCCAATAATAACCGAGATATTAACGAAAATATGTCAAAAATGACAGCTTCTATTTTCTGCTGCCTTCCGGACGGTGCCCCAAATTGATTTGAGACTCTGATTATATTCTATGGGTTACTCAGATCGTTTTGGTGGAAAAATTGTTAACGTTCGTCCAGTATTAACCGAGATATAAACGAAAATATGTCAAAAATGACAGCTTCTATTTTCTACTGTCTTCCGGACGGTGCCCCAAATTGATTTGAGACTCTGAGTATATTCTATGGGTTACTCAGATCGTTTCGGTGGAAAAATTGTTAACGTTCGTCCAGTATTAATCGAGATATAAGCGAAAATATGTCAAAAATGACAGCTTCTGTTTTCTCCTGTCTTCCAGACGGTGCCCCAAATCGATTTGAGACTATGGGTATATTCTATGGGTTACTCTAGTCTACTCTACTCCATTCAAGAGTTTATAAATACTGCGACAATTGATTTATAGTTTCCAAATTCCAAAATTGTATGTGTATGTGTATTTATGTATGTATACGTTTTCTGTCCGCAGTATACAATTTAAGTTATTTCATGGTTATTTACATATTTTTATCTTCATCTGTGATCTTCTACCTTATATATATATATATATATATATATATATATATATATATATATATATATATATATATATATATATATATTCATAGTATGTACATAGCTTTATCCTTATTTTTAGATTTTTGACAAGTGTAAACATTTGAAGAAATGTAGTAACACAATAAACAAACAAACTCAGATCGTTTTGGTGGAAAAATTGTTAACGTTCGTCCAATATTAACCGAGATATTAGCGAAAATATGTCAAAAATGACAGTTTTTATTTTCTCCTGTCTTCCGGACAAATTGTCTTCCCCAAATTGATTTGAGGCTATGGGTATACTCTATGGGTTACTCAGATCGTTTGGGTGAAAAAATTGTTAACGTTCGTCCAGTATTAAACCGAGATCTAAGCGAACATATGCCAAAAATGATGTTATTAGATTCAATGTTTTCACTCATAACCATAACTCATAACCACGAAAGATATATTCGAATTGACTTCTAAGAATTAATCTATGAATCATGGTCGAAAATTATCAACAATCATTCATTATTGGGAAAAATATGCACAAATAAGCATCAAACTCGCGGCTATGATACATAGGAAACTTGGCAACGCTGCGCGTAAAATTTCCTCCATCCCAACTGCGACTCTCTACACGTCACAAAGCGTGGACGGAAAACCGTGGATAACTTCTCATTAATCCATATTATTGGAACAATCAAATGTTGGATCCAAAAGATTACAGTCAATATTTTGAAATTTGTTCTACCAACCTTAAACTCAACTTATTATTTCAATTTTTCGACTATGATACAGAACACTATAACTGATAAAATACTTAAATGCTCAGAAAAATCGTCAAACACAATAAGGATGCCCCATAGACAAATTAAAAATAAAGAGACTGTTTGGAACATTGGCAATCTTGACCACCAAGTTTTTGGTACGGCCAGTCGCGCATGGAGGCGCTGTCCGCAATCAACAGACGACTGACATGATAATTTTTCAATTTCGACATTTGTAAGAAAATGACAAACCACGTAATAATTTCAGAATAATTATACTGTTGTCATCGAAAAATTAATTATAGAAATTATACTATGGACTTGAATTATGAACCCAACGTCGAAAATGGAATGTTTTGTTATTCGAGTTGACGCTAAAATTCCTCGAAATATTCTTTCACAAGGTAAAATATAAGCTGCTTTTCACAAACTGATACTTATTTCCATCCATCAGTTGCAGAAATTTTTTCACAAACTGATACTTATTTCCGTCTATCAGTTTCCATTTCCTATCACCATTTGAGGAAGTACGAAGATTATCATCAAACTGGAATATTTGTTAAGTATACCTACTTGTTCCACTGGAATATTTGTTAAGTATACCTACTTGTTCTCCTTTGTGCTAATAAATGAACAAAATTATTGAAGGTTTGTTGTAAATGTAATTTGTTTTTATTTTGGTTGATTTGATAAGAATGAAGAATATTTTTAATTTTGTTGTTTTTCGGAGTATTATTATTGTTTTGTCTGTAGTTGTACCTTGTCCTAGATACAATGAAATGTGTTTTTATAGTGTTCAACTCATTATTCTTGTTTTATAAGATCTTTAATTTTGTTCTTGATATCATGAAATAAAGATTTGAAACTTTATTTTAACCACGAACGAACTAACAGATTCTACGAATCGATTACTGTATATATTTTATTAGTGTTCGATTTGCCATTTCATATGATACAACCATTCATATGGAATACAAGAATGGCAAATCGATCACTCATAAATTATATACCATATCAATCATATAAAAGTAACACATTTGAAAAACCCGCCTTATCTCAATCGGTTTTACCAACTGTATTTAGTTCGGCCAGTTGCGAGATATGTCGCCACTGTCTAAACGTGGTGCCAACTTTTACTGCAGGTTTGACAACTCTCTTTATTTTTAGTTTCTCTATGGGATGCCCCTAATCTTTTTACATCGAACAAAAAAAATTAGAAACTTGCACATTAGGCAATCCATACCACGTGACACGTGACCCCGGTTGTTGGCACACAAACCGATAATCGCCATAAGAATATCATTGTCAATAGTGTGAACCTTTGGCTTGTAAAAGTGTATTTTTGGTTATTTTCGGAGCTTTTGTGTTGTTAATTAATAATATTCAGATGGAAAGTGATTACCTGAAGACACTATTGTTGAAAAGCAGAGGCTTTGGTGAACGGTATGCTTGAAAATACATCTCTATCTTCTGTTTACATTTTTATCAATGTATTTGTTACAGATATAAAATGAAGTTGAGGATTGATCAGTGATTTAGATCCTTTTTACACTGAATATTTCTGAACTGAATTGTTCAATTGTTGGAGCTCCTCCTGTTACGAATATGGATATTATTTCGTATTTGCTTTTTACTCAGCTTTCCCAAATGCAGATGAAGCCCTATACAAGTTTAGAATCCATACATACTTTGAATCTGGCTTCGTCGTGAAGGTGAGAACAAAAATTCAGAATCATTTATATATTTTAGTTAGTCTAGTATGTTTTTTCCTAGGCAGCAGGTTTTTTCTAATGGGTACATGTACAGTTGCAAATCTTGAGTCATCGAAGTGAATTATTATAAATTAGGAATAATAATACATAAGAAGCAATTTATAACTTCTGATCTGTTCTATTAGGTTTATTGCCACATTTGTTTATTATAAGAGACATTGATTTGATATTTAAGAATATTACTTCTCAACTTTCATAATAGTTCTTTCTAATCGACATAACTTTTTTTCAGGTCAAGTATTCACAAAAGGCAAATTAAAAACCTTCAGATGTTTGGTACATAATTGAAAAGGATGAAAGCATTTGTACTGCTCACTGTACTTGTATGGCCGGAAACAGTGAAGTAGGTGGTCATATTGGTGCTATATTAGAGGCAATGTCACGCACAGATTTGGAAGCTGTGTGGCCAATGCCATCCAGTCAAAAAATTTATTAGACGACTTGCCTCTTGATCAGTTGTTTTAAAAAATAAAATGTTTCAAATGAATATATATATATATATATATATATATATATATATATATATATATATATATATATATATAAATAAATGTTTGTTTATTTGTTTTTTTACTGATTCAGTTGATTACTCTTAATTTAATACCAATAATAAAAAAATTACACAATAGTGATATTTGTATATAGTACAATTTCGATAAACATCAGATATATCCAATTTTACTGTTAATAAATTACAATACCCTTTGAAGGTTGTAGACGATGTGGTAACTTGATTACTCTCGTCTCGACATCCATCGCTTAATGTTCTTGAAAAGGTTTTCACGATGTTTCGAATGTTTGTATCTGCAATCGTCTGAATACAGTATTCACATTCAAAACATCATGTAAACCTTTTCAAATACATTGAGACGATGGACATCTGAAACGAGAGTAATCAAATACAACACCCTTCACAAGACTTGATCGAGGCTTTCGATAATTGCCTGAAATATCTAAAAAAGGAAGGTTGAGATTGAAAGACATATTTATAAATATTTTTATTTATTGATCCTAAAGAAAATTTGTATTCCAGTAATTCAATAACACTACCTATAAGAATGTTTTTTGAGGAGGTAGGTACATATATATGAACATTCATTTGGAGTTTTCTCTACTTTTGAAGTGGAAAATATATCAATTATATATATATTTATATATATGAACTTTATTTGAAATGGGACCTCCTAATGTACAATAGTTCAGATATATACAAGTAGGCAAAATCATACAAGTAATCGTAGGAACAAATCAAATCACAAAAGTCTGAAGTTATAGGTAGGTATCCATGACGGAATGAAGGATGTTATCACGAATGTGCACTCAGGGTATGTCTGCTGCAGCCTCTCTGATACTTAATTTCGAATCCGTAAAATCTTCTATGGAACAAATCAAATCACAAAAGTCTGAAGTTATAGGTAGGTATCCATGACGGTATGAAGGATGTTATCACGAATGTGCACCCAGGGTATGTCTGCTGCAGCCTCTCTGATACTTGATTTTCGAATCCGTAAGATCCTCTAGGTTGATTGCAGCTAACATAGAGCTCTTCTCCTCCTCGATAAGTCATTTTAACTGGTCAAAAACTTATGATTTGATACTGTAGACGCCGAGTGAAACCCGACTCTATCCCTGTCGTGACGGGACCCACAGTCAACTACAATGCAAATAAAGGGCATTTTTCTTCAGTTGAAGCACGAATTATAATCCGAAATTGAAAAAACTACTCAAATTCGCACAGAAAATCACAAAATAAACACTTTTACCACTATGATCGCTTATGACGAATTACAATGTGTGCCAACAGCCGCCATATTGCTTTCGTTTTGACAGGTCGATGGATTGCCTAATTATGCAAAGTGAGGTTAACCATTGTTGACAGATCACCAAATGATTCAAACAATGTTGCCAAAGCCAAACAGGACAAATGTAATGAAGAATATCACAATTTTTTATTTTTACCTTACAATAAACTCTATTAAAATATGGTAAAAATATTTTGTTGATACGTCTTATAGTTTTCGAGATATTTAATTATTTAGCTAGGCGTGCGACGACGCGGAGTCATCGGCCGCTGTGACGTCACTGTACAACGGTCGGTCAGTGTTTGCTCTGCTTCCGAGCTGTGTGTATGAAGTTTGCGTCGAAAATTGATAAAAATGTCGAATCCAGAAACTAGAAAATCGTGTATTGTGCCAAAGTTTTCAAATAAAACTACCAATGCACCCGAAAAGTTGTTTTTTATTGTTGCTTTCGAACCTAAAAGTCGAAAGAAATGGATGCAAATCATAATGTTCTGGGGTGATTCGGCATTTCACTGTATGCATTTCTCTTTCTCTGTATGCATTTCTCTTTCAACTTTTACATATCCAATAGCGTCGTCGTCGAAGCTGTTTCTAGCCGATCTAAAATAAAATAAACATAAGTTGATCTAATATATAAAAAATAAAATACGGTAAATATAAAGTTACTCTACACATGTACTCTGAATATTGGGAAAAAACTTTTCTTACGTGTTTTTGCCTCCTGAACACGAATCCGGAAAAATGCGGCGGTCTCATACCGTTCCCAAGTTAGAAAACTTTAAAAAAAAATTACCTTATTTCCAAGCACCGTTTTCTCGCACAAAAATCACTCAAAATGCCCCTTTTTTTCACCAGCATTAACAATACACCCTAAATCACTTATTTTGGTAACTTTGCACAAATATTGTCGTTATCGAAAATCTCTTCTTACAAGTTCAAATGAAGAAATGTCATCTTTGACAGATGGAATTTAGTAACTTTGCCTTATTTTTTCATGTTGGTGATAAATGAATCCCCGCCAACTTTTCGAATTCAAATGTGAGCAATAGTTTCCCCTTCATTTATGTGTGCAATTGTTGTGGGCGGTGATTCATTTAATAACAACATGAAAAATAAGGCAAAGTTACTAAGTTCCATCTGTCAATGTGTAACATTTCTTTATTTGAAACTGTGTAAGAAGGAGGATTTTTTCGATAAAAACGACGATATTTTGTGCAAAGTTGTGCCGAAGAAGGAGGCATTTTGAGTGATTTTTGTGCGAGAAAACGGTGCTTGAAAATGAGGTTAATTTTTTTTAAATTTATCTAACTCGGGAACGGTATGAGACTGCCGTATTTTCCTTCCGGATTCGTGTTCAGGAGGCAAAAACACGTAAGAAATTTTTTTTCCCTATATTCGGAGTGCATGTGTAGAGTAACTTTATATTTACCCAAAATACATAAAATGCACTTATCCACGATCACATTAAAGAGGAAATTAATATGAGAGGTTTTTCATCTTAGCTTAATAATATTTAATAGGTGTGTAGTTGCGTGCATCCTAATAATAACCTACTTTTGAAAAAAATATTTCATGGGTTCAAATTTTAAAAAGTTTTGTACCAAGGTACAAAATGTTCAGGTTAGGTTTACTATGTTAATTTTTTGTTATATTACATATTAAAAAAATCATAGAACTATGTAGGCATTCTTCCTTCTCAGGAACTTAATGTCAAGTAAGATGTTCATAGTATCAATATGACGTATGACGTCCATTTATAAAATACTACTAATGAGAAATATTTACTTATAGGGATCAAAAGATTTATGATAAAAAGTAAAATGTTATTAAGTAAATCTTACTTTTGCATTTTTACTCCTCGCATCTCGGCGGCCAAGAAATCGGAGTTATTTGAAAAATAGTGGGCAACCATTAACCCGTCTATTTCAGGCAAGATATCAGATTGTCCTTTTTCAAAACGGTCATCCATATCTAATATTATACTTATAACACTATTGTAACACTGATTCACATAAAAACTTAAGTCAAAAACGTTATTGTGGTCGAACATCCGATAGCAAAGCAATGATTGAGTGTACGGTGAGAACGTTGTGTTGTGGAATGACGTCACGCGAGCATGGCGCGCTCACCCGAAATATTTGAATAGAACGGAAACTAAAATTGTCGTAACTTCAACACTACTCGCTTGATTGAAATGAAACAAAAACATGTGTATTTCTAAACATTTAGGCTACACGGTCATGAAGTTTCAAGTCATTTAACAGACCCAGTGACATTCTTCATTGTGTATAATTTGTACCATTCTCGAGAATTTATATTAATGGTATATTATGCATTAATAATTTTTTGCTTGTGAAATGGCAACTTCCCAGAAATTTCTGAGAATTTAGATTTATTGTGTATCCCTCTACTATACTTGGAGTTTTCAATATGTATGTATAATTTTATATTGTCCTTCAATGTCTATTTTTGTAAAATGGTTGAATTTTTAAACTTTTTAAATTTTTGTTATTTTATTTTAACTTATACAGTTTGCTGGTTTTAAAAATGTGTATGCATCAATTTGTATCTTAGTAGCTTTGTCAACAAAATTTTATATTTTATGACAATAAAGCATTTCTGATAGGCTAAGGCCATAACAATCTGCCTCTTACCTGTTTCAGTTGGCACTTCCACGATGGCGGTTGCCAAATCTCCACACACACAGAACGAAATATTTTTGAAATATTAATGGAATATTTGTAGCAAGGTGAAAATATTTCATAAATCTTTTATTAAAACATTTGGGAAATAAAGTTATGTCCGATTTTTCTCACATTGAAATATTTTATGAAAAATTTTATACAGATTTTGCAACATTTCCGAAAACATTTTTATTGAAGATTTTTGCAATATTTCAAGGGTCGCGAAAATGGGACACTGAAATCATTCATTGAATATTTTTGCAAGATTTGCGTAAGGTTACATGAAAATTTCTACTGAAATCTTAAGAAAAGGTTTTTGCAATATTTCTTGTTGGCGGAAATGGGACACTGAAATTTTTCGTTAAATATTCCTGTGATATTTTTGTAAGGTTACAGGGAAATTTTTCATGAAATCTTCTAGTAATGTTGTTGAAATATTTCAAGAATCACGGAAATGGGTCCCTGAAATCTTTAGTTAAATATTTCTGCAAGATTTTTGAAAGTTCACAGGCACATTTTTCCTGAAATCCTTAGGAAATATATCTGCAAGATTTCTGTAAGGTCACAGGCATTTTGGTTTGAAATCTTTAGGAAATATTTTTGCAATATTTTAATGGTCGCTTGAATGAAATTTCTCGTGAATATTTCTGAAATGTTTCAGCAATACTTCAGATAAATATCTTATGAAATCTGCAAGCAATGTTTTCGTGATATTCGATATAAAAGTTGTAAAATATTTCAAAAATATTTTTTTTTCAGAATATTCCATGAAATATTTCTGAAGGATATCAGCAATACTTCGTAAATATATTTTATGAAATATTCAGGCAATATTCTTCCAATATTTTATAATAGCGTGAACGGCCGCTGAAATATGTAATGGAATAGTTAGTGGAATTATTTTAAAATTTGTGAGTCAAGCACTCGAATATTTCTGGAAATTTTTCAAGATTTTTAAGGTCTCGCAAATTATAAATGGATATATTTCATGAAACTATAGTGAATTTCTGCCGGGCACTAAAGCAATACACGGCTCGAAATAGACGATAGGTGTGCATTACCTGATCATACAATGTAGGGATGGATTAGACCTTTCTAATTTTTCGGCAAGTTAAGAAATTGTTATAGCACTATATACCTCATTGAGAGAAGTATAAAGTAGAAAAAATCCAAAATGGCCGATTTCAGTGTCACTGATATTTGAGTCAGTATTTTTTTTAAGGAACACCTGTATGTTTTCGAGTATTTCAATACAGTAGGGGCGAATAAGGATGGATATTTGTAGGAGAAAGTAATGAAAGATCAATATAATAGAAAAAATATATTAACTCAACTTTTCATTGCAAAATCAAATAAAATTAAAACATATTTTACGCATCCATGTCAGGGAGAACCAGAGAAATTGCGACGGTTACTGATGGCTGTTCTGTAATGAATATATTCTTATATTAGAAATGAGAACTTGAATATTTCGAAATCAGAAAGTTTCATATTTCGTCGAGAGATTAGAGTAACATCAATTCACTTTCCACAAAGATTCAGAGTGATTTAAAAAAAAAAAAACAACTTTATGTTTCATTGAGAAAATTGAAAACAAGAAAAAAAAATAGCACAAGCATTAAAATACAGGGTGGGGCACCCCATACGACACGGTCCCTGTAAACCAAACCATTAATTTTTTCGGGAATTTCTCCATTTCATTATATGTATGTATATTGATTAAGGCTGCAAAAGGAAATTATTTTGGAGTCTACAGGGTGGCTCAAAAAAGTGTGACATATCAAAGTTTTGTTTTTTTAAATGGAACACCCTGTATTTCGTTACACTTTTGAATAGGCCAGGAAAAAATAATATTATTTCATATTACTATGTATACCTAACTATAACCGTTCTCGAGTTATTGATTTTTTTATGAAAATGCTAGGTACAATTGGAAACTAAATAACATCGAAATGTATAGAAATCATCCCTTCGAATTCTGACCAAGCATAAAAGAGGTTTTAGGCTATTAATTTCGATAAAACCCGTTTTTCAATATTATACAGAATGTTCAAAAATCATTGTCACTTTTTTATAATTTCGGACAAAGATAACTTTGTTATTTCAAATAGAACATCCTGTATTTTTTTGGTCTGAACAATATAAAATTCAATTATCTTTCATTTCATATTGGGGTTCCCTATACCTAACCTAAATAGTTTTTCAGATATTGGCTTTCTTATTTAATGATTTTTGAATCAAAACTTTAAACGACATTTATTTGATTTGCTCACAAATTCTCATTACAGTTGTTATACTTCACTTCATCGAAAATATTTACTGTTCACTAAAATGAAGTTATCATTTACATTCATATTCTGACAGTAGTTCATTAAACATACTATACAAAATTTTTTTTATTATTCAACTGAAACAACAACAAAATATGAAACACAAATGTATTTATTTCAAAGTAGGTGCTCGAAGTGACGACCATCCTGTTGAATACAAAGAGCCACTCTATGAAATACTTCTTAACATTAAATAATATTTGAGGCGTCACTCTTCGAAAAGCAGCCCTAATTCTCTCCTTCATATTTACCAGTGTGGTTGGAGGAGTGTCGTAAACCTCATTCTTCAAAGTTTCCCATAGGAAAAAATCGAGGCAAGTCAAATCTGATGATCTCGCTGGCCAATTTTGTGGTCCTCCCCTACCAATCCATTTATTCGGAAAGCACATATTCAAAAACTGTCTGACACTGAATTTGAAATGTGCCGGAGCTCCATCCTACTGTAACCACATCCGTTGTCTGATATTTAGCGGCACATTCTCCAGAAGCTCAGGCAGATCATCTCGTAAAAACTGTAAAAAAAATTGACCATTCAAGTTTCCATTGAAAAAGTATGGTCCTATAACTTGTGTACCTATAATTCCTCCCCACACGTTAACATACCATCTATTCTGGTGATCCAGAGTGCGGAAAAAATGAGGATTCACATCACTATAATAATGGAAGTTGTGTCTGTTCACTAAGCCATTGTTATGAAAAGTAGATTCATCAGAAAATTAAATGGAATCCAAAAAATGTTCATCCTCACTAAACTTGTCCAGAACCCATAGACAAAAATCGATTCGTCGATGGAAGTCTATTTCATATAATTCCAGGTGTATCTGAATACGGTACAGGTGAAATTTGTATTTTTTTATTACCCTAGAAATGCTCCGTCTGCTTATCCCTGTATCTTTCTCGATCTTACGTTGACTCGTATGAGGGTTTTCTATGATTGATCCCATAATAAGAAATTAATTTTCCTCATTTCCAATGATAGGTTTTGGTCTATTTGCCTTTTCATAAGCTACACTTCCAGTCCTACGAAATTGATGTAGCAATCGTTTGAAAACCAACTTGTTTGGATGATTCCGGTCTGGATATTTTTGGGCATACACCCTCGACGCCAAAAGGCAATTCTCTAAACAATCACCATCATATCTATCCGCTCTTGAATGGGATAAGTTTTCATTTTCGACGCTAATAATTCAGTGAATGTTTTGAATAACGTAAAACACAATAACTGTTAATAAGAATTATTTCAACAAGTTGAATAAATAAACTACTATTTGAAAAAGCCAATATCTGAAAAACTATTTAGGTTAGGTATAGGGAACCCCAATATGAAATGAAAGATAATTGAATTTTATAGTTCACACCAAAAAAATACAGGGTGTTCTATTTGAAATAACAAAGTTATCTTTGTCCTAAATTATAAAAAAGTGACAATTATTTTTGAACATTCTGTATAATATTGAGAAACGGGTTTTATTGAAACCAATAGCCGAAAACCTCTTTTACGCTTGGTCAGAATTCGAAGGGATGATTTCTATACATTTCGATGTTATTTAGTTTCCAATTGTACCTAGCATTTTCATAGGTCAAAATATTGCCAATTTCATTTCTGATGTTGAATCTATAGTCAAACAGTTGAAAGATATGGGTGAAGACATATCTGATGTTGCTGTGATTTCCAAAATAATCAATAGCCTACCACCAAAATATGCAATGCTGGTGACAGCATGGGATTCTGTCGACCCCAGTAAACAAACTCTGTCAGATCTTATCGCAAGACTTTTTTGAAAGAAGAACAGAAAATGTCGGCGTCAGTTGTCAATGAGGACAATTTGGCTCATCAAATCTATAAAAAACCACACATATCAAAAATATTCCACAAGAAAACAGAATATCCAAGATCAAAAACGAAAAACTAAATGCGGATGTTGCAAACAAATAGGCCATTGGTGGAAAGAATGTCCGATCAGAAAAGCAAAATCTGAAAATGTGAATTCCAAAAGTGATTCTACTCGTAGAAATGGCAGAGAAGCACTCACTTGTGGCTTACCCAGTAGTATCGAAAATTGGGTGGACAATGAAGATGATATTTGGTTGGCTGATAGTGGTGCAAGTGTGCATATGTCATTCAGAAAAGAATGGTTCCACAGTTTGAAACCGATAAACGATGGAGTCATTGATAGAATTGCAGATGACAAAGTTGTGAAAGCAGCAGCAATCGGAGAAATCGAGGTGAAAGCTAATATCGAAGGTGTTTGGAAAGACAAAGTCATTAACAGATGTACTTCATATACCTGAATTAAGAAGGAAACTCTTATCTGTGGGCAAAATTACAGACAAAGGTTTCGTGATGACGGCCAACAGTGACCGATGCAAATTTCGCAATTCTGATGGTGAACTATCTTGCGTGGGTGTGAGATGAGGCAACATGTTCAAAATGCTATTCAAAGTTGATGAAATTGAATGTAATGCAATAACAACAAATACTCTGAAACTTTGGCATGAAAGATTGGGACATGTCAATTTGAAGTATGTCAAAGACACTATAAAAAGCGGTGCAGTTGAAGGAGCATGCATTACAGATGAATCATAGTTTGTTTGCGAAGCCTGCAGCCTAGGCAAGCAGAATCGAAGGAGTTTTGTTGAATCGAATCGCCCCAGAGCACAGAAGCCCGGAGAATTCATACACTCAGATGTTTTCGGTCCCTCCAATATAGTATCTCCAAGCGAATCACGATATTTCCTGTTATTCAAAGACGATTGTACTGGATTCAGGGCAATCTACTTTTTACAACATAAATCTGATTTATGTTGATATCAGAAAGAAACATTTGCATTCAATGTCCATTGACATTATATGGAAGTATGCATGGATTTTCAGGTGAATATCATTCAATGTTCTGCGTGGTATTTGCCAGGAAAGTAGTTGTTTTTTCACCTGAGATCTACCATTTTCTGGTTCAATTTTATATTGAATCCTTTATGTGAAGAAAACCGTTTAATTCGATTTTTCTATTCATTCCACTTCACATGGCACTTATCTTTCACTTCTGTATATGTTCGCAACAGAACCATATCCAAGCAAATGAATCAAACAACACCTTACGAAAATTGGTTCAGTAGAAAGCCCAATATACATCATATTCGAATTTTTGGATCAGTGGCCTTTATGTATAATCCAAAGGAATTGAGAAAGAAATGAGATAAAAAAAGTCGCAAAATGATTTTGGTTGGGTATGAAAAAGAATCTTCAAATTATCGATTGTGGGATCAGTTGAAAAGAAAAATATACATAAGTGCAAATGTTTGTTTTGATGAAGCGAATGTTCCTAACCAAGGAAGTGAAGAAAGTGACATACCTTTGAAATTGGTTTTCGAAAATGAAGTTGATGTGCTGCAACCTTCAATTGATGAGATCGAAAGTGTAAGCTATGAAGACGGTGAAAACGAATATAATGCACAAGAAAACCCAATTGGAGAAAACAAGTATGATTTACGTGATAGATGTCAAATTCAGCCCCCAAAATATTTTAGTGCAATGATTGCAGATGTTGATATTCCAACTTTCTATGAGCAAGCGATTACTTCAGAAGAATCTGACCGTTGGTTGTTGGCAATGCAAGAGGAAATTAATTCTCTGAAGAAAAATGGCACTTGGATCTTGCAAGAAAAGTCAGTAAATTTCAATATTATATTGTCAATGGGTGTTTCAAGTAAAGAAATCCTCAGAAGGGAATGAACGATACAAAGCTAGATTAGTTGCAAGAGGATTCGCTCAAAAAGAAGGCATAGATTATCATGAAACATTTTCTCCTGTAGTAAGGTATGAATCTATCCGGGTGCTACTTGCAATAGCTGCTGAGTATGATCTTGAAATTGCTCAATTCGATGTTAAAACGGCGTTTTTGTATGGAAATTTAAGTGAAACCATTTTTATGAAGCAACCCAAAGGTTTTGAAACACCTGGTAATCTGGTTTGCAAACTGAACAAAAGTTTGTATGGACTCAAAACAGTCTCCGCGATGCTGGAATTATAAATTTAGAAAGTTCCTGGAGAAATTTGAGTTGAAACAAACAAATGCCGATCATTGTGTTTTTGTAGGAAATATCGATGGAGATATAATTTATTTGGCGCTCTTTGTAGATGATGGACTAATTATGACAAAGGCAAATGACACTGTTGAAATTACTAGCACATCTTGAGATTAATTTTGAAATCACTCGTGGTGATGCAAAATGTTTCATTGGTATCGAACTATGGAGAGACAGGAGAAATAAACAAATCGGAATCACTCAACAGTGTTTTGTGAAGAAAATTTTGAAAAAGTTCAACATGTTGTATTGTTGTCCGTCGAATATTCCATGTCAACCAGGTTTGCAACTCCAGAATGATTCGAATGTAAATGAAGAGCGCCCAAATATACCATATCGAGAGGCAGTGGTTAGTTTGTTGTACCTAGCTATGATTTCTCGTCCAGACATAGCATTTGCTGTTAGCTATGTCAGTCAGTTTTTGAATAATTATAGCTCTCAACATTGGACTGCTGTCAAGAAAATCTCAAGATATTTACAAGGTGCGAAAAGTTTTGGAATACATATATGGAAGATGTGAAGAATTCAATGGGATTGATTTGTGTGGATACATCGTTGCATACTATGCTGGAGATGTCACTACCAGGAAGCTTAGAACTGGATACGTTTTTATGATCAATGGATCTCCAGTTACATGGTGTTCACAACGTCAACAAGTTGTAGCCCTTTCCACAACTGAGGTAGAGTACATTGCTCTTTCTTTTTGAGGCAGAGAAGCTGTTTGGCTACGTCAATTGTTGAAAGAACTTGACGTTTTGGGAAATATACCAACTGTCATAAAAAATGATAACCAAAGTGCGATGAAACTTGCAAATAATCCCGAATTCCATAAAAGGACGAAGCATGTGGACGTGAAATTTCACTACGTTCGTGCAATTATTGAAAACGGAGAAGTAAGCCTGAAGTATGTGGAATCCAAACTTCAGTTGGCGGACATCATGACAAAACCTCTACCAAAAGATAAGATTTCGACCATGCGTTCTGAACTCAACATTTTGGATCTTGATGAAATAGGGAGAGTGTTGGATTATTTCATCAAGTGATTTTATTTTGATATAGGTATATATATGTTGTTGATAATAAAATTACGTTTTTGCTGAAGTCAATTTTTCATTTTCCTACTTTTGCCTTTCTATATTAAGTACTCTGTAACAGATTATCCAAAATAACAATTCTTTTAGTGTAGTGTACCTACTGATGATAACTTAGTTATCGAAATGCGCATACATGTGTGAAGTGATTTAGTGTGGTGAAGGGGTATCAGACCATAAATAATAAATTATGGTAAGTTTTGTGATCCATAGATATGTTCCTCAAATGGTTTGGTTGGGATTAGGATCGATGTTATTGAAGAAAAACTATTGATTTTTCGCCAACGTTTTGACCTCCAATAATAAATTCATCACCAGGGTTCAAAAATTAGTTTTTTCCGAATGGACACAGTGAAATAATAAATAAAAAACAGACATCTAGATACGTGAATAACGAACATTTCATTTATCTCGAGCTAAATGTAGAATCTCTTGTGCCGTACATTGTGCTAGAATGTCAGTTTTTTATTTCTTATTGTTTTACTGTGCCCATTCGAACAAAACTAATTTTTCATTTCATCTTCCGCTTCTTAGTCACTACTGGACGAACCCCACCCAAGGTCTTAATTTTCCGATATATAATGACCCGCATCACCGTCAAACTCAGAATCGGTGTCTTGTAAGATTACAAGCAGCTCTGCATTGGTCAATTTTTCGCACACTTTTTTTCTTAGCTTGCGAAAGCCACAGTGCCATCATTCGCTTGTCAAACAAAAGACGCAAAGTGCCTATGCATTCAACAACACGATCCCGCATTGCTAGGCAGACTGAATTGCATTTAAATAACAGCGTAGTTATGTCGTCAAATGGCGACGGTGGCCCACGAAGGTGAACAACGCGTCGCCATATGGCGACAGCGGACGAGTCAACACAGTTCAGACTTCATTTTTGTCTACATGTTCTTGTCTGTAACATTGTGCCCCTGCAAAAATGTTAATTCCTCACCATATATGAAACCAAAGAG
Organism: Gonioctena quinquepunctata; assembly: GCA_018342105.1. Taxonomy (NCBI): domain Eukaryota; kingdom Metazoa; phylum Arthropoda; class Insecta; order Coleoptera; family Chrysomelidae; genus Gonioctena; species Gonioctena quinquepunctata. The sequence goes on along the minus strand of JAFIRS010001564.1, from coordinate 309,627 downwards.
ATGGTTCTTACAGGTAAACAATGAAACCTCTTAGTATGCAGATGTAATTACACACAAACACAATTTCGAAGCAATATCTCCAAATCTTCACAAGTTTTTGCTAGAAAATTCCATTCGATACACTAATCTAGCTTCTTGCTGTCGAGGTTCAAGCTAAACTGAAATATTAATATAAGAGACTGGGAGTTATAGCGTGACAGTTCAAACATTTCAGAAGTATCACACGTGAAGAAATAACATATTTTTTCTCACTTAGGAACTCTTTGTAATAATATCATAGGAAAGGATTCGTTGTGAGGCAATGCTGCCTCTCCAACGACCCTCAGTTCCGCATCCTCCCATGGGTTTTGGGGAGTTTTCCTCGCCCTTTTTACCGTGTTTTTAACCATAATAGGTCCCACGAGAAGATGGCGAAAGACAGTCAGAGCCCCTCATGCCGCAGGAAGGCAAATTAAACCGGGGTGCTAAAATAGAATAACAATAATAATAATAATACTAATGTAAAATATATAAAAAAACAATATTAAAAAAATTAGAATTATACAAAGGTATATAGTAAAAATACACCCATCCATTGACCAATTCTTGACTGAGCTGTCACTCCCGGCGAACAAAGAATAACTTCGAGTTGCGGTTAGTTTTTTTCAACTACTTTCTGCACAAAATCATCCGTCAGAAGCAGACGAAAAAATCACAAAGTTGTATTTTCGGTGGGAGAATGACAAGTTCTTCATTTTTGGTAAATGGGTGTTTACCATGTCTGCTGGGTTATTTTGCCAAATAATATTTGCTCTCGGCGCTTTTACAGGTGAAGGAACCTCTTCCTCATCGCTTGTATTTGCTGGCTGTTTTATTTCTTCATCCTCAACTTCGACATAATCATCTCCTTCCGCTTCTTCCTCACTACTGGACGAACCCCACCCAAGGTCTTAATTTTCCGATATATAATGACCCGCATCACCGTCAAACTCGGTGTCTTGTAAGATTAAAAACAGCTCTGCATCGGTCAATTTGTTCGCACACTTTTTTTTCTTAGCTTGCGAAAGACACAGTGCCATCATCTGCTCGTCAAACAAAAGACGCAAAGGCTTCATTCAACAACACGATCCCGCATTGCTAGGCAGACTGAATTGCATTTAAATAACAGCGTAGTTATGTCGCCAAATGACGACGGTGGCACACGAGGGTGAACAACGCGTCGCCATATGGCGACAGCAGACGAGTCAACACAGTTGAGACTTCATTTTTGTCTACATGTTCTTGTTGTAACATTATGCCTCTGCAAAATGTGAATTCCTCACCATATATGAAACCAAAGAGATGGTTCTAACAGGTAAACAATGAATAAATGAAACCTCTTACTATGCAGATGTAATTACACACAAACACAATTTCGAAGCAATATCTCCAAGTCTTCACACGTTTTTGCTAGAAAATTCCATTCGAGAAATGAATCAATAATACACTAATCTAGCTTCTTGCTGTCGAGGTTCAAGCTAAACTGAAATATAAGAGACTGAGAGTTATAGCGTGACAGTTCAAACATTTCAGCAGTATCACACGTCAAGAAATAACATATTTTTTCTCACTTAGAAACTCTTTGTAATAATATCATACGAATTTTTTTATCTCTTTAGCCATAGTGCAGTTAGAATACGACCATATATACTTTTTGGGAAAGAACACCTGCTTTCAATGTTTCTGGATATTAAGTAAGAACCTTTCACAACCTGAACTAAATAAATAAATAAATCTGTATGGAAGGGCAGAAACATTAGTTTTCTGCAACAAGTTAGTATTATAGTACACCAAATAATATTTTTGGGAAATTTCTGAATTTGTAATTTTGTAACTTGAATTTTGTCCGACAGAAAAAAATATGACACTTCTCTCTCTCAATAGGACACTTCTCAATAAAGACCTGCAAAAGCTAAATCTGTCGTTGTTTTCAGAACCTGCCAAAGGATTTATTCAGTGAATATAAGATTTTTATGTACTTGATACATATGAGGTGTTGCAGTTCTCCTCCGGTGGCAGAATGTTTCTATGATCTAAAACAGTCTAAATATATTTTAAAATTAAATAACTTCATAGTATATAGTGGCAAATGAAACGAAAATTTCAGCTGAAGAATCTCACGAAAGAGGAAAACTTATTTCTGAAAATCTGAACATTTGGTGCTGTTTTCACAATAAGGGGTAAATTATTATAAGTTTTTACTCCTTCGACAAATAGACATTTTTGAAGGGTGCCAGTATGACATCTATCCACAAAATAGTTTGCATTACTTCTAATATTGTAACTAAGCATATCAGACCTTTTAGTTAAAAACTGAGATAAGTGGTACGAAGTTGTTTATTTATTATTTTGTATATAAATACCATACTAGCCTCCTCAATCATCTGTTAGATATTTAAGGTTTTTATCATATAATAAATACGTGTATATCGGTTACAGCCTAATAGAATACGCATAACTTTATTTTGCAATATTTGCAATCTATTTATATCTTCTTTACTACATGAAATTAACAGCGATATGTAAATTGCGGATTAATAAAAGAAACCACCTACATTCTAAAAACGATATGGATACCTTTACTTAAAGAAAACGTTAGAAATATCAGGAAGGTGATATAATCCATAATCTAGACAACAACCCATATACGGTCTGACACAGACTCATGGTATACACCCCCCTTTTCTCCTTTGTTTCTCTAGCTAATATTTCTGAAATTTGGAACTTTGAATATGCTTCACTAGACGGCACTGTTTGACATATTTGGAAAAAAACAACTTCCGGTTTTTCCAGAAATTATATCAACTTTCGATTTTCAAATGGGACACCCTGTATTTGAAATTTTCGTAATTATCTGAATCCAATGATACCTTATAGTTGATATTTCATATCCAGATTTCAAGATGGCAGCAAATGAGAATGTCAGTGTAGATAGGCTGAAGAAAAACTGTAAATACTGTAAGAAAAATACAAACTCTGGACTAGTGTGTGCGAAATGTGCATCAGTGTACCACAAAGCTTGTGCAACTAGAACAAAAACCTGTTGTGATGAGCAAATCAAGGAGAAGTACCTCAGTGACTCTTGCATGACAGAAGAAGTATATTTAACTGAAGAGAATGCTCTACTGAGGCAAATTATTATTGATAAAAATACCATCATCGGAGATAAAGAGATTCTAATTGCACTATTAAACGAGAAAATAGTATCTCTTGAAGAAAAGCTTAGAAAGTATGATGACAAAAACAAAATTATTCCAAACACTCAGACAACTGCAGAACAAATAAAAAACCCAGACACATACATAGAAGAAACCAAAAATGAAAAAACAGGACGCACAAAAAAACGACTAATAGCCAACACGAGCAAGCCAGCCCAAAAAAACGTGAATGTCCCTGACACTTTGGAAGCACCTGGATCTCCAAATAAACAGGGTGGCTCTGCTATAAATCCTAAAGAAGTGGCAAAGGATTTATTGGAAATTCAGACTAGACAGAAATGCAATGAAATTATAAATTTAGGAGGAAGTATTCAATCTGGTAATGAAACAGCTTCCCCATTAAGTTTAAACACTCTCCAGAATGATAACGATGAACCAACATGGCGCACCGTAAGAAGTAAAAATACATATAAGCGAAATATCGGCCAATCGGAAAATGCCGGTAACTTCAGAGGGGTAAAACCAAAAGTGTGGATGTACATATATCGAGTCGACAAGGAGACAGAAGAAGAAGATATCAAAATCTTCATATCCGAAAAAACAAATGAAAAGCTTTTATGATAGCAGTAGACTTCAAATTCAAAGAAGATCTCTACAAGCCTTCTTTCTGGCCAAGAGGAGTGGGATACAGGAGACTGGACTTCAGAAGAGACATGCCGGAAAACAATAACCGGCCCATTTCTTTTTTAGACAAGCACATACCCCTCCAAGCAACTGTGACATAAATGAAACTGAATATTCGAACAGTGGCTACCAAATAGGAACTAAAATAGAGAAACTCTCCTTTAAATTCGAAAATAACATCTCAGAAGTGAATATTTTCCATTTGAATGTACAATGTCTTAGCAACAAGATAGATGTTCTAAATATTTTCCTAGCAGAAAATCCATATCATGTTATATGCCTTTCTGAAATATGGTTGACAAAGGAACAACTTCAATCCGCTGGTATAGGTAATTATAAGTTAGTAAATTTTTTCCGTAGGCAAAGATTCAAACGTGGCGGTGTTGCTATTTTTGTGAGGGATGGTATCTTTGCACAGGAGTGGCGCGTCGAGCAGTTTTGTATTGAAAAAGATGCTGAATTTGCAGCCGTAACCATAAGTAATACTGTTATCGTCACACTATACAGATCAACACAGGGTGAACAAAATAAGTTTGTGGACTGTCTAGAAAGTATGTTGAGGAATCTCACAAAGAAATTTGACTTTAACGTAAATTTCCTCAGTGATAGCAAGGAGAAACATTGCCTCACAAATATTCTCCTCTCATTTAATCTCGAAGCCATTATAAATGAACCAACTCGGGTCACCGATCATTCTTCCACGTGCATCGACAATATATGTGTAAATTTTGATAACTACAAGAAATCAGGTACTATTAAAGAAGAATTATCGGACCACTATGGTCTTTACATTATTATGGAAGGAAATGAGAAATTAGATGGGAACAAAAAAATACATAACAATAGAAGGCACATAACGGAAACAGGTGCAGCAGAATTTAAGCATTATGTAAACAAAATAGATATGTCCGATTTTTACCTATCTGAGGAACCAAACTTCCATCTCCAGATTTCTGTGTGAAAACATTACGTATGCTATAGAGCTGGCTTTTCCACTAAAACATAGCAAACAAGGGACTGATCGGAAACCCAAGTGGTGTAATAGAGACTTGAAGATTATGAGAGAGGAACTGAAAAAAAAAACTCAGCAGGATAACAGGAAACTCTGATCTGAAATTATCATACCACAAATCTCTAAAACTGTATAGAGAATTGGTTAAGAAAGCAAAAAGAGGGATGTACGACAAGGTTTTTTTAAACAGTAATAATAGAGGAAAAACTGCTTGGAATGTGGTAAATGAGATCAAAGGTAGACCTCAAGTTATACATCCAAACACAACCCTAACAGCAAGTGAATTCAGTGAGTACAGTGCATCAGTGATTGATGACATCTTGAAAAATATTCCTCCCACCGATTCAACTGGGGACGAACTCCTGATGAATATTAATGTAAAAGACTCCGCTTTCTTAACTCCAACAAATAATGAGGAAGTAAGAACGGTAATAAATCGTTGAAAAATAGCTCCAGTACTGATCCTTACGACATAAGCGCCCAAACAATAAAACTTATTCAGGAAACTCTAAGCAAACCACTAACACACCTGATAAACAAATGCTTGGAGAAGGGGCAATTCCCATCGCACCTCAAGCTTGGTAGGGCTATTCCTATCTTGAAGAAAGGGAACTGTAATGACCGTGACAACTACCGGTTTATTACCATCACCCCAATACTATCAAAAATTATAGAGATCATTATAAAAGACAGACTGATCAAATTTCTAGAGATTGGATGATCACCAGTATGGTTTCAGAGCTCTCAGATCAACTAGCAGTCACGGAAATGGTTCATCAAATTGCCAAAAACAGAGATGCGGGAATACACACAAGAGCAATCCTGTGTGACCTGTCAAAAGCATTTGACAGTGTCTCACATGATATCCTGCTAGGAAAACTCTATAAATATGGCATTCGTGGTATAGCCCTCAACCTAATCGAGACTTATCTGAAGGATAGACGCCAATACGTCTCATTTAACAACACTACATCTAGCACAAGACAAGTTAAACATGGGGTACCCCAGGGATCGGTGCTGGGACCTCTACTTTTCATAATATACATCAACGATCTACCAACATTCATAGATAGGGCAGATGTGTTCATGTATGCAGATGACTCTACATTCTGTATACAGGATAGGTCACTAGATGAAATCTACAGAGTATCAGGTGAAACTCTTGCGAAAAGCGAAATATACTTCAACTCTAACGCGCTGGCCCTGAATAAAAACAAGACCAAAAAAATTACCTTCTCAAAAAATCGAGTAGAAGAAGAGGATGAAATCGTGGTGAAATCACTGGGCTTCTACATAGATGCTGAGCTAAATTGGAAAACACACATAAATGAATTGAAGAAAAAGTTAGCTAGTAGCCAGTATCTTCTGTGGAATCTCAGGGAAATAATATCTGAAGACAGTATATTATGGCACGGTGCACAGTCATCTAACCTATGGGGTTCTACTGTGGGGAACTAGTGTAGCAGGCCCCGACATTCTGGTATGGCAAAAAAAATATTCTAAGAACCATGGCAAAAGTAGGCCCAAGAGAACACGCTAAACCACTATTTATAGATATGAAAATCTTGACACTGCCCTGTATATATATATAATGGAAGCAATTTTGTGGGTACATGACAACAAAAATAAAAGCACTACTGGAACACAAACTCATGACCACAATACCAGAAATAAAGATTTATACAGACTGCCCCAAGTTAAATACAGTAAAACAATGAGGCAGACTGAATATCTGCCGTTGAAATTATACAATATCATACCAGCGGATTGGAGGGACTTTTCCTCAAAAAATTAAAATGTTTACTGACAAAATCATTACTTGCTGATCCTATGTATGAAATTAGCGATATCTATACTCATATTTGGACGTAAAATAAATGTCATGTAAGAAGTTCTCTTGTGCGCATGCTAAGAGTAACTAAACAAATCTGTATATTATCATAGAAGATGACTTTACATTGTACTGTACCTTATTTTCGTTCTGTCTTTTTAAACTAATTGTTATATCTTTAATGCATAGTTATATTTTCATTATTAAGGATGTATTTTTAAACTATTTACACATAATGCTGACGTACCAAAACAAATCGCTTGTGATATCGTGTGTTTACTATGCATGCTTTCATATACTGATTATGTATATAATGGTGAATAAAGATCTTATCATAAGTTAAGAATGCCACCAGTTTATAACAGAAACGAAAAAGTAGATATGCTGTTTATGGGCAAAATGCAGTTGTTGTTCAAAATAGCTGTACTCGGAAAGATACTCTGAACGACAATGTCCGGCTCGAAATTACTTCAAGCGTCTTGAAGATCAGTTCAGAAGAGAGCCTGATAATAATGTTGGTAATGAACATAATAAATGTTATAGTGGGTATTTATTGTCCGAGAGAAATCATGAAAAAGGAAATTGTGGCATAATGGACAAATTATTAAATAAAAAAAAGCATCCTCAAGTGGGAGTCGAACCCACGACCTTATGTTTTCTAGACATATACTCTAACCGCTGAGCTATCGAATAAATGTTCTCATGAGAGAGAAAATCGATAAAACAACATCTCTTAGGGAGTTGGATACCAGCCGTGAAAGTATCAGAAAAAAAACATAAGTATCGATCTTATAAATATCAAATACATCAACATTTGTACGAAGGCGATAGTATAAGAAGGATGGAATATTGCAGGTGGGTACTACGCAATAAAGTACAACCAAATTATGAGTTTCTGAAAACAATTGTATTCTCCGATGAGTCAAGATTCATCAATCTTGGTTTATTTAAAAAACAAAATACTCGATATTGGACACAAGAGAATCAGCATTTAATTAGGCAGAGGAATTTCCAAGAACGTTTTGGGTTTAATGTATGGCTAGGAGTATTTGGAGATCGAATAATTGGTCCCATAATTTGAATGGTGGTAGATACCTGAGTTTCCTCAGAAATGAAATTGAAGATTATTTAGAAGATTTACCGCTGAATCTGGTAAATCGACTGTTTTTTTCAGCAGGCTGGTGCACCTCCACACAATAGTAGGAAGTGCATATCGGAACACATGGTCCTGTTAGGTGGCCTGCAAGATCACCTGCCTTAGAAAGAAAGAAAATCGTTTATTAGTTCATTACTCCAGCCAAGTGGATTGAACATGTCAAAAAGAGTAGATTCATAAATACATACGTTCACAAACAATAAGATTCTAGGTATAAAATTACAGTTTACAATTTGTTTTACAAAAATAGAGTTTAGAGTATTTAAAGATCAAGCCTAAGACATTCACAAATTCATCACAGTAAAATAATGTCAGTATTCAGGAACTCCTGGACCGAATAAAAGGCCTTACTAGATAAAAATTCTTTTAATTTATCTCTTACTTGTGTGGTAGGCAAATTTCTTGAGTTAATAGCAATTTTATTCCAGATCTCTTTGATTGAGAATTATATTTTTTTTGTATATATCAAGATGTTGTTTTAAGTTGTCTTATGTCTCGAGGTATATTGATGTTGAAATAAATTATCATTTTGAAACAAACCCTGATTTTTCTTGACAAACATTACCGATTCTAAAATGTATAGGGTTACTGCCATCAGTATTTTATATTCCAGAAATGTTTTTGCAAGTGTCACGAGACCCGAGACCGAATTACCCCATAAACATTTTTTCTGGAGAACAAAGACTAAGCAATCATTGTAGTCTCACAGTCCACACTCCTTGACAATAGCTACATGCAGACAAGTTTCATGACAGGGTGTCTATGTTGTCCCTCCAGTAAAGTCTACTGTCCAACTCTATTCCCAGAAATAGTTGCTGGTTGAAAGCTGTTTTGAATTGTTGTCTATATGGAAATCCCCCGGCTGTTGGTTGAAAGATATGATTTGGATTTTTTCTACGTTTAATATTAAGTTCTTTCTTAAGAACCAATCGTCAAGCATACTCAAAGAATTGCATAATGCGTTCTTGCATTCATAATGGGAATTTTCGCTACATATCAGTGAGGTGTCGTCCGCATTGAAGACCATGCTCATATGAGGCATTATATTTGGTAGTTCGTTGACATACAAATGGTTAAGGAATGGTCCAAGTATAGGCTCTTGAGGGACACCCCTCCACACGTCCCAAGTCGTACAGCACCATGGTGCCATCAATGGTTTATTTCCTCTTTGGATTTTTTTTTTGGTCACTTGAAAAACATTGTTTACAAAACAAATCCAAAGACCCGCGATGACATCGAATTACGAGTTAGACAAAAGCCAAACTACACTAGCCCCTTCATTTAGGAATGATTTTAATGTTTGCATCTTGAGAATGTACCCTCTTATCATTCTTACTTTTCTTAATTATTCAACTACAAATTTTAATCAGTCTGTACCATTTGTTGCTTTTATTGTTTAGTTTTTAATGTTTCTTTACTTTGCTGTTTTAATATGTATTTATTTAATGTCTTTGTCGAGAAGATTTGTTTCTTCTGAAAATAAAGTAGATATATTTTGATTGATTGATATTGCGCCTCAACAATTGAACAATGCTATTCGAAATACCGCGAAACGAGCTCAAAAATGTTTGGATGTTGGTGGTGGACATTTCGCACAGCTATTATAAGGTTTCTTTTTTTTACAAGCTTTTATTTAGTTTCACTTGTTAGTTAGTTCGTTCGTTAGATTGGGTCAAATCTTGCAAGTGAATTTTGACCGACTTCTAGGCGTCCTATTAATTTGAAATTTGGCAATAGTTCATAGGGTGACTGCGCTGGTTGTCGGCCACTTAACGTTTCTTCCGACTTCACTCCAGTCTAAATAATGAATTTGTTGAATTTTTATTGTTACTCACCATCACTAGAAAGGTCAAAATATCAATATTTAATTAAGTTAAGACGAAATATTCTTTGAAGTGTTTTAGATGATCAATTATAAGGAAATTTGTGAATGGTGTCCATTATCCTGTTTTCGGCCACCGTGCACCAGTTACCGCCGGGTGCGGTCTACTCTTCGGCCATGGTTATACGGCCACCCCTCTATTTACATTTGTGCCAGTCAGAGCCGGATTAAGAGGGGGGCAAACGGGGCTGCAGCCCCGGGGCCTCCACAAGAGAGGGGCCTCCACAATATACATTTTTAGGTAAAATTTCCCAACAAATACCGAAGGATATGCAAAACTATATATAAAAAATCTGACAACGAAAGAGCATTTCTCCCACTTTTTCCTCTCATTTTTCGTTTTAAACATTCAAAAACATGTTTCGTATTCTTGTCGAAATCCATGGTTAATATTAATCTTCGATCTGATGAATCATGTGTATATGCGAGAAACAATCACCAAGTGAAACATCATACTATTATACAAAATATTATATCGTATCGAAATTAGTTGTAAAAACGAGAACAATTAAATTAAAAAAAAAATATATTTTTTTTTTATTAAATGAAGGATTTTCTGTCGATGTATTCTTCGAATGACACAAACGATCTAGATACACAATGAAATTCAATAATCATAAGCAAAAGAAAATAATATTTCAATTTATGAATATGATTGCATCAAATTATTTATAAGAGCATTCCATAATAGAACAAAAGTTCAAATTCTGTTGACTATTTTTCTGCCGATTCTACAAACACTTTGCCCGTCTATACCTGTTTTTCCTATTTATTGGCGTTGACAAGTGTCCGCTGAGTGGCGCGCTTGTAACAGAGAAATCCCCGAAATCTGAAAGTGTGAGTCTACGAGAAGGATGACATTCCGCAACAAATGTAAATCCTTCTGAAAAAGGACTATCAAAAAGACCAATCTAAGATGTTCTACTATCAAATTCTTGAAAACAAAAATTTCAGAGCTACATTCTCAAACATTGAAATAACAGTGATTATTTTTTGACATTGCTAGAAACCAATGGAAACGTTCAATTCAAATAATTCATATACGTTTTGGCCAATCAATAGTGGAAATATTCTACCTAGAAAATTGTCGCAGGAATAATTTGAGGTATTTTGTTTTTATTGTCTGACAACCTATATTTTTAATTTGACGTCTGTCATCAATTCGCATGAAAAGTGTGAAATGAATCAAAACCGGTTTAGTACATTATATAATTTTGCAAGAAAATGTGTTTATGATCGTAACATCAAAAAATAATCTAAAGAATACCACACGAGAGTTCGATATAGTAGAAAATAATTATCTAGATTTCTGTCTCAAACTTGTTGGCAATAGCCACTCGAGCCAGTTGGTCTCTCTTGTCTATTGCCTAGCAACAAGTTTTCGAAAATCTGTCGAATTATTTTCACTCTCTTGTGATATTACAACTAAGAATGTGATGATGTCAAATTGCACTGGAAAGCGCTCATTTTCCAAAATGAAAAAAATAGGCGAATTACGATGAGACAAAGCCGCCTATCAAAGTTATCGCTTCTTAGCATTGAGAATGATTTTCTCTGGATGCTGGATTTGACTGAAATCATCAATGATTTTTCGTCGAAAAAAGCTCGCAAGAATCCATTCGTTTACACTGTAATTTAATTTATTTCTTTTATTTTATTATACCTACATATGCTCATGTCAAAATAATTTGATTTGTTCCGCAATTAAAAAAAAAAAAAAACTTTGAAAAATAATTAGGGGCCTCCACTCCTTTGTTGCCCCAGGGCCTCCACACCTTTTAATCCGGCCCTGGTGCCAGTTAACGGCCGAGTGTAGCCTAGTTTTCGGCCGTGGGCCGAACATACCCCGGATATACAGCCACCCCTGTGTTAACACGCTAAATGATTTGATAAAAGCTAATCCCCAAGTTAAAAAAATATTTATATTATAATTAAAGAATACAAAACAAACGTAAAGTCTTCTTGGTATAAAAAACATAAATAAAATATATCAAAACACTTATATTCAACAATCCAAGTCTATGAACACTCTATTCAAACAAGTAGGTACCTAGGACATAGGTTCATATCTATATTTGCACAAATCTCACTTATATTCCTTTGACGCGGCAACTTCATATGATTCAATCTAGGAAATCTGTGCATTTTAAATGATACCAGCTGGTGCAATAATCGCAGCCGATATTTTTCTCCATATCATCCTCTATGTCACATGCATGTACTACTTTGTGTCTCATACCTTATGTTTATTCTTTGCACTGTTCCTCGTCAATTATCTTGTATGTTTTGTTAGATACTATTATCTATATTTAATTGCCTTGTAAATGGTTTCTGTTGGGCAACAAATGCTTTATTTATTTATTTAATATAAGATCTTCCTCCCACAATGCTCATTCAATTTTGTCACTGCTGAGATTTTCTTCTGTATTCATTCTTTTTTTTGTTCTTCGTGATTTGTTTTCCAATACCTCCGCCAGGCTTCTTTTTTATCACTATTTCTCACACTTTTTTGCAGCTTGTCTTTCCGTCTTCCCCATTTTTGCTTTTTCATAAATAATATGATGGGTTTTGGGATCCCTTCCTGGATGATCCATTTATTGAAATCATTTGAAACATATTAAAAAAAAGCGTCTGCTGTCATCCATCCTTTATCCAGCTTTCCCAAAATTCAAGTGGGTGGCATACTTTCTACAAATGCCCGGGGAGGTCGAACATACGGAAATACCATGACGGGTGGGCACACTTTTCTGTCAGCATTGAAAATACAGTTAGGTTATGTTCTTGTTCAACATGGTTTTGAATTTGAAACCGCCAGGCCTGTCAACAATATAAACATATCCAACATTGCCTTATTATTATATCTTCATGATATTAAATTGATGATATTTTTAGGTGCTGCAGAAAAAGCTGACATATCCCCAACAGAACAGCCACTGAAAGAGCTAAACAAATGTGGCTTAAGCGAGCCAGTGATAGAAAAAACAGTGCTATAAATTAAAAAAACTGAAATGATGAATACTTCAACAGTTTGGCTGATGTTTGTTATATTTATCTGGATTCCATATTACTAGTGCTTGGTTTATTTTTTTAAATGTATTTCAAGTGGAACTTCTTTCTAGGAGTAAATATACAAATGAGAACTAAAAGTACATTTTTATTTAAAGACATCACTTCAATCAATTCTCATAGATAAGTACTGTATATATGTGAAACCCAGCTACAAATGACGTCCTTTGTAAGTCTGTATAAGACAAAAGATGTCCTAAAAGACGTCTCTAAGGCGTACATGGATGTCCCTCGCAATTTTAGTGACTGTGTCAATGAGATCGCTTTCCTTCAAAGGGAAGCCACATTTGGCGGCGATCTTTATCAACCAGTTCGCAACTTTCTGCTCTGTTTTCCTTGTAATATTATCTGGAATTCTCCCTTTTAGTCTATCTTGAATTGTTGCTCGGGAAACCTCAAATTGACAACTTGCTTACTTAACTTTCATTTTCTTTTATTTCAAAAAGAGCCTTTTTCGAAGCTTCATCTGAATATGAAGAAAAATGTTCTCTTACTCATTTTCTTGATTGGTGGCTTTGCTGTCCGTGTCTTTTGGTGTTTCTTTTCACCAGCCATCTGAAAAGCCCAAATTAGGGTGAACCCACCACCAAATTATTCTTTGAATTTGTAAAAAAAAATATATATATATAAACCACTGTTATACATTTTTATTCATGTGATGTATAATCTCAATAATTTACTTATTGGAGGTAGAATACAACACCTAGTATATACTTATAAATAAGTGAATGATACATGATCTATATATAAAACAAAAACCTGGAGGTATCTGAAAATGAAATGGAATTCTAATAAATTATGTACAATGTATAGATGGATTTTTTCAGCCAAAACTCTGTATACAAGTCTTATAGCTTATATTTGGAGTAATGAAAATGGACAAACAAATTTATAAAAGGATTATTTGTTGATGAGACAAACTGATATTCATTTGATAGTTTCCGAGAGCCAATCTCAATATTTATTATTATATTTCATAAAATAAAAATTCCCAGAAATCACAAGTTTGTCAAGTTATTTTAAAGATGTTCATAATTGTATTGTCATTTTACAAGAAACCTTTTGCAGGCTATGCGGAGGGGTAGAATGGTTTGGATGTCTCTGAAAGCATTTTAACATATATATATATATATATATATATATATATATATATATATATTATATATATATTATATATTATATATAGTCCACTTATCCACCTGTACAACATTTTGCCTTTCCAGGTTATGATATGATGAATTATAATAAAAATCTTTCAAAATTGAAATAGAACAAATAATGTAAATGTGATCGATCAGTCAATTGAGTCAATTATTGTGAAAGTTTTTGATAGAATTATAACTTTATCCTAAATAGGATGAACACAACGATTCAAAATCGGCACTGAAAGGACTTGCATTGAGACAGAAAACTGGAATTTGTTGAAACAGTGGGACTGAATCAGAGTAATACAACCACATATATTCTGTGACCTTATGGTAATGAGGAATGCAGCATTAATATCTAACTTTATACATACTTCTTGGAATATGTACTTTTCGCACAAAATCGGCAAAAAACAGTTTTTGCAGAACTGTTCACTATGGTATAAAATATTGGAGAGTGATCAATGAATGAATAATTGTTTCTTTAACTTTATTAAAGAGGCATTTATATTATAGTAGAACTTTTTCCAGAATTTCTTAAATTGATCATTGGATTGAGATGTTCAGTATCATATAAATGACTTTTCTTTTCATGATATATGGAACAACATTTTGCTTTGATTAATAACTGAATTGATTTCAAAACCTCTGATAAAACTTTCCTTAGTTATTAAATGACATGTTTGAAAAAAATAGGATGAATAAAGAGCCATCCATCCTCCATATATTGAAAACCAACATTAAATGCATGACTGGATCAGCCTATTAATTTAAAATATTGATTACGATCCTATTTGCATGACGGTAATGCTGGGAGATGAACATATGCCAAGAATGTAGCTGAAACATTAACATTTTACGGTAGACATAGCTTCTGCCTTTGTCATACTCACACAAATCCCCATTTTGAAATGACTTGCACTCTGTAAAACTTCGTAAACCCAACCTAAAATCATATATTTCGACTCTGATGGATCATCAAATGTCAATATGCATACATGGACCTACTAGTACTTGCCATGTCTAAGTGAACAACTATTACTGAAACATCATATGACAAGCAAGTAAGAAACCTTGTGTATTACCCTCTAGTATTTGACTTATATTTACCTTTATATGTACGATATTATATACTTTTTTATCATTTAAGCTACCTGTCTGTGTATAGTTATGCCTATTATCAAGATTCGTCAACTTGAATTTTTTATAACATGAGGCATTCCATTGATTCACAGTTAGTGGTTCAGGCATTTAATTTTTTGAATTATTATATTAGTGAGTGAGTTTATTATTTTATGGCTGACTCGACACTGTGTCCTCTACTAACTATAATAATACCAATTATGACCCATCACTATGCTTTGTCAATGAGAATCTATTTCTTTGGACAATAAAGTATATTTTGATGGATTGATATGCAAGCTTTTAGTATTAAGGTTAATGACCTGCAAATTTGACATTTATAGATAATAATAAAAATGAAGTGATTTCCATTCCTATTATAGTGTTAAATTCAAAACATCAGATCACTTCTTCTACATTTTTATTGCAGAAGCAAAAAATCACTATTTCACTAAAAATACACCAAGAGTACACCATGGAAAATATTCAAATATTAAACATAGTGTTCAAGTCCGACTTTTATTTGATCAATTTCTTGTTTGCATTATTCATAAGCGCAAATATTAGAATGCTAATGTTTTAAGGGCTTTGGTTGAGAAGAAAATAACAAAAAAAAAATTATGTTGTGAAATATTTGATCATTCAACACATTGTTTATTTCACCAATCCCGGAAGACCACTGTGGTTTTGTATAATACATTTCCATACAAGCAACAGCAGTCCATTCGACACGCCAGTTAATGTTCAACATAGCTGTTAAAACCTGCACAATAGAATGGCAAAATTTTGTTGGAAACCATAAAAAATTAACATCTGCTCATAATACTGAAATCACTTCCAACATTGCAGCTGTTGGCAAATCACATTTTTTTACTCTTTTTTGGGCAATTAAATTTTGTATGACTGTTCAATTTTTTTTTCGCTATATGAATAACACTGATGTTTCTAAAAGTAAATGAATGAATTCATTCATTAAAAAATTTCAAGATACTCCAAAAACTTTTGCATAGGCATTAGTGATATTCCACAAAACACATAATTATGACAAACAAGTCAAAAAGTAAAGGTGTTTTCATCCCATTTCTTTAAATCAAAATGTTTCGCACACGGCACAGCAGCCCATCAGGTTAATAAAAGTAGGTGGTTTCAAGTCCCGCTGGCAGATATGGAACAAAAATGTGAGGACCCTAGGAAGCGACTTGGCATTGTAGACGTTTTGCCCGAGGTCCCTGGAGACTGCTGTGACACTTAGCTTGTAAATAATAGTTTGAGTTTTAAAGTGTCTAGAATCCTAAAAAATATGTGAATTTTTCAAGGGTGTAATGTTTTTATTGAATCAAATATTAATAGTCTCTATAAGTGTAGGTTATACAGAGTTGGCCCTGCAGAAACTATCATTCAATCAACCAAAACCAATATTAAACGTTTCACTGCAGCTCCCGTTTGGATTATATTCCTTCAGTCACTTGTTCTCAGTTACATATACTTCCCGCTTTTAAAACCTGAACTCGTTTTTCTTCTCATATATTAGCTATGTGTTCC
Source organism: Gonioctena quinquepunctata (assembly GCA_018342105.1). NCBI lineage: Eukaryota > Metazoa > Arthropoda > Insecta > Coleoptera > Chrysomelidae > Gonioctena > Gonioctena quinquepunctata. The sequence continues at coordinate 293,011 of JAFIRS010001564.1, read as the reverse complement.
TCATAACTATTCATTTAACACCATATAACATTCATTTTCATCAAATGCTTTTTGCAATTAACTATAAACAATCACACAAGCTAGTTGTGAGTCATGATGTACTGTCATTAAGGATCTAATCACTTAAAAAATAAATTAGTGCAATCAATCAGATACTTATGTATGGATTTTTGTCTATGACATAATGAATATATTTGATTTCTGCAGCAAACACCCAAACAAGGTCATTCGAAATATTTGCTGCCTGTATTGGGAGCACATTTTTTATGTTTGTCATTATTTACGTTCCACAGTGAAAGGGTTGCGAGCAGGGTCTAGAACTTTTAACATTAATCTATTCCGTTAATCCAATATTAAGAAAAACTTGTGCTTGGATTTATTAGTTTCTCGCTGGTTTCCAAATGCATCTGAATTCTGTGATATCCTTTTGGTGGGTCACTTTTTAAATCCATCTATCTATCTTGCACTGCTTTATATTAATGTGAATCAAGTTATCTATTTTTTTTAAATTTAGAATCATTATTTACAAACTTGAGGTAAGTTGTGCTCTCAAATTATTATAACATTAAATATTTCTATATCCTGCCACTTTTAATATATTCAAATGATTCCTTCAATGTAGATACAAATTACATTCTGATTATTTCCATATATCAATTGAGCTCTTCAACTGTTTTTTTACTACTACCCAACAAATCTTTCAATAGTTTTTAAAATCTTGTTAATTTTAAATGTTGTCTTCATCCTGGTTTTCAAAAATGAAAAATATTTTTCTCAGACACTTTTTAAAACTTATTTTTTTATCTCTACCCACAATTTTATGTTGAATCAAATGTGATGCAAACATCTAATAACTCTATGATTGGAAAAATCTTGCTCTAGGTTATCTACCTCATGTGAATTACCATTTATAAAATGAGAAAATATATCTCTCGATATCAATGTAAAAGAACTAGAAATTCTCTTGGAGGCAAACACCATCAGTACAAAAATCCTATCATAAAAAACATCTTGATATACCAATTCTTCAATCGAAAAGTACACAAATTTTCACATAAATATATATCAGATTGTTTACGATTCTCATTCAATCTTGCAACAGATTTTCAAGAGATTCTGCTATCACACTGGAGCCTTCGTTACTCCTAGAAATCGATTCACTACATGAATCACCAACAATTTTTGTCAAATCTTTCACAATTGTTTCTAATTCATTACTGTTCGAGTTACACCTCTCATCACCTTCACAGTTTGTGTGTATGTCACAATGATCTGTGAACTTACTTTCCTCGTTCTGCGCGATCTGTTCATTAACAACTTGGGCAATGTGAAAACCCATGGTTTGGGGCAAAACACTATCTTGGTTATAGTTCTCAGGGGAGAAACCACATGGCTGTATCTTCTCCCTCGCTGGACACTGCAGCTCTGTTGTAAATGGACTATCCTGGTTTGAATCAGCCTGGATATCACTCAGAGGGTATCCCAAAGGTGAAGAAGAAGCCCTTCTATTTTTAGGTGTTTCACCTGATACTGAAGAAGACGGAAATTCAGAATTCACATCAATTTTCTGTGTTAGAGCACATTCAGTAGAGGTGACATTTTCACGCAAGCTGGTATTTTTATCGTTGCCACTAAAAGTCTGATGCTTCATTTGAAACAATTTATCATCATGGTTTCCATCATTTGATGGTTGTTCTATGTGATATTGTTCTGATTCAAGACCATCTTGAGAATTAGGTATTCCAACATTCTCAATGTTATCTATCAGAGGAGAATCTTCATTGCTTTTTAACTGAGTTTTACCTTCAGACATTTTTGAGTTTCCTAAATCTTCATTCAATTGTAACATCTCAAATGAATTGGAAATTTTGCCTTCCTGAACGTTTTTAACCTGTTTTCCAGGATTTATGGTTCCTTCGATTTCATCTTTATTATTACTCCAGCTGAACTGATTTGTTTTTGAAAATAATTCATCAGCTTCTTCAGCTTGGTTGGCATTATCTGAATTCTCAAGTTGGGTGATAACTTCACTATCTTCTTGTGTTTCACCAATGTCATTCTGAAAACTTGTTCCTTCCATTTCCTTGATGTTATTTTCTGTCACATAACATTTCTGACTCATTTCCATACCTACACTTGTAGATTCATTTTGATGCTGCCTTTCCACATATTTTTCTTCTAATAAAACATTTTCCTTCATCTGAGATTCTGTCTCCATAGTTTCAGAAGCAGTTTTTCCACTTTTCTCTATAATTGCCTCATTTTTTATGTTTCCCGCCATTTCTTGAACTTCATTGAAAACTTGGTGCTCAGTTTTGCCTTGGACAGAATCATCCAATTCACTCAAAAGTTTTTCTTGTGTATTAGAATCAACCATTTCACTGACTACATTAGTTATTTGAAACCCCAATTCATTGCACCTTTCATTCGGCAAAATGTCCTCATTTTCAGTTATAACCTGACTTATGTGAAACCCCAAAGAATTTTCGTTGGTTTCAAGAACATTTTGTACAGCAGGTGCATCAGAGCTATTTTGATTGAAATTCAAAGGATCTTCAAGTGGATCAGAGGCCTTTCCTCCAACGCTATCTCTTGTATCAGTCAAATCTAAAATTTTCAACTTGTTGCCACTTTTTTCAGTGATACTTTCTACATTCATTATTATGGGTTGAGGCAGTAACCCTATTTTGGTGAAGGAAGTTGGCGTGTCTCCTCTCTTCTCTTCTGTTCTGAAATTTACAATTGGACTATCGTAGCTGCCCATAATTTCTTCATCTTCTATTGTAATATCATGCTCACTGTAATCAACTAAGTTATCTTCGATTTCAATAGTATTTTCTTCTGGATCAAGAGGTTCTGCCTTAATATCCTGTAGGTGCATCAGGGGGTCAGCTTGGTCTGTGTGAGGTTCTCGAACAATTGTTGATTGTTCCTCACTGGGATGATAGAACTTTGGAACTTTTCTATTAGGGCGGGAACGAGTACCTTTTCTTGAAAGAATTGGTGGTGGACTCTGAAAAATAAAAAAGGACATTTGAATTTGACTGGTAGGTACGGAGCTGTCCTTAAATTATATCAAGCTATTTATCCTCTTGTTCATATTTATTATTTTTATTATTGATCAATTTCTACCTCATGAAAAATTTGTTATAACCCCTTTTATAATATTGACCCTTTTAAGCTTGATGGTATTGGTGTGAAATCACTTTTTCAATGAAATGTACATATGTTGGGTTGTGGTTCTCCTGGGAAACTACTGAAGGCGCCACCTCTTGGGGCAATAGAAAAATGGCACGCAATTGTGCCTGGCAAAATGATGAAGGGATTTGTTTTATGACGAATAAAAGGCAGTGCTATTGGACAGTAATTTTGATAAATCTGCTTTAATTGATTGATGGTAATAAAAAAATTAAATAGAAGAAAATAATAACTGAGACGTTATTACGAAATCAACAGAAAAAGTCGTAAATGATGGCACATTTTTTTGGTACTTGATTGATATTATTAACCAATGTTTGGTGGTGACAGTTGCACTATGACCCTATTAGATCTGCCCCTCCTCCTTCTTTGAGTGTTACCTTATTTATAATGTTTACGGAAAGATCTGGACAGAGAAAACTGGTCTTTCCTTCACAGGGTTATAAATGGACTGGTGGGGGCAGGATTTATCATGGAGAGGGGAGGCTTAGAGCAGAAGCTGTTTCAAATAAATATAAAAAACTACCCCTTTGGTTTGGCAAAGCGATGGAACAGCATAAATGTTAAGCATGTACGAGACACATGCTTAAACGAGAAAAACAAATATTTAAAGGAAAATTTATTATAGGATAATGTTCAGAGAATAGGTATTTAAAAAACATTTTTTGAATGGATACATTTCCCATTGTGATTTTTCTGAGAGAACATTTAATATTTTTTCAGTATGAAAAGAGAACACTCAAATAGGAAAAGATAAAATACAACCAAGCATTGGCATACTACTATAATCAAATAACTTCATCTGATAACAAAAAATAAAACTATATGGAAAATTATAAATAGCGAAAGAGGCAATACCAGAACTAAACACGAATTTGATGTAGACATTTTCAATGAATTCTTCACTGATCATGCGGAAGATATTGTTGATGACATCGGGGTCCCAAAAGAAAAAACTTCAATTATTCATAAATTCAATAAATTACCAAATTATTTTTTTAATTGGCCTTATCATGAAGAAGAAATCATCTCAATGGTCAGTAATCTTCAAACCAAGAACACTCAAGACATATATGGCGTCAGTACTGAACTGCTCAAACAGAGAATATAACTTCTGATCAACCCTCTCACTTTCATTATCAATAGACCAAGAGCCCGTGTCACTTTAAAAATGTATCATAAGTTTACGCACATTTAATACGGGAACTTGTGTTATCGATGTCAACAATGCTACAGACATCCCCACCATAAATTTTTTCTGGGACGAAGTGATGGTAGGAGAGATGCTAAACTGTTATAAAAAAAGGTAAAAAATATTGAAAGTTCAAGACTGAGGCGAGTAAAAAACGAAAGTTTACATTAAAATAAAGTGACACTTGCTGATTGCAGTCGTCTAAAACTTGGCGTTTACCTGCTGCAAAGTTCAAAACATGTCAATAGAACGGGCCCGAAAAAATCTGTTTCTGTTCTGTTCTGTTTTCTACTGACAGTTGGAGAAATCTTATCATTTGCCTTTGAAGAAAATAAATTTTGTCCGCCAGTCATTTTCAATGGAGCGGAAGGGCGCTGGGCCCACCGAATTTGGAATGTGAAGTTATCATAAAAAATCGCTAAATTTTCTCCAAAACTTGAGGGCCCAGCGCCCTTCGGCCTCATTGAAAAAGACTGGAGGAAGAAATATATGTCGTTTGAAAGCTAATAGTAAGTTCCCTCCAATTGTCAGTAGTAAACTCTCAGATTTTTTGGGCCCGTTCTATTGACATATTTTGAATGTTGCAGCAGGTAAACGCTGAGTTTTAGACAACTGCAATCGGTAATGTTGTAACGAAGTTACTATTTTCCCGCTATATTTATCAGACAAAAGCTCCCTGTAAAGAATTAAACTCCGCTTGACGGTAATAATAGGTCTAGAAATGCCATTCGTGTTCGTGATAAATCCGTGGATTACATATATCCTAATAAAACAGACTAAACGCCTTCCGGAAACCACGCGATTCACGCCAGGCGTAGCTGACATAGCACGCACGAGTATCACCTGCGCCGGCTATCGTCTCTCGAGAAAACATTCTCAACAAGCAAGCTGGGCGATATTCAAACGCCGACGAGACAGTTGAGTCGAGACAGAGACGCACGCACCGAGCTGACGTCACAGTACGAAGGATTTTACAAGCTGGGTAATTATTCTGTGAAAGTATATTTTGTATCACAATCGACACAGAGTCCACAAAACGGCGCGCGCATATAAGTCGATCGGGAGGTATTCGGAAAAGAGGGAGAAGCCGGCCGTAGTTCCGTTTCGACATATTTCAAAGAATTAGTAGCTTGCCCAGCCCAGCAGAAGCAGTCACGCGTCCGACTAGTATCCAGAGTGTGAGCCAAAGACCGAAGCAGTCCACGACCGTCCCGGACCTTGCCGAAGCAGTGAGATCGGAGTTCGGGTAAATATGTTGTATCAGGTAAAAGACATCAGGAAATTGTAAGTACCACCGATGCGATGTGCGCATGATCGTAAGAGGCACATATTCATTTCAATGCTGTGCTGGTAATTTCTGCATACGAGTCCGTACGATACCCCCCGCAAGAGCTTTTGGTTGCTAAGTTTACCCCGCTTGCTTGAAAACACCCTCCCCGCTTTCTCTGTAGATAGTGCTTGCCATGTGTTTATTTGTTGTGAGAACTTGAGGCCGCCGTCAGCCGCCCTTACTGTATTTCTTTATTTTCAATATACCTGTTTATCCTGTTTTTAGTATTCTTTCATTGACTATTTTGAGTAGAATTTAAACATCTAGTGCGCAGTCGCCACCCAGGTTCGAAACCCAGTTGAAGGCAATTAAAGCCTGCCTTGCTGACCCTGTTACAGTGTCACGACTATATTGACCCCTGGAGTGTCTTTCTTCACTGAGACTGCCCGGAGCAAAAGTGCCCTTTTCCACTATAAACCAAAAGGTGGCGCCCGAGGAAAACCGAGAATAGTGAAAAGCGCCAAAGTTTGATAATAGGGGGAGAAACCCCTTTACAAATTGGCGCCCGAGCAGGGACCGTTTTGATAGTATACCGAGACCTGTCATTTTTGACAGATGTCAACTTCGACTCAAAAGAGAGTCAATATGCCGAGTGACCCCTCGTTTAATAGGTTTCCGGGGGTGTAGAACCGATTACCGTCATCCGTTTCCTTTTCAGGTTATCCATTCACGAGATACGTGGGTGAAGAGAGAGAAAGCAAGCTCGTACGACAAGGACAGTTGGAAATCCGTGGAGCTAGTTCCACAGGGTGGATAGAACCGAAATTCGTTTAAGGCTACCGACCTGTTATTTTTGACAGATTGTCAAACTCGGCTCAGAAGAGAGCCAGGCGTCCGTGCGATACCTCCTTAACGAATTATCGAGTGCGCAGAAGCGCTCCCCGCCATCCGTTCGTCAATAGGAGGTACTGTTCTCAACATACGAGCACTAGACAAGGAGTTGAGTGCCGACTGTGAACCAAGTAAGACGTGCAAGCTGAAGAAGAGAAGTTCCGACTGTGAGACAAGTAAGACGTACGAGTTCCGAGTATTCGCCTAAGATGCCGACAGGACTAGGAAGCCCCACCACCGTGCCAGTGACTACCACAGGGCCAGCCGCGTGCCCACTGCCTCTGAGTCCAGGTGCAGGAGGTGACCCCAACGACACCCGCGTCGGATGGGTATACCAGCTACGAAAAGAGGAGCTAGATACAGAGCTCGCTAGATTTCGCTTGGATCCAACCGGCACCGTCGACGAGAAGCGAAGGAGAATCATAAAGTTTCTCCGAGAAGGACGAGCAGCATGTCCCGCACCGACCGTCACCAACCCGTTTCCGTTCCCCACGACGACAACAGGAGTTGCCACGACAACCGCACCGCCGCCAGTATTACCCACAATCACAGTGACGAGCACTGGAAACCCGATCATGAGCAACGTGATCACAGGGACCCCAGTGGGAGCACAGGCCGCCCCACTGCTACCGCCGACCACCGACCGCATCTTTCCGTCAAGATTCCCGGTGGTACTGCTGAAGCGTTGATTGACACCGGTGCCGTAATCTCATATGTCGGCGACAGGATAGCCAAGCAGTGGAACCTGCTAGGAGTACCGAAAACTCCAACTGCTACGAGTTCCGCTCGACTGGCCAATGGAGAAACTGTTACCGTCCCCGCAACGTATCACGTAGAGATCCGAGTTGGAGAACACCGTTTCGAGGAATCTTTTGGACACCTGAGTGGCCTGTCATCCGATATGGTCCTAGGAATGGACATATTGAGGAAAAGGCAGTTTGGACTCGACCTAGGAAGTGGCCAAATCTTGGTAAAGAACCAACCCATTACAAGGGAAGCTCGGCCCGTACCATGCTTTCCTATTGGAGTTATTGAGCCAAGACCGGCCCTGACACTTTCCAGAGAGGAAGAGGACCACTTACAAGACTTCCTACAGGATGAATTACGCCCATTCGAAGAAATTTATGGGGTAACGCCGCTGGTGGAACATAGGATCCGTCTCCTGAATCCAGAGCCAATAAAGCAGCGATACCGACCCCAGAATCCAAGAATGCAGGATGTAATCAATACCGAAGTTGACAGAATGCTGCAGGAGAACATCATAGAACCCTCTGGGAGCCCGTGGAGCTCGCCAGTAGTCATCGTGCGAAAGAAAGATGGCAAGCCGAGGTTCTGCATCGACTTCCAGAAAGTCAATTCCGTCTCTATGAAGGATGCCTACCCGTTGCCGTTCATCAACGCTATCCTGGACAAACTACGCCGCGCCCGATATATTTCCAGTATCGACTTGCGACAAGGATACTGGCAGGTCGCACTATCCGAAGACGTAAACCGGTGACCGCCTCACTGTACCTGGCCGAGGACTATTCCAGTTTCGGTTATGCCGTTCGGTCTCCACGCCGCTCCTGCAACATTTCAACGATTGATGGACACCATTATCGGACCGGAAATGGACCCATATTGCTTCGCATATCTGGATGATATCATCGTGTTAGGAAACACGTTTGAAGAGCATCTCGCTAATCTGCAGGAAGTGTTCCGTCGCCTTCGTGCAGCTAACCTGCGAGTCAATCCAGAAAAATCCAGTTTGGGAGGAGATCACTCAAGTATCTCGGACATCTAGTGACGTCAGAAGGCATCAGGACAGATCCCGAGAAAGTGGCCTCCATTGTGGAACTAACAGCTCCCACCAACGTGCGAAGTTTGAGACGGTTCCCAGGAATGGCATCATGGTACCGACGATTTGTACCGGCATTTTCTGAAGTAGCAGCACCGTTGCATCGGCTACTAAAGAAGAATCGCCGCTGGCACTGGGCACCGGAACAAGAGGAAGCCTTCCAGAAACTGAAAACCTGCCTCACGGAAGCTCCAGTCCTCACCTGCCCCAACTTCGACAGACCGTTCAGCATGCAGACCGACGCATCCGATCAAGGCTTAGGAGTGGTCCTGACGCAGGCCACAGAGGACAACGAGCACGTCATCGCGTATGCTAGCCGATCCTTAACCTCCACAGAGAAGGCCTATTCCGTGACCGAAAAGAAATGCCTAGCGATTGTATGGGGAATCGAGAAGCTACGCCCTTACTTGGAAGGATACCACTTCACGGTCATCACCGATCATCAGTCTCTCCGCTGGCTGCATTCCATCAAGAGCCCTGCAGGACGCCTCGCCCGCTGGAGCATGTTCCTACAGCAATATGACTTTGAAGTCAAGTACCGCCGAGGAGGGCTGAATAAAGTGGCAGATGCTCTATCAAGAGATCCATTAGGCACGGAGACCGGAGAACATGTCGAAGAGATGACCGCCGTCGAACCAGTAGCTGTCTGCACATGGTACGACAAAAAGAAAGAGGAAGTACAACGAAGTCCAGAGATGTTTCCAGACTATTGTATCCAAGAAGATCGCTTGTACCGCCATTTCTGGGACTCCAACGACCTGATAGAGCCAGAACTGTCTAACCCATGGAAAATGTGTGTCCCTAAGCCGACAAGGGTCAAAATACTGCAGGGGATGCACGATGCACCCACCGCCGGCCATATGGGCATTGCCAAGACAATAGCCAGGATTGCCGCTCGCTATTACTGGCCAGGCATGTTCCGCGACCCGTCACAGATGAAACCAGCCGGCAAGATGCAACCCTCGACTAACCGCCAACCCTGGGCATGGTCAGTACAGACCTGGTTGGCCCGTTACCCCGTTCTACCCGAGGAAATACGTTCCTGGTCGTGTTCCAAGACCGATTCACGAAATGGGTTCAGTGTCGGCCTATCCGCAAGGCTACCGCCAAGGCCGTCACCCAAGCTCTCTACGAGGAGATCATTACCCGCTTCGGATGTCCGAAAGTAGTTCTCAGCGACAACGGAACCCAATTCACAGGGCACCTGTTCGAGGATATGCTGAAGGAACTTGGAATCAACCACCGAGAACACCGCCATACACGCCACAAGCAAACCCCGTGGAGAGGGCCAATAAGACGCTCAAGACGATGATCGCCCAATTCTGTGACCAGGACCACCGAAAATGGGATTCACATCTAGCTGACCTACTGTTTGCCATCAATACCGCTCGCCAGGACTCCACCGGATATTCTCCAGCATTCCTGAACTTTGGAAGGGAGATGGAAGTACCAAAGGCGATATACAGACCGCTGGTACCACCCACGAAGGATGATGAAGGAGAAATTAACCAAGCCGAAGTCACCAGTCACACAGAGAGGCTCAAACACCTGCAGGAGACGTTTGAGATGGTCCGAATCAACCTTGCCAAAGCTTTCATCACTCAGAGCCGCCACTACAATCTCCGGCGCTGAGAATGGCGATGTCATGTGGGCGAGCAGGTGATGAAGAAAGAGCATCACCTATCATCAGCCGAAAAAGGTTTTGCCGCGAAACTGGCTCCATAATACTCCGGTCCATACACGGTGACCCAAGTATTATCACCGGTGGTGTATAACCTGAAAAATCAGGCAGGCAAGCGGTTCTTACGGATCCATGTTAAAGATCTGCGCCCGGCCCATAGCCCAGATACCGAGGTGAACTAAGGAACATGTTGCCCCCGGAAGGCCCACGTCACACAGCCAGCCGCCCAGAGGAGACCAGCCCGAAGGAGACCAGCACAAGAAGGACGACGCCCCGTGCCCCGATGTCAACGGTATCCTGACCCGCATGTCCCCGATGCGGATGTTCAGCACCCATTGATGCCGTAGGCAGACCCGTAGGATCAGGATGCGGATGCCAGCATCCAATCCAGGAAGATTTTTTTTTACTTTATTATTGTGGTATGACTATTTTTTTCTAATTTTTTTTTTTGACTGGTAATGTTTTTTTTTTGTTGTACAATGATCATTGTACACAGTAGTCCTGTTTGTTGCTCTCCGGCAACCAGGCAAGAGTTTATTTTGTTTTTCATTTGGAATAATTTGAGGTCCACATTTAAGTTTATTTTATTCCGTAATTTATGTATCAGGTGGACCTACCCCGAATAAAGGGTTCGACTATTAGGGGGGGTAGGCACCTGGCGGGCTATACTGTTATATTCCGAATGGACCTGTTTTTTTTTGTTAGAACATAAGGTTGCTAGCCGTCTAAGTTTTGAGAATGTTCACAGCAAAACGAGTTAGTTTTCAGGTCCCTCTGACCGTACAAACGCATGTTAAAAGAAAAAAAAAGTTTTTTTCTTTTTCCCCGAAGTAGGAAGGGTGTGTAACGAAGTTACTATTTTCCCGCTATATTTATCAGACAAAAGCTCCCTGTAAAGAATTAAACTCCGCTTGACGGTAATAATAGGTCTAGAAATGCCATTCGTGTTCGTGATAAATCCGTGGATTACATATATCCTAATAAAACAGACTAAACGCCTTCCGGAAACCACGCGATTCACGCCAGGCGTAGCTGACATAGCACGCACGAGTATCACCTGCGCCGGCTATCGTCTCTCGAGAAAACATTCTCAACAAGCAAGCTGGGCGATATTCAAACGCCGACGAGACATTTCAGTCCTCCGATAGGAAGCCCGAGCCAGCAGTCCAGCGAACCAAGAGCATACGATACCGACACGCCCGAGTCCGAACTACGAGCTGGGAATTATTCTGTGAAAGTATATTTTGTATCGCAATCGACAGAGTCCACAAAACGGCGCGCGCATATAAGTCGATCGGGAGGTATTCGGAAAAGAGGGAGAAGCCGGCCGTAGTTCCGTTTCGACATATTTCAAAGAATTAGTAGCTTGCCCAGCCCAGCAGAAGCAGTCACGCGTCCGACTAGTATCCAGAGTGTGAGCCAAAGACCGAAGCAGTCCACGACCGTCCCGGACCTTGCCGAAGCAGTGAGATCGGAGTTCGGGTAAATATGTTGTATCAGGTAAAAGACATCAGGAAATTGTAAGTACCACCGATGCGATGTGCGCATGATCGTAAGAGGCACATATTCATTTCAATGCTGTGCTGGTAATTTCTGCATACGAGTCCGTACGATACCCCCCGCAAGAGCTTTTGGTTGCTAAGTTTACCCCGCTTGCTTGAAAACACCCTCCCCGCTTTCTCTGTAGATAGTGCTTGCCATGTGTTTATTTGTTGTGAGAACTTGAGGCCGCCCTTACTGTATTTCTTTATTTTCAATATACCTGTTTATCCTGTTTTTAGTATTCTTTCATTGACTATTTTGAGTAGAATTTAAACATCTAGTGCGCAGTCGCCACCCAGGTTCGAAACCCAGTTGAAGGCAATTAAAGCCTGCCTTGCTGACCCTGTTACAGTGTCACGACTATATTGGCCCCTGGAGTGTCTTTCTTCACTGAGACTGCCCGGAGCAAAAGTGGCCTTTTCCACTATAAACTAAAAGGTGGCGCCCGAGGAAAACCGAGAATAGTGAAAAGCGCCAAAGTTTGATAATAGGGGGAGAAACCCCTTTACAATGTCAATTTATTTTATTCTAAACTTTTGTTTTTTACTACCCTCAGTCGTGAACTTGCAATATTTTTCACCTTCTTTTTTTATAACAGTTCTGCATCCCTCCTACCATCACTTCACCCAATGAAAAATGTATGGCGGGCATGTCTGTAGCATTGTCAACATCGATAACACAAGTACACATATTCAATGTGCGTAAACTTATGATACGTTTTTGAGGTGACACGGGCTCTTGCTCTACAAAAACTATCTCTCTGATGCAATATTTCCATCTGTGCTCAAGCCTTCTAAACTACTCGCAATCCATGAAAAAGGTGATGAACAACTACCAGAAAACTACAGACAAATACACATTTTACCAAACAATTTCTAAAGTAATCGAAAAGGCAATCTTGATACAATTTAGTGACTTTGTGGAAACACTCAGTTTGTTCGATGCTCATCAATTTTGAATTAGAAAAATAAAAGCACTGTAGATGCTGTAAACAGATTACAAGTAAACAATCATGTTTAATAATATTTACTGACCTGTCGAAGGCTTTTGATTCTGTCAATCATGAAAGACTACAAGAGAAACTAGAATGGTATGGAATGAGAGGAGTTTCTAGAAACATTATTCAATCCTACCTTGAGAATAGAACCCAAAGGGATACAATAACATAAGTCAGGAACGAGTTATTAAAAAGGCATAACACAGGGATCCATACTGGGACCTTTTTTGTTTTTAATTTATGCCAATAACCTACGTATGTTGCTGAAACGAGAATTGCTGACCATATTATATAACGATGATACATCTCATCTCTCTCTCTCTTCATATGGAACTAATTGCTGATATTGATGATATTTCAGCAGGCATTACTGCTCATGCAAAACAATGGTTTGACAACAATGAGTTATTTTAAAACTAAACGAAAACATAGCCATATCTATTTTTGAATTATCACAATATTCATCGAACTGTTTCCCAGGCAGAATCAGCAAACATTTTTGGGAGTAAAACTTGACCCATCTCTTACCTGGGTTACACAAATTAGCATAATCTGTGGTAAACTAGCAAAATCAGTTTGTGCCATTTGGCGTATAGCAGGGACTGTGAGCCAGGAAGCAGCTTTAACACCATACCATGCTATAGACCACTCAGTAATGAGCAGCTGTACGTAGCATTGCAAAAGCTGGTTATAATGAACACTGTAAACCACTGTTTCAAAATCTTGGTATTATGACATTGTTCTCAAAAATTGTCTATAAAAACAGACATTTTCAAAACTCATTCAAATATTCATGCCTACAATACCCGGAACGGACATAACCTTGTGCCTCCTATGAAGATATTAGAAAAAAGTAAATCAATAGTATCCTTCTACTCAATTCTCTTCCTAAGGAAATTAGAAAACTACCACTGAAACCTTTCAAAAAAACAAAACGAAAATCCTTCATCAAAATGAGCCTTTATGAAATTAATGCGATTTCAGTGGGTTACTTGAAGACTCACTTTTTATGTTACTGATGTGTTAATATGTAGTTTCACTGTTTTTTTATATATATTATTGTATGTATGACTTGTCCAAGATGACTTATTATGTATGCAATATATTCTATTTTATTTTCCTCGGATCAATTCAATGTGTAACTTTCATCAAAATTACATATTCGTTAAAATTAGGATTTTTTTTTCACTATGCCCCTTTAGGTATCACTTTTATTTCTATATTTAGCAGTCATTAGACTCAGAATAATAAGTGTTTTTGTTTTTTTTAGCCGTTTTCTTAGTTGTTTGACCAACCCTCAGAAGTTAGGGCCTTTTCAGAATATCTATCAGATGTAGTTCAATGTCCAGCGTGGCTTTAGCCGGAGAAGTAGTTGTTTTCTGTTAGACATTCACAAAAAATAACTTCATTTTAATCGTTGATTTTTCAATTAACAGAAAAATCTTTCTATCAATATTCAATTGAGAATATTTCCCTTTTCAATAATAATAATAATTTTTATTCACCGTTTTTGATACACTTGGTATATATGGTAAGTCAGTTTTGAGAAAATTAAGTAAAAATACAAAAAAATAAAAACGAGCACAGGTTTACCTATATATATATATATATATATATATATATATATATATATATATATATACAAATACACATATATACTCACATACATAAAAGGTATGCGAGCATTTTACAACATTCACAAAATTGATCCTAATTAAAATTGGGAACACAGTGATTGAAATTATTTGTGAGATTGTCAGTTAGGAAATCTTGATAACTATAATAGCATTTCTCTAAAATAAATTTTTAATACATTCATGGAATATCGGGGTTTTTTAATTTTTTATGTTGTGGGAGTCTCAAAAGATCACCATTTCTTGTATTATGACTGCGTTCTGTAGCAGTCTTCTCATATAATTTGGGGTTTTGCCTGACAAACATGATACATTTGAGGATGAAGATAGAAGAGGATGTCAATATTTTTTTATCTAAAAAAATGGGCCGACAGCTATCTCGGAAGTCCATATTGAAGATTAGCCTTATGACACGTTTCTGCGCTGATAAAATTCTGGAAAAATCCCTTGCCCTGCCCCAGGCCATAACATTTAAACTTAGATGAGAATAGACCATGGCATAATATATGTTGAGTAAGCCAGGTTCATCCAAACTGGATTTCAACTGCTTTATGGCATAGTATGCTTTATTCAAGATATGATCCACTTGTTTTTCCCAATTTAAATTGTCATCTAGGTAGGTACCTAAAAATTTTATTTCTTCAGAATGTTGAATATCATAGTTTGGGCATAGACCATTTGGAATTTTCCGTCTGAAGTGAAAATTAACACTGATCGATTTAGAAGTATTTAGAATGAGCTTATTTCTTTGGCACCAGGTGCTGAACTGATCAATAATGCGTTCTGATTTGCTGATGAGTTGCTTAGCGTTTTCACCCGATATAGTTATCGTAGTATCATTAGCAAACATTGTAACATAGCCTTCCATTATGTTATCGTTGACATAGAGGAGAAACAGTAACGGTCCTAGAACAGAACCCTGTGGCACGCCGAGTTTAACAGTTTTCGACTCAGATGACAATCCATTGCAGATTACGACCATATCTCTATTTGTCATATAGGATTCTATCCAATTATCATATTTCGTTGAAACCCGAACATTGATAGTTTATTGATGAGAAATTCAGAGCACATTGTATCAAATGCTTTTGATAAGTCGAAAAATAGTGAGATCACATATTTACTACTATCAATTTCTGTGTATATAAAATTCAGGAGGTTATAGGAAGCTGTTTCTATAGATTTATGTTTCCTGAATCCATGCTGAGACGTGCATAGAAGCTTATTTGTTTACAAATGATCTATAACTCTGAGGGCTACAACTTTTTCAAATAATTTGGATGAGGAGCAGAGCAAGGATATTTGCCTGTAGTTATCCATCTCGGTGGAATTTCCTTTTTTATATACAGGTATAACGAGTGCTTTTTTCAGAACTTCAGGAAAGTATCCTTGAATTAGAGATTGATTCATTAGGTAGGTTAATGGTACAATAATAGCAGGTAATATTTTCTTAATTGTGACGATTGAGAGTTCATCGAAGCCTGCCGTTTTTTTATTCTTCATTTCGGATAGGGCTTTTATTATCTCATATTCAGTAATTGGATGGGATTGAAAAGGTTGAATTATAGTTACATTTTCAGTAACAGTGCAGGGTAAAGACATGTTTTGCCCGAAGTGATTTGACACGGAAATTTCTGCTGCATTTGAAAAGTATTCAGCAAATAGTTCTGACACTCCATCTGGGTCTGTTTTTTACCCACCATCTTGTTCAAGGGATATTGATTTTCTCAAGTAATTTTTGTTTCTTCCTAGTTCTTCATTAATAATCTTCCATGTCTCTCTAGTTTTGTATTCTCACTGGTTTATTTTAGAATTGAAATATAATATTTTTGACAACTTTACATTTTGTTTGTGCTCTCGCAATCTTGATTTATACTGTTCAATCAAGTGAGTTTCAGCTTTTTGGGAGTTAGAGAGAAACCAGAACATTTCCTTAAATTTTTTACCTTCATCGATGATATCACGAGTTATCCAACTTTTATGGTTGGGTTTCATGTAGGTCTGCTTCTTTGGACAGGATACATCGAAGCACCAAAGCAGTATGTTATAAAAATAATTAAACGCTTCGTCTATTTGTAAATGGTATATTAGAGTCCAATCCTCATAAATTAACCGATTTTGCAATTTAGCAATATTGTCATCACATAAACTACGTCTCATGTTAGATGAGATTGTATTTTTTTTATTCTCTAATGAAAACTTGTACAAGTTAAGATCACGGGGACCTTACCTTTTATAGTAAGATCCGAAACCACTCCTTGGGCCTTGAAAAATTTTTCACCAGCTGCGGGAGTCGAACCCGCGCCGTGTGGAAACAGTAGACACAAGACCAACGCTCGTGCCACTGAGCCACAAGCCCCGTGACATATATTGAAAAAAAAAAAAACATTAACAAGGTATGTAAAATATAACTCCTCAATTATTTAGTTCTGTCTTTGTTGAAACTAAATTAAAATTCTGAGTGCCAGAACGGTGCAAGGTGAGTAAATACAGATCAACATCACATCAGCGAAGTTAATGTGAGTAAACAGTTGCTGTATGGAACCCTTGTGGCAACTGCTACGGTATGATGTTTAACCAGTGTAATGCCAATAAAAATACTCATCAGTCAACTAGGAAAATTTGAATTCTGGAGCAATTTTAATTGGGTATATTGTATGATTCAGGAAAATGTTCATTTGTGAAGTAGACATTTTATTACATCTTCAAAATGTTTTTAGGTATATTTCCAAATTGAATGTTAATATAAGATCTCTAGTCATTTCCTGAGGCCATTTTCTATTTTAAAAATCAAAATGACCCAATTCTGTATATGTTTCTTTGATAGCGAAGCATTATTGATAATTCTCTGGATAATTGAGATATGGCAATATTTTTATTAATTATTATTAAGACCAATAAAGATAAAACTGAGAAATCTGGAGTATATAAATTAACTTGTGGCTCTTGTGCTAGTTTTTAGATAGGCCAACAGGCAGATCATTTAAAAAACGAATATCAGAACATAGGAACTGTTTTGTCAATGGAAAAACAAATTCAACTTTTGCTACTCACCTCTTAACTGAAAAACATTGTTTTCTTAACGATTTGGAAATATTACATACAGAAAAGAAAGGTTATAATAAACCCGACCTAGAAAGTTTTGAAATTAATAATTGCAAAAAGTCGCAATATTTGCTTAATGGCCAGATCAACTTAAATAATTCTCCTTTGTAGAATTTGTTTTATTGCAGATTAAACAGGTTATGTATATAATCTCCGTTCTACTTAGCCTCATTCCTAATAAATACCTAATGGATAATCCTTAATATTCTCAATTAGATTCATATATACCTGCTACTACTTGCCTTGACTATTTATTATGATTATCTCCATTTGGAAAAAGTTATTTTATAGCAAAACACGTGTTGTGGTTTTGTAAACACAGTTTAGTAAAAATCTTTTAGTGAGTGTGTTTTGTTTACTTTAATTTTGTTATACTTATAGCAGTGTGGAAATGATTTTATTTCTGTACAGGTTTTATGAAATATTATGGAAAGTGAGAAGTATCTATAAGCGCTTATCTTTTCTGATTATTTTCATACAATGGGATGATTTCCCAATAGCCATAGAGAAATAAATATTACTTATTCAGTTGTTTTTCAAAATGTCATTAGCCAAAATGACAGATCAAAATATTGATAAATAAAGATTTACAGTCTCTAGAAACAAGTGAGAAACAATGATTAATTGAACTCCAAATGTAATTAACTTGGATGTCTTGAATTCCAAAAATCTTTAACATTATTTAAAATACTGTGTGTATCATGAATTAAAATGTTACCTTTTTTCTATAAACATGTTTTGAAAATGATAACTTTTAGTTAAAAAAAGTCTACTCTTGGGGCAAACTCATTTTCTATCAATGATAATCTTAACATATTGGAGTTAACCATTATGGGTTTTGAACATTCGTAAGGAATATTTCTTCCTTATAATGGACATACCTTATAATAATAAATTACTTAACATTTCTACTTACTTCTTCTCGTTCTTCAGTCATCTTTCGTTTTTTTAGTCTTTTTGTCATGCTTCTCCGTACAGGAATAGTTTTGATTTCTTTGGGTTTCACAAGTGTGGTAGCCTGAGTAGGTTCTTTTGTTAACTCTTCATATACGGGTTCAAGAAGATCCAAAGGATCCAAAAATTCACTTTTGAGTTCTTTGTTAATTTTTTCAACTCTATCAATTTTTCTTACAGCCCTTCTGGAGAAATTAATATTTTTTGAGCTTCTGGAGCTTTTTAAGATTGGCATATCAGTGTGTGGAGTAATTTTGGATAATTTCACACTTTTAAGAATGGGCATGATAGGAGGTGGTGCCGGCTGTGGTCTTTTTTTATCTTTAACTTCTTTTATTTCTTCCTTCTTTTTAACTTCTTTATCGTCTTTCTTTTTAACTTCTTTATCATCCTTCTTTTTCACTTCTTTATCATCTTTCTTCTTCACTTCTTTTACCTCTTTTTTTTTAATTTCTTCACCTTGTACTTCTGACTCTTCTTTCTCTTCCTTGATGATTTTTCCAGGTTCCGTTTTGATTTCTTCATGTGCATTTTCTGTAGTTCCAGCCAAACCTTTGATCTTTAAAACAAAGAGTTTTATTTTGAGTATCTAAGAATAATGTTTTAAATGTTTTTATAGCATAAAGAACTGGAATTACCTTGAGTGTTTCAGCAACAGCAAGGAGTTCTTCCAGCTTGGTTTGCAGAATATGAACTTCCCCAGCATACATAAAATCACACAAGGATTTCAAAATCCAGAAAGGAACATCTTTCATGAAGAGAACGGGATGCTGGTAAGGACTGATGCTGGCAAGAATCTCTTCGAAGTACGGACTACATGATGATAAAATGACCTGAAACATTCATACCAAATGTATTGAAGTGGAGAGAGAGAAAATAAAAACAATGACCATTGGCAAATATATTATTTAATTACCACTTTAATATTATGGTAGTAGAAGCATAAATTAGAACACCAGATTTATTGTCAATACACCCATAATATATACAGGGTGTCCCACAACGATTAAGACAAGGAATATCTCGGAACTCAAGAGTAGTAGAGAATTGTAATTTTGGGGTTGTAAATTAAAGCAATTGGTGCAGGTGTTTTTGATATTATGTTACCCAATGAGCTTTTTGTTTTCGGTCCCGTGACATCTGATTCACAATTATTAATGGGACAACCTTTATATTTTGGCATTTTTATGTTCTTCCCAATAAAACGATTCCAACAAACCATCACACTTGTGGTCTAAAACGATTAATTTAAGAACTACAGGTACTTCAAAAGTCTGAAACGAGCAATTGCCAAATGATTTAAGTTTAGGGTCACCCAGTACATTTGGGCAGTCCTATATTTTTTGTGATGAGTAAAACAAGTCAAAATTATAATAATTATTCATATTTTATTAACAAATCGTCGTGGGCCAAAGGATATTGAAGTACCTGTAGTTCTTAAATTAATCATTTTAGACCACAAGTGTGATAGTTTGTTGGAATCGTTTTATCGGGAGGGACATAGAAATACCAAAATATACAAGTTGTCCCATTAATAATTGTGAATCTGATGTCACGTGACCAAAAACAAAAAGCTCATTGGGTAACATAATATCAAAAATACCTGCACCAATTGCTTTAATTTACAACCCCAAAGTGTCTCTCCAAAAGAAATGATTCTAACTTTTTCCATCTTTGCAAAGTGAGATTGCTTCTTGAAAATGTGTTTCCCATTTCTTCCGGTCTTCCTGATGATCGTGGAAGCGTGAAATAGATTTTCGTCGACAAAAATGTATTGAAGACCTAGTGAATGCAATGTCTCTCTTGCGTCAATGTTACGAATGATTTCTGGTGAGTACTCTTTTTTGGAAAACATTCTTCTTTGCCTCATTCATCTCCATGAGTTCTTAATTAAGACTGGAATAGAAAATCAAATAACTATCTGAATAAAAATGCAAATTTTCAATTTCAGATTTTTTCTTTTGAGTTAGGGTCTTTTCAGAAAATCTATCAGATGTAGTTCAATGTCCAGCGTGGCTTTAGCCGGGGAAGTAGTTGTTTTCTGTTAGACATTCACAAAAAATAACTTCATTTTTATCGTGGATTTTTCAATTCACAGAAAAATATTTCTATCAATATTTAATTGAGAATGTTTCCGTTTTCAACATGAATACCCCACAAGAGGTTATCTTGACGATGGAAGATAGTGACTAAAGTTTATCTTTCAGTCGCAGATGATTCCACATCTGATTTTATGAACATCCTGTTCATATTTTCAACAAATCAACCCAAAATTACAATTCTCTACTACTCTCGAGTTCCGAGATATTCCCTGTCTTAATCATCGTGGGACACTCTGTATAATAGCATTTTAAGATCTTCTCAATTTTGGTGGCATAATAGTTGCAATGCCATGAAGTTGATGGGATAACTGTTAGTTAAACCTCTAATTAGGTGATATTCATTTATCACTAATATAACGGATGACAATGGGACTAGGGCCATGCCTATATCTCCTTCACTTTTCAACCGATTTGAATGAAATTTTGTACATAGATACGAGACCCCATTTTGGATTGACAGACATATGAAAACAAAATGGCCGACTTCCGGTTTCGCCAGAATAACCACCAACTTCGATTTTTCAAATGGAACACCCTGTATGTTTGATGTTTTTCGGATTCTACGGCTCAAATTACATTCCAGTGTTGCCAAATTTTTATTTTACAATTAAAAAAAAATCAATATTTTTTTTAGCCCAGGCCTTGATCAGGTTATAATCTATACTAATTTACATCAGTAACTCATAGTAATAGTCATTTCATCGATAAGATCAATAACAAATCCTACAGCAGGAATTGAAATTTTCTGAACGCATTTTTAACAAAAAAATTGTTTTTTTTTAATGGTACCTACAGAGGGCCATCTTGCCATTTGATAGAGAATTTAATTACCAATCCAACGATATACATTATGTACTACTTTCTTTTTGTTCAAAACTAAAAACGATCAATTATTGAATTTGTACAATATTTTATACGATGCCTACAAATTCTAATGAGTTACCGTCAAACGGGGTAATTTCGATCATGCGAGGAAAAGTCGATCAAGCACGCCCCTGTGAAGAAATTGGTGCGTAAAATGGAACAATTGCGTTTTTTATGTAGTCAACAGTTGACAGCCGGTTCAGTAAGAGTGTAGCCGTGCTCGAGTGAAGAGTGTTCAGTGATACATAAGGTTAGTACGTGGAGAAAAATGTGTTTATAAAGAGTTGATAATTGGCTGAAATTGAAACATGCGGAAACGATTGATTCCACAGCTCACAACTTGCGCGAAGGAAAATAATTGATAAATATACGGGAAAACATAGCTATTTGTGAATGTGAATAAAGAAAAATAACAATATAATAAAAAAAAATTAAGGCTCTACTGGAGATTTAAAAAAAAAATCCATTGGTGTGGGGTAATTTCGATCACTTTCCTGTTCAGTGAGTCATTTTATATCTATATTAATTCTGTTTATTTGTCTTCAGATGCCTCGGCACTATCAAAAAAAGTTTGGACCTCGGGGGAAGAAGAATTATAATGAGAAATTCCTTCAGAGGGCAGTGGCGGTGGTAAAACAAAAAAAGATGTCGATGAGGGCTGCCGCTGAACGATTTGCCATCCCTTACTTGACCATCAATGATCATTATCACGGACGACATCCGCTCAAGTATGGAAGACCATCCGCTCTAGATGAAAATGAAGAGAAAATGTTAGCTGAAGGCCTGCAACTTTGCCAAGTGGGTTTCCCTTAAAGCCGATCGACATCAAACATATTGTCAGGCAATATTTAACAAGCTGGGTGACAGAACCAAGGTTCGAACATAACTTACCTGGAACAGACTGGTTCAATGGTTTCATGAAGCGAAATAGCACTCTCACCATAAAACTGGCAGAAAATACAAAACGAGTTCGAGCAGCTAAGCTCACGAAGTTAGTGGCAGATTATTTTAGAAATTTAAAAATGTCGGAAGGATATTCCATGTTCCAACATTATCAATTATGATGAAACAAATTTCGTAGATGACCCGGGCGCTGTGAAAGTCGTCTTAAAAGGGACACCAAACATGCCCATAGGGCCATAGATAGCACGAAAACTAGCACCACGGTGATGTTTGCGATAGCAGGAAACGGCACAATGCTTCCACCATACATTGTCTATAAGGCAAAACATTCGTATGTGGGATGGACTGAAGGGGGTATAGAAGGGGCCAGATACAATCGCACTCTCAGCGGGTGGTTTGATGCCACCATCTTTGAAGACTGGTTCTATTCTATTATTTTGCCGCATTTTAAGAAGCTAGATGGACATAAAGTTCTAGTTGGAGATAATTTAAGTAGCCACGTCACTTTGAGCGTTATACAGGAATGCGAAAATAACAATATTAGGTTTGTCCTGCTGCCACCCAACTCGACACACCTGCTACAACCTTTGGATGTAGCTTACTTCCGACCTCTTAAGGCGGCATGGAAAAAAGTATTAGAAACATGGAAGTTGAGAAATAGAGGAGTGCTTCCCAAAACTTTATTTTCAAAGCTTCTCAAGGAGGCTGTGGAGTCTGTTGGTCTCAAATCTCAAGCCAACTATTGCAGGGTTCAAGGCATGTGGCATCGTTCCATTCAATCCGAATGCTGTACTAAAGAAAATCCCACGTAAAGCAGTTGACGAAACACTTAAAACATCATGGACAGGTGCTTTAGTAGATCATCTTGAACAACTTCGGACGGGTCCAACAAAGACTGTTAAACGAGGAAAAAAACTGAATGTACCTCCAGGAAAGAGCATAGGGACATCGGATCTGTTAATGGCTGAATCCAGACCCACATCAAAAAACACCAAAACCAGGAGGCAGAGACAGCGAATCAGAAGACGAACATGGAGAAGCTAACAATAAGAATATAAGTGATATTGAGTCGGATTTAGAGGTTGCGGAATCAGAGAAGTCATTCACAGAAGATTACGAAATAGGAGAACCTTCTACCCTTTTCGAAAACTTGACAGAAGAGCAAAATTCTTTGCCAGAAGAGCAAAATTCTGAAGTTTTCATTGTGAACGACTACGTATTAGTAAAATTCAAAACCAACAGAAGAGACAGACATTTTATTGCTAAAATTGAAACTGTCTCAGGAACTAACTGTTAATACAATGCGCAAAAAGGACTCAATTTTATTTTTTGTGTATCCGCAAATTCCGGACCTATCAATAATTACGTTTGAGCAGATTAAAAGGAAAGTTAACTTGAAAGGAGAAAAACGTGGAAGGCACACCTTTCATTTAAGCGAAGAAGAACAAGATCTTCTAGAATAAGTTTTGTTTGTACAGCTAAGAATTTTATATTTCATGTTTAATTTTATTTAAGTTTTGACTGAATTTTTCTACCTATGTAAAAAATACCTATGTTTTATTTTTTTAAATAGATCTAAGAATTTCTGATTATGTTTTGTTCCTATATTTTTCTATTATTTATAGTTTTTCGTTGAGTTTATTTAGTTATAGCAACCCATGGCTGTAAAGGAAGACTGAATAAAGAAGCATTTTTCTATTTTTTAATGTATTTCTTAACCTAAAATAAAAAAATTAGATTGGGCAATTTTTTTTTCAATTTTTGTTGATCGACTTTACCCTTTGAGAGGATAAAGTCGATTTTATATGCTTTTGATAGGTGATCGACTTTACCCAATATGCGGGGTAAAGTCGATCACTCTTTGAGAAAAAATAAAAATTGAATGGTTAAATTTAAAAAAATTATGATGGGTTCATCAAATGGCTTAATGTTTAAGGTACCTTCATTTTTAATTTCATTTGAAGAAATTCAATCGTTTAGGCGCTATGCTGAAAAAACCTTTATTTTTGATCGAAATTTGGTTTGATGAAATGAAAGGTAGCCGTGGAATCATGGAAAACAGTAGGTGATTAATGTCCTGTCAAAAGTGAAATACCAATTTTACTTGTCATCTTGTTTCGTTGGTAAAATTTTTTTTTTTAATGGAAAATAATAATGGTTATTCTCGAAACGAACAAATCTATATGATATTGATATACGGAGAATGTCAGAAGAAAGCTGTCAATGCTAGTATGCTATATGCTGTTCGTTATCCGTTAAGACGGCACCCATCGAGGACCTATTTCCGGAAATTGGAAATGATGCTAAGGAAAGAACCAGCTGATCAAAACCACATCCACTTCATCGTCAGTGAAGAAGCGGAAACTAATGTTTTAGCATATGTTCATTTTTCTCCATCTGCCTCAGTTCGAGAATTGGAAATTGAATGTGGGATCAGCAGGGAAAGTGGCAGAAAAGTATTGAAAAAACATAAATATCGCTCGTATGAATACAGTTTGCATCAGCAATTATATGAAAATGCCCCAGAACGGAGACTAACTTATTGTAATTTGGCTTTTGCGTCATCATGATTTGAATAATGGTCTTGTCTCGAAGATACTGTTTACAGATGAGTCTAGATTTACGAATAATGGAATGTTCAATAGGAATAATACAAGGTATTGGGCTCAAGAAAATCCTAGGTTGCTGAGAGAAGGTAATTTTCAAGAAAGATTTGGATTCAATGTCTGGGTAGGAATCATTGGACCAATTCTTTTTGACGGCCCTTTGACGGGAAAGATATCTACAATTCTTAGAGAACGATATTCAAAATAATATCAACGATTTACCTGAGAACATCAGGGAAACTTTTCAGCAGGATGGTGCAGGACCACATAAATCTAATAATGTTTGGTAATATCTTAGTGATACCTATGGGCAGAGATGGATTGGAACAAATGGTCTAATCCGATGGCCAGCCAGATCTCCCGATTTAACCCCTATTGATTTTTATTTATGATGTCACATAAAATCCAAAGGATACTCGATGAGACCAATTTCTTTGGAGGACTTGAGAGATAGAGTTAAGCACGCATTTCAATTACAATAAATAGAACTAGTGTATGTGTTAGGGAAAACAGGCAACACTTCGAACATATCATTAGTCACTGTTTCAGTCGTTAGATTTATTCAAACAGTTTGATTATATTAAAGTTATCTTTTTTGTAATGGGTTTATGATCATAACATATACGACGAGATGGCTCAAAGTGAACGGTGTTTATCAGAGAGCTCCAGTAAAAATATTAATTTTATATTTTCTTGCTGTAATAAAAAACCACTAAACGGTTACTATGTGTGCACAAAGTGTTCCGGTGTCTTTCATACCAGTTGTGCTTTACAAACGAAGTCTTTCACCCACTTAAATGACCACAAGATTATCTGTAAAAACTGTATATCCTAAAGACGAAGAAATAGAAGATCTGAAAAGAGAAGTACAATCACAATGTGATACTATAACCAAGATGCGCCTAGAGCATAAATTATTTTATGATGAAGCAATTGAAATGGAGAACAATTTCCTAAAAGAAAGGGAACACCTGCAAGACAACATCTGCGAATTAGAAGTCGTAATAAAAACTCTCAGAGATAAGGAAACAATAGAATCGAGACCAGTTTTTATAGATGCCAATACCCAGACAAGTGTAAAAACAGTTGAGAGTGAAAAAACAGTTAAACAAAGAGTGAATAATGCATCAACCCAGACAGCAAATATCACTACATTGTTGTCAAAGCCAAATATTTCTTCCGAAACTCCTGAGCCAAAATACGGGGTGACGAACAGAGAATGACTAAATATGGAGTACTAACTGAATTGCTAGACAAGGTAACAAAAAACAGAAATAAAGTTGTGAAGAAAAATATAAAAAAAAGAGAAAACACAAAAAGGATAATTTCACCGTCATCATACAAGAAGAAACACTGACAACGACCAACACGGGACAAGAAGATAGAAACTTACCGAGCCTGCTCGAAGAAATGGAGGAAGCTATTACAGCCGAAAGTCATCAAGAAACTATCACGAGTGCATCCCTTAACTCAGATTATAAAAAACAACCAAAGGCACCTGAACAAATTATAACGAGTAATATGATGATGAAAAGGGTATTCATTCTGGGGGATGACTATGCAAAAGGGTTTGCTACAGTCACGAAAACACTTATTAATAGTGTAGACCCTATAATTGAAGAACACATACAATCAAATTTTGAAATCTCCAAGCTAACAGAGGATCTATTTAACCGAGTGACACAATACAGAGGGAACGACTTTGTTCTTGTAATGTTCAATACTAATAATATCAGCAATCAGGTATGTCTTTACAGAGCTATGAAAAATATAGTACCTATCAGGAAATTTACAAATCTCTTGATTATCACCAAACAAAACCGCCCCCTTGACAGAATAATTATTAATTATGCAAATGGGTATATAGGAAGATATTGTAACTCAACAAGAAATACATCTATTAAATTTCTAGTAGACCCAAAAGTATTAAATAGTAAAATGTGCATTTGTGATGAAGTAAAAAGGTTTATACTAGAGACTAAGGAAATCCACCTGTCTTTAAAAACGATAAAAATTAACGATGAAGCAATAACATTAGGGAAGGATGGAGATAGGGGACTGTGGGGATGTCAATAGAAGTACTGTAGGACGAGACAGAGATATTGAGGTAATAAATAGCGAGGAAGCCAATGAAATAAACGTAATGAATCCCCAGACAACTTTTTTAGAATTAGGAATGCGGAAACTCGACTTGAGATAATGCATGTTAATATGCAATGTCTCAGAAATAAGCTGAACTCACTCGAAGCTATTGTACTGCAACATACTTTTGGCATTGGCTGAGTAGTGATGAAACATGTTTCTGTAAAATGGGAAATTATACATTCATTCCTTTTCGAGATCCATCCACATTCACAGAAGAGTATGTATTTTTATTAGAAATGATATTTTGTTCGAAAAAATTTATGTTTTGAAAGAATATAACATGGAAAAGCACATTGAAACTTGCTGCATTAAGCTATTAAAATGAAAATGTATTGTCGTATCTATCTATCGCTCTCCATGTGGAGATATAAATATCTTCAAGGAAAATATCTCTGCCATGAGGTTAATATTATCAGAAAAATTCAGAACTTTTAATCTAGTCATTGGTGGTGATTTCAATATGGATTTTGCTACAGATTCTAAACACAGTCAAGATATCATAGAATTGTTCTCATCTTTTGGCTTATCCAAACGAATCTTGGGCTACACTAGAATCTATGGTAATTCAAAATCATGCATCGACAACATGTTCACAAATTTTGATGTTGGTGCAGCAAATATTTCTGACTTTCAACTATCTGACCATTATTCTCAAATTATAAGTATTAACACAGAACGAGAGATTCCACCAAAATATAAAATAATTTTGAATAAATGTTGCCAACAAAACCTTATTCTATGATAAATTAACAACAGAAAATTGGAATGAACTCTTTGAACGTGAGATAAACGAGATGATCCAAGTTTACTATAATACCCTGAACTACTGAATGGAAGTATAATTTCCTCCCATGAAAGTCAGAATGAATTCAAAAAGTAGTAATTGCTGCAAAAAATTAAATTAAGAAACTGAACGATCAATTGAAACTGTTCAATAACTGTGAGCAAATCAAATCAGAATTTAAATCAAAAAAATATAATTACGAACAATTACTTATGAAAATGAAGAGAGAACAGGCGATAATAATAATAATTCATTCTCAAACTATCTCCACCAAGTTCCATGCAATGTTGACAACTCAATGCATTTCTATCAAACTGATACTGCAGAGGTGAATGAAGTCATCTTTATACATGACTCAGTGGTCATGTATAAAGAAAATCTATCTGCGCTACTACGACCAATTACATGTATTGTCAACTTGATTCCGAAATCTGGTGTATTTTCATCAAAACTAAAAATTGCAAAGATAATTCCGATTTTTAAAAATGGCGACATCAATCTTCCTTCAAATTACAGACCAATTGCACTACTTCCAGTCATTGCAAAAATTATAGAAAAAATAATGGCAATAAGAATGATAAATTATTTAGAGTACACAAATATCTTGACAGACAGGAAGTTTGAATTCAGGAAAGAAAGAAGTACGGCGAAAGCAGTGCTCGAATTAGTCGACTTCATAACTGAATGGTTCGAAAACAAAGAATCAACACTTGGCATATGCCTCGATCTGAGCAAGGCGTTCGACTGCGTCTCTACTGATATACTATTAGAAAAACTGAGATACTATGGCTTTGTAGGCATAGCACACAATCTACTAGCATCATATCTAAATGAGAGAAAGCAATGTGTATTATATAATGAAGAACTCACTAGCTTACAAACGATCCTTGGCCATTACTTTTCTTGATTTATATCAATGACCTGCCAAATTCAATGACAACATTCACAATGCTATTCGCCGATGACACTTCCTTCGCCATTCAGAAAAACAAGAATGAAAAATCATCAGAATTACTAAAGCGAGTTATTCAGGAAGCTACGGACTGGTTCAGTGCGAATAGCCTATGTGTGAATAAAAGCAAGATCCAAACAGTTGTGTTCTCGGTGTCTCATAATCCCTCAGATAATGTGAAATGTCTTGGTATAACTATTGATTCGAAGTTAACTTGGAAACCCCATATTGACAAACTAGCAAAAAATCTATCAGGCAAGGTCTATGCAATCAGGCAGATAAAAAATAAAGTCAGTCATGAGGCTGCCCATACCGCTTATCATGCAATGTTCCATAGTTCCTTAACTTATGGATTGATAAACTGGGGCACATCTATCCATATCTCGAGAATATTTACAATTCAGAAACGAGCAATCAGAGCTTTAGCTGGAATAGCTCAATGGAGAGCTGTAAGAATTGGTTTATAAAGTTCAATATATTAACTCTGCCATCATGTGTAATATACTGCAATTTGATACACATTCAAGAAAATTTACAAAAGTTTACTACAAAAGGAACCAACCACTTGTATAATACTAGGATAAGGATAATATTAGAGCACCAAACCAAAGATGAGAAATAACAAGGAGATGTAACTCATACATACCATTGTACAACTCACTGCCCCACAATGAAAAATGCAACCCTCGCTAATTTCAAAAGGAAACTGAAAAAACACCTCTCAGACAATGCTTACTATGATGCTTCTGACTTCAGCTTTACTGAGTGAATATTGTCAATGAAGGCACTGTCTCCATGCATCTCTGTCTTTACATTTATATACTTTCCCCAAGAGTTCAAAAAGGCATTAGTAATACCTTTTTTCAAAAAAGGAGATCATTCTGATGTCAATAATTATAGGCAAATCTCTTTGCTCTGTTCACTGGCAAAATTTTTTGAAAAGATAGTATCAAACAGGATTACTAACTATTTGGAATTAAATAATATACTGTGCAAAGAACAACATGGATTCAGAAAGAGTAAATCAATAGAAACTGCAACATATCACTTACTGAATTTTGTCTATAAAGAGCTAGATTCGAGTAATATTGTATTATCTTTATTTTTTTATTCAACGAAAGCGTTTGACACTGTGTCTCCTGAATTTTTAATTGCTAAACTATTCCAACTTAGTTTTCCCAATAACGTGTTGAAATTGATTAAATCCTACCTCGAAGGACGCACCATGACAGTGAAAATTCCAGATCAAGCTACAATGACGTTAATATTGGAGTGCCCCAGGGATCAGTGCTTGGACCTCTGCTCTTTTTGCTGTATGTTAATGACTTTGAGATTATCTGGAAGATTGTCATCTTACTATGTTTCAGATGATACAACTATCACAGTTACAGGGGGGAATATTGATGTACTGCTTAGTAAGGTAAAATGCATAATCGACGGTTTTAGCTCCTGGTGTCAGCGAAACAGACTAATTCTAAACTCCACTAAAACAGTAACTGTAAATTTCTATAATAGGAAAAAAAAATGTTCCAGATGACCTACAGGTTATTGACGAAATCAGGGGTAGTAGTGAGGTAAAATTGTTAGGAACTTATTTGGATGAAAGCCTATCATGGGATCTACAAATGAAAGATGTCTGCAACAAACTAAACAAGGCTGTCTTTGCTTTAAGGCATATGAAATCATGCATGAACACAGCAGGTCTACTTGAAATCTACTTTGCAATGGCATATTCACATATGTCGCTCAATATCATAGCTTGGGGTTGCAGTAGTGAAATAAACAGAGTATTCGTAGTACAAAAGCGCATTGTTAGATCAATTTTCAGCATTGAACACAGAGACAGCTGTAAACCAGTTTTCATTAGGGAAAAATTACTATCGGCTCCCTCCATATATATTCTTAAAAGTATAGGTTTTGCTAGATCAAAATCAAAAAGATCAATTTTCAGCATTGAACACAGAGACAGCTGTAAACCAGTTTTCATTAGGGAAAAATAACGCACAGTTACAATACGCGTCATGGTGATCTTTTGCGTATCCAAATCACAAGACAACAAAATATAAAAATCCCATTTATATAATGCAATAATTCTGTATAATAAATTACCTGAAGAGATCAAGCAAATTACCTCTGATAAAGTGTTTCATGACAGAGTGAAGCAGCTGCTGCTGCAGAAATGCTACTATAGTTGTGATGAATTCCTAAATGATAATTTCCGTTGAGCACGTATTTTTTATTTTTATTTTTGTCAATTTTTTTCTATTGTTCAAAGTGTATTTATACTTATCTATGATGCTTTTTCCATATGTTTTTAATTTGCAGTTTATATGCACGACTTTTATATATATATATATATATATATATATATATATATTGTATACACTTATATTGCTAAATGCGACCTTCATCTACCTATTTTATTCGTTTTTATCCTGTTATAATTATATTTTATATTTATAATTATTGACATACCATATGTACATATTGTACCGAAGTGGCAGATAAATTTTTAATTTTTTTAATTTTGACCATCGTCTGTACTGTTCTATGCATCTCTGTTTTTAAATTTATATATTTATTTACTTTACTCTGTGCTCGTATCATATACAATTTTTATTAACTATCTACTGTTTCCCGGTATTTTAATATTCTAATTGTAATTTACATTTATATTATATGTACCTTTATTATTGACTTGTCATAGCACTAAGGTGTAATAATTTGACCAATAAAAAATGTAATCTAATCTATTGTCAAGTCGATTATTTTTGGTAATTCATTGTTATCATTCTGAAGTAAAGTTTGAAAGAATGAATAGATGTCATGTTACCTACCAATTTTTTCAGATTGATTTCATTTTGTTAGATGCCTCTCTACCTTTTGAACAAAAAGAAAGTAGTACATAATGTATATCGTTGGATTGGTAATTAAATTATCTATCGAATGGCAAGATGGCCCTCGGTAGGTACCATTTAAAAATGCTTTTAGAAAATTTTAATTCCTGCTCTAGGATTTGTTATTGATCTTCTCGATTAAATGACTATTACTATGAGTTACTGATGTAAATAAGTATAGATTTTAACCTGATCAATGCCTCCAGGGCTAAAAAAATTAAAAATTTTTTTTTTTTTCAATTGTAAAATAAAAATTTGGCAACACTGTCGTATGTAATTTGAGCCGTAGATTCCGAAAAACATTAAACACACAGGTTGTTCCATTTGAAAAATCATAGTTGGTGGCTATTCTGGAGAAACCGGAAGTCGGCCATTTCGTTTTCATATGTCTGTCAATCCAATATTGTGTCTCATATCTATGTACAAAATTTCATTCGAATCGGTTGATAAGTGAAGGAGATAGGTATGGGCCTAGTCCCATTGTCACCCGGTATTCAGATCAGATAAATATTTTTTGTTTTTTTCGAGCATTGTTCTACTAAAAAGAATAACAATATATATATAAATTTGATTTACAGGGTTGCACTGACATGCTTGTTTGGAACTCCCTAACTTTATCTGGATTTCATCAACTGAATTCCTTAATGTTCCACGTATAGCCTTTTTGCGAAAATCATAAAAAATTCAAAAATGCTTCGTAATGGGAAATTATAAATAAATATTTATTCAATAAGTAACATATTTTCTGGTGCACATAAATAAAATTAATTAACAGAGAAACAGGATTTTTAATTTATGTTAATTGAAGGACCAATCGGCGAGTAGTTTGCGTCAACACATGTTCACCTCCTACGAGAGATAAAGATGGGTTGCGGAAACTTAGGTGGCTACCTCCAAGTGGTATCGCTGGATAACGGGGTTGACAAGGAAAATCCAGTGGGGATGACCAGAAATGGTCAAAACCTGCGGATCTCTAAGTCAATCTCAAACCAAATGCCACCACAACATGGCTTAATCCAAGGCGTTAAGCGACCGTGCGAGGATGGATGATACCTGAGCCAGTCAGGTATCACAACGGAGCCTCTGGGATACATGGCGACCTCCCAGAGTAATCTGCCTTACACCTGCGAGGGGCACGCGGGTGTGGCGACACTTTCCCCTACACTCGTGGGAACGAAATGGAAACCACACAGAAAAACAACCCTGGGGAACTTCCAGTTGAAGAAGACCCAACACCGATAGCGGGTATGGAAGTCGAGGAGATTCCAGTTGAATCACACTTGGCACCAGAAACCGTAAACCCAACCGAGGAGGGATCAGCAGATGGTCGAACTGAAAAACTCACGGAAACAGAGTGGATTCCAAAGCCATTTGGTAAAATGGAAACCAAAAAGATTCTTCCGCTCATCAAAACCCAGGACATGGGGATGGATACTGAAGAATGGCTTGTCATCAAGAGACAAGAGGAGGCCTCGGGTCTAACTCTTATCTTTCAATCTTCGACTGTGACGCCCTAAGTAGTAGGCGACACAGAACCTTTGGAGAGATAAGCCCGGAAACAGGCATGAATCCGAAGAACCTTATCAACAGGCTTCTAAACCTAATTAAAGGCACAAACCTGTTTGAATGAGGAACCACTGACGACAGAGTGATACAATAGACCCCAGCTGGTCGCAGTGTCAAGGGAAGCTAAGTGCCAACCCTGTCTCTGGCTCGTCAGCTTCCAACCAACCAACCAACCAAGGACCAATCAGGCATATTCTCAG
Source organism: Gonioctena quinquepunctata (assembly GCA_018342105.1). Taxonomy (NCBI): domain Eukaryota; kingdom Metazoa; phylum Arthropoda; class Insecta; order Coleoptera; family Chrysomelidae; genus Gonioctena; species Gonioctena quinquepunctata. The sequence goes on along the minus strand of JAFIRS010001564.1, from coordinate 259,691 downwards.
TTTTAGGTCACGGTCAATAGTACACTTTTAGTCTCAGTATCTGCTTTCGAGAATTATGATTTTCCCATTTATACAGCATAAATCTCAATCTAAAAAATCTGAAAAATTATCGATTTTTTATCTTTTTCTGCTGGCAGAAATTAAATAGAATGATGATGAATATCAACCATCAGATTCTTGTTAAACAGTTGTATAAATCGGTCTTATGGAAATGTATTCGTTCAACATTGTTTTCAGACTTGAATTGGGACAGAAATAAAGTAAAGAATATGTTGTGAAAGTTGGCAGCAATGCAGCATGGGGCCCGGTTTTTCTATATATTATCGAAAAAAAATTGTAATGTTATGGACATCTATGGAACTTTTTATTAAATTCAAGCCAAATTAATACACTGAAAAAGAAAGGAAAAACATATTATTTTAAATCGACAATTGTGAAGCAACCAAATCTTCATTAGAAATATATCTTTCTACTTCTATTTTCTTGACTACAATATTCCCTTACTTGTAAATTTCCATTTTGCACTCCCTCAGAACCTCAGTGTTGAAGTAATGTCAGATCATGAAGTTTTGTTGAGAACAATATTTTTACAATTCAAACTATCCAATTCTATATGAATATAAAAAAAATATATCAAAAAAATTATTGACATACATTTAGCCCTATAAAGTTAGCGAAGCCACTTGCTCAAAAATCAATGAAACCTAGGCAAATATTTTCGAAATATTCTGATAAATTTGTCACGTTTCTATTTTTTTTATAGGGGGTGGCTGTGCTAACTTGATATGAAATTAGCACTGCCACTACAGGAAATTTACGAGTAAAAGTGGAATTTTAGAAATATTGTCATAGAAATTTATTGTATAATTGTCGAAATCCATAGAACATAATAAAAATAATTTACACAATAGGCGAGATCACTAATTTCTGGAAAAAATATCACAAAAAAGTGGTTGAATTTTTTTTCAATTTTTTTTTCAAAAAAAAAAATCTTAAAGATATGTTCCTGTTTGAACACTGCGGAAACCACGCCAGGATGTAACATAACAAGTTCAGATCTATCACCGATCGCCGAGAGCAACAGACTTGTCAAGCGTTATTCATAATATTTCTTTACAATGTAAGCAGGCTGAAAAAAATTACAGCATTCGATATACATACATACATATTATTCAAGGATAACTAAATGTTTATTTCAATTTAACACATGCTGACACAAGTTCTATTTTATTCATAGGATGAAACAGAATATTTCTTAAGAAGTTCAGCAAAATAGTGACACTGGCAACTCGCCGAATGGGCCAGAAATTACAGGGTTGCCAAGCGTTATTCATAGTATTTCTTTACAATGTGAGCAGGCCAAAAAAATAATAGCATATGTAGCACTCGGTATACATACATATTATTCAAGAATAACTAAATCAAGAACAGCTATCAAATACAAAGTCTTCATTTCAATATAACACATGCTGACAGAAATTATGTTTTATTCATTATGAATAATTCATAGGATGAAACAGAATAACATTTCCTCAGAAGTTCCACAAAATAGTGACACTGGCACCTCAGGAAAATGCCAAATCAATGGACTTATGACGTCAAAAGAAGCAGCAATAACGCTGAGTTTGAATGTCTCACTGAATTTGAGAGTTTTAGAGCGGCGTTTATTCGAATATTACACAATATCTTCTAAGAAAAACTATGCATATATAATATTTTATCATTCTATTTCAACTTCAAGCACATATGAAGCAAATTTGTGAGTTTGTGATCTCGCCTATTCAACAAATATTGGCCTAGGCTTTATCGATTTTTGAGAAAGTCACTTTGCTAACTTCATAGGGGTCATACATTTAATAATTGCATAAACAAATGATGAGTGAAATGGGAGAATGATTAATTAGTTTTATTTATCTGAGTTTTAAAAGTAGGAAACCATACGAAATTATAATTTAAAAATTGCTGGATTCGTATTTTGGGATATGTACTTATTATTTGAAATATTTACAAGTTTCGGTCACTCGGCGGTGTATAAAAATTAGATAACAACTTCCTTATTACAAATAGAAGAACTGTATTATTGATATCTGTGCTCTTGTTTTAAACTTACTAGTCTTATTTTAATGCAGGAAAATTTCCGAATATCTTTAGCCCAAAAGAGATATTCTGAATAGCCTACTGAAAAACGGAAGTGAACTACAGTTCTTTTTATGAAGTGACAAATAAAAAGCCAATTCTGAACGATGAAAATATATGAATTCTTAGCTTACTTCACTGCCAATCCCCAATCAGCATTCTGAATGAGCCCTAATCTAATGATCGTTTCTGACATATCAATAGTTTTAAATTTATGTTCCAAAGTTCCTTTGGTCCAATTGGCTCTTTCGATGTATCCAAAAATTGTTTATATCTTGTACAGTACACATACATTGTATGTACATGATTTTCATTTAGGTTTTTTATTGAATATTATCTAAAAATGATTTTAGATAAAAACTAAAAAAAAAATCCAACAAAAAAACTGAAATCCACAAAATTTTAAATGTCATTTGCTATTATTCTATGAATAACCAAGAAGGCAAATATTGATATTTATTTATATGTTTTAATGGTTTAGTAGAATCATTCACTCATTCCAGAAAAATTAGAACTTTTTATGTAAAATAATGCTGTTTTGCTTCCATTTTCAACAAAAATATATGCAGTTTTTTTCCAAGAAACTCTCATGAAAGCAATCAAGTAAATATATTCTTCAATTTTATGTTTTGCCATGTCTTTCTTCTGTGATTCAATAGTGGATAAAAATAGCATAGATGTACCCTGTGGCATTTCAATGTCTGTCCTTCCGCCACCAGTGTTGCATCTACATATTGTTCCCTCAGCAGTAGACTGGGAAAAGTGGTCTGCATGTTGGTATGGTGACTATTCCATTTCAAACAAACCTCTTCTATTGGTGTGGGCGGAGTGGGAGACTTGGGAGTTGATTGAGAGGGTTTTGTATGTCTGGTGACTTTAAGTTTCGTGGGAGACAAGGGCTGGCTTTGGAGAGTGGCTTCTTGATCTGTAGGTGTTTTGAGTCGTTGCTCAAGAGGCATAGAATCTATAATATATAAATTATATTTCACAATTATTTCAAAGCTCATTAATCTAAAACTGAAAAATGGGATCTAGTTTTTCTGGTTTCAGCAAAAATTCGAATTTTCTTTTTTGACAAAATCAGCTCAATTCAAAGAGATTAAAAAAAATTATGTTTGTATGTTGTCATTTTTTTTTGTACTACAATGAAAATGTAAGAAAGAACGATATTTATAATGTTATCACCCCTTAAAATAGTATCAATACCTTCATATATTTCTGTAATTTATATTTATTATAAAATCTGCTGACTTGTATTGAAATATTTCTAATAATAATCCAAAGAACTTTTTATTGGGTCCTATACACATTTGGTTCCTTCGATTGCATCATCCACATTTTCATTGTGATCAACCCATGAAAGGTTTTAATATCCATTTCATCCATCATTATTATCCAATCATATATTTTTGTACTAGAGCAAATAATATTTTCAAATTGATAAGATACTGATGAAAAGGAAAATTCGATCATTTTCGTATTATTGGCAAAAAGCAACTTGTTAAAATTCAATGTATACTCTATATCTCACAGTTTACTAGATCCCTTCATAAGGTTTAGAATTTCAATAGCTCAGTATATACAAGGTGATTAATAAAATACTCTCAACTTCATAAATTCTGAATATTTTACGGACATTGCAGATTTAAAAAAATATTATATTTAAAGAGTTTTTAGAATATTTTGAATATGCAGTTGTAATTTTACTGTGACATCCTCGAACGTGAATGTTTATTCCTCCAATTTATTTTCATCTGTTGGTACATATTTGCAAAAAAATTTATATTGCCAGAGGATAATCCTAATTTAATGATGAAAATAATTTTACCAATTTTTTAAAAAAGAAGCAATTATTGGTAACAAAAAAAAAAAAAAATAAATTCTCGATTTTATTTCAACTGATGATTATTGGAGGACTTGAAAAATATCCGCAGAAATACCTAGAATATTAGTGAGATCATCTTCCATTCTTTCATCTTGTGTCTGGCTTTCCTTTGGATTATATTCATCCTTAGAATTACCCTTTTCAATATTATTTTGGGCGGCGGCAGCTTTAATCCTCCTCCAACGCCTGATATTCGACTCACTAACGCCATATTTTCGTCTTGCTTCTTTATTCGTTTTTTGCTCAGCATACAAAACTACAACTTTTTTAAATTCTGGATCATAAACCGCGCACTGTCTACGTTTCAGCACATCCTTATTATTAGTTTTTAGGGAAGCTTTATTTCTAATTTTCATTTCTCTGTGAAATAGATCATAGTTGAGTAATGTCCAGTAGAAACTAGCTTCGAAAGAAACCCAATACAGGTGAAAACAGATATAACAATTGAGTGTTTCCTTGAAGGCTAACCCCAGGTAGTTTGAAGAGTTGGCATTCAATTCGAAAATTATTTTATATAACATAGTGTTTTAAAACAATAACATTTGAATAAATTCTTCCATACTTTTGATGAGCTAAGACAAGTACAAAGATCTATTAATCTTTTGGGAAGATCTACAATCATTCAGAACTAGTTCTTTATTTAATTAGGAACCTCAATATACATATAAGAAGGCATATTACAATGTATAGACATGCAAATATAATACAGACCTACTGAGAAAATTAGTTTTTTTACAATTGGATCAGAATTAAAACTAATCAATATTATTGTTTAAAATGCATTGATCAAATACTGATACATAGCATGTAGTTTTTTTGTCTGAGAGGTTGCTAAAATTATACCAAGATACAGTAAATCAATCAAATTGACGTTTCCAATTCCAATATGTGGAAAATTACTGATTGTACGATGGAATAAAGATATTGGAAAAATAATTACAAAAATTGTTCCTTGTCGAGAACAAGGAGAGATGAATAATATGTCTGGAATGGATTTTTGCCATTTTGCAAATGGAACAAATCTCTTAGAAGACAATTGAAAAAATTGTAACAAACAAGGAAGAAACAAAACTACTTTCAGAGGAGAGATAAATCACAAGAATTATAAAACCAGTGATTTGTCCTGCCCTGCTGGAGAAATAATTGCTGCCTAAAGAATACATTTCATTGTAATATTTTTTGTGTGCTACCTACTTCAATATATTTTTATTATGAAATGAGTTTGATTTTCAATTCTAACAATTTTAGATCTGCAATTCTATAATAACAAAATATGTCGGAAAAATGTTCTTATAATAGGTACTGTGAATTTCACAAATGCTCTCTGAACAAATTTTTGGGTTTAAAAAATGCCAAAATTTTGCAAAACACGAATCTTGTACTTTTCATTCCAGAATATTCAACCCACAAAGAGTCAAGGGAATTAAAAAAAAATGCTCTTTTAATGATCGAAATTTATATGTAATTACCTACTATGTGCAATATTGAATTAATTTAGTTATAGAAATTGTAAATATTTTTGTTTTTTCAATTCTTATTTCCAATGTGATTTCCATCTAAAATTCAATGAATAAAAATAAAATTTGATTGATATTTTTTTAATTTTATTTGGAATGTTTTTTTTTACTCTCAAATAACGCAGGGTATTTGGTAATCAATAATTCACCACTCAATATATATCCAGCTTGGGGCCACTATTTCATAGTCCCATAGTCCCAAGAGACTGGAAATATATTTCGAGCTAAAAGCAAAATTATCAATAATTACTTGTAACCCTACTTTGACCATCCCTTAAATAACAAAAACATTTGCCCAAAAAAAACGATAAAATTCATTTTACTGATTATTTTGGAAGTCTAGTGAAAATTTAAATAACTTTCGAGTTTAAAAGTCTCAAAAGCTCGAGAAATAGTTTTGTTTTATTCAAGTGATCATTTACTTTCTTTGATTGCTCTGTTTGAAACAATAAAAATACCTATGATGCCTTATTGTGATCTATACATTTTCTGGGGACTACTGTTTTTTAACTCTGGGAATATACCCTTAAGTTTTCACCCTGTATTATATTGTTTGTTTACAAATTCGAACTTGGCGCCTAAAAAACATCAATATTAATGTTTTCAAATGTGAACAAACCTTCGTCCTCGATAGAAGTCAGAGGTTCCCAAACGTTCCCATCATCGAGATTAACTATACAAAAGAAATCAATCAAAATTAGAATTAACTTAGCTTAGAAAACACACACACATACCAAGTTCTTCGGAGCCTCCTACGAAGTCTTCAGCTCTGTACAAGTGCTGGCATTTTTTCCATTTGTTTTTAACTTCTTGTAATGTTCTCTTTTCTAAGCTAACCTGATTGACCTCTTTTGTTACATCTATCCAAGCCCTGTGCCTAGCGTTCTTGTTTATGGCACGTTTAGAAAATTCTCCGTATAAAGTTTCATAATTTTTCCCCACTGTTCTTACTAAAACATCCACTTCATCGGGAGAAAAGTTACTTTTCCTCTGTTTCTTTAGTACCTCGGCCATTTTGATTTTGAGAACTTAGCACCACTACCGAAATTTCATCAATAAAAATAGAATATTAGTGTAGAGAAAATAATCTAATCATTAAACTAGGAATCTAGTATTTTTACCAACTAGATGAAAACACAAGTTTTGACAAGACTAAAAAATAAAATGTTTTGATCAGGGCTAAACTCTATACACCTCAAACTGAGGGCTTTAATGAACTGATCTGAGGTTCCAAAACAATCACCAGTGTGCGTAGAAATGGAAGTAAATCGTTTCTTCCCAGCAATCAATAAAAATAATTAGTAGTGAAAAATTGGGGATGACATCCACATTTATTAATTAAGCGAACAAGTCAACTTTGTAAACAAACAAAATTTAGTCTGATGTTCTTGCCTGGACATAACCTTACCTTACCGAGATTTTACAATATTTAATAAAATTTTAAATATTGTTTATAATTTCACTATGCAAGTTATCACTTATGATCGGCTTTCTAAAAATTCTTAATTAATCTGTTATCACCAAAAACAACAAACATTAGAAACGCGAAACGCATCCATTACCATTCGACATACGACAATACAATGAGCCGATTGCATGCCGGGGATTGCTTGCCGGAGTCGACTATGATTCGTAGCAGTTCCAAAAATGTTGAAATGACCAGTGTGATAGGTACTTATAAGCAATTTATTTTCGAAAATATATTCAAGCCAAAATCTTCAATCTGACTTGGGTACCTATTGGAAGACCGAGAAACAACAGTTTTTTTGTGTCGAATATTTCTACAAGCCTTCTTTCACTTCAACCATTGTTCATAAAGAAGGAAGATAGTTGGTCAGACGCAATGGATAACTTATTTCATACAATCGCGCGTGCCATCTAGCCCGATAACGACGATCCTCGGTAGAAAACATACCCGTACCATCGTCTATAGAGAAATTCTCTATAAATAATAATGCTTCAACCCCATACTTGCCTGAATTATAAATCACATACTATATGCCTCATAGAATCCACAAAAATATTTTTTATTTTGTATCACCTGTGAGTCAAGTGGCACATCATTGAAAAGATAACTCAATTCTCTTTTCGACAATCATTTTTTTTTTCAATTTCGTTAATACGATTTTTCACAATTTGCATTTGAAATGTCAAGTATATAGCAAATTTTCAAATGCATATTGTGAAAAAAAGCAAAAAAATAAGATGGTTGAAAAGAGAATTGAATTATCTTTTCAACGATGTGCCACTTTGATCCCCCGCTATTTGAAATTTTCAAGTATGATGTGCCCTCCCGCGCCACATCTATTTCAAAGAGTAGTATCGGTGATCATTCAAAATAGTTCTGGTACCGTTGTTCTATGTCGAAGCGTTCAAAAGTTAACAGTGAGTGGGGAAGGGGGGAGGCTACAAAAAGCCGCACTCGCAATTGTGATTCCGTAGAACAACCATAGTTGAAAGAAAAATTGAATTACCTTTTCAACGATCAACGATGTGCAAAACGACTTCTATCCCCTACGAAACTTTCAAGTTGATGTGCCCTCTGTCGAGAAATTGTAATGTATCTTCTCTCAAAAAGTAGGACCGGTAATACCATTCAATAAATTCATTTCAAAAAGTAGAATCGGTGATATCATTCAATACGTTTTTTTTTTCAATATTCAACGTCGAGCCCTTCAAAAGTTAACAGGGGGGGACTAGTATATATATATATATATATATATATATATATATATATATATATATATATGAATGAAAATAATATCGAAGGGATTGGTAAACAAAACGGAAGAAATTTAACGGACATAGCCCTCAGTGAGAAGTGTTAACCGTAGACACGTGTTTAGGGCTCTCGGCCCTCATCAGTACGGTGAAGAAGTGCAGGATGAACAACCTTGGTAGAAAACGACAAATCACGGTCAACAAACGAAGCCAGCCGCATTTGTGGTTTCGGTTAGCAGACCCTGAATTCCAGGAATTCCAGGGAATTCAGGGTCTGCTAACCGAAACCACAAATGTGCGGCTCTTCTATTGTTGACTCCGTTGATTTGTCGTTTTCTACCAGTTGTTCATCCTGCACTCTTCACCGTACTGATGAGGCCGAGAGCCAAACACGTCTATGGTTAACACTTCTCACTGAGGGCTATGTCCGTTAAATTTCTTCCGTTTTGTTTACCAATCCCCTCGATATTATTTCCATTCATATCTATAATCCTGGACTCGGATGTCACGCAGGTAGCTATAGCTGCCTCCGTGGTGACGTTGGTTGTTGCCCTGGAATTCAGGGTCTGCTAACCGAAACCACAAATGTGCGGCTGGCTTCTGTTTGTTGACTCCGTTGATTTGTCGTTTTCTACCAAGTGTTGTTCATCCTTGCACTTCTTCACCGTACTGATGAGGGCCGAGAGCCCGAAACACGTGTCTACGGTTAACACTTCTCACTGAGGGCTATGTCCGTTAAATTTCTTCCGTTTTTATATATATATATATATATATATATATATATATATACCTATATTGAAATATTGAAGTACAACAGAAAATTATGAGTTGAGTCTTCTTTTTTGGGCACAACTCTATTTAATACTTGCATATTATCTTTGGCTTTATTCACTTAATTTATTCTATTTAGAACCTAAAAATTCTTTGGGAACTGTTGAACATTTTTGGGAAATCATCATTTTACTTCGAATTCTTTAATTTTGTCCAATGTTGGTTATTATCAAAAAGAGTAAACATTATCTGAGTAGGAGAGTATATTCCCCATAGGACAATGGTGACACTAATAGAAAGAGATGAAATATCATTTGTGAGTGAGTCATGGACATGTCATGGCCACCATTCTCTCTAGACAGTGGCGGACTAGTGCACTCCGCACTCTGCCTATGTTAGTGGGCTACCTGCAAAGAGAGTAAACGTTATCTGAGTAGGAGAGTCTATTCCCCATAAGACAATGGTAACACTAATAGACAGAGATGAAAGATCATTTGTGAGTCAAAGTGACGTATATTTGGCATGTCATGGCGACCATTCTCTCTGGACAGTGGCGGACTAGCGCACTCTGCGCTCTGGTATCTGAAAGTTACTGGCTCTTGATTGTATGTTGGACCACTCTGTATGATACATGGGCCACCTGTACTCATGTCCATGTACGGGTTAATGCTACAAGATTCTGATTGGCTAGAGCTTATTGGTACCTCCTATTCAGATAACGTTTACTCTCTTTGGGCTACCTGTACTCATAGCCATGTACGTCACTATGACGGGTTAATGCTACAAAATTCTAATTGGCTAGAGCTTATTAGGACCTCCTATTCAGATAACGTTGACTCTCTTTGGGTTATAATGACGTAATATCAGTTTTCCTCATAGACCTTATAACTGATGGACTGGCCGTCACGTGACTTAAACACACAGTTCCTGGCGGACTATATATGAGAGAGATATGTTGTGAAGGATAGAAATAAGACAAGGCAGAAGATACAAATTGGCTATGGCATAACATTGGAAAAACCTATTTCTTGTTATTTTTTTAAGGGAAATATTGACTACTTTGAATGAGATGAGTTTTGAAAAAGTTCAAGGAATCACAGTGGGGAACTTTATGCGACATATTTTCATATCTTCCAGAAACAAAATAATTCCAATGAGCCTCCATCTGAATGAACATGTTTTTTATATCTCTTCCAAAGTTTTCAGAAAGTTCAGGAATGAAAAAAATTATTAATTATTAAATTTGTATTCGATATCATGAAGTTAGAAGTGCAATTGAACTAAATTGGGAACTCCGGCGATTTCAAAATTTGTTATCAATAAGTCCTACATAAAAAAACGTTTATGTAATCTATAAAATTTCGTAACAATAGAAAGAATGGCCCAATTGTTTTTGGGAAATACTGAGGAAAATAGTGTGTGTTATTGGGAATGAAAGTGATATTTTTTCTATCGAGCGTGACGGAGGTCGACGGGACAATCCGTAGGGAAGTCTATTCCAGCCTGGCGCTGTAAAAGAATATCTTTACTCCGGCGAAGTAAAAGTATGCCGTTAGTTCAACGGAGTTAAAATTCCATGTATATTTAAAACGTTTGAAAAAAACATTCTTCGATTTAAAAACATATATTTCTGCGTTTGTTCTCGGAAAAAAAAGGAAAATTATGGGAATCAAATAAATCACATTATACTTTTATAAATATAATTAACCAACATTAGTTTAAACAATTGCTCAGGAAAAACATCAAATTCCACCCCCGAATCAAACAAAATCCTACCAACCCACCTATGATACTAATAATGAATCTATTAACTTCAGCTACAATATAAATAGAGGCACAAACATAAAACTGAGTTATATAAACAAGAGAAGTCACGTAAAATGTTACCAGTTTGTGCGTGACTGAGAAATTGAATTAAAATTCTCTCATAAGTTCGGAAACCTGTGAAAATCCACAAATCACTACTTACACTCCATGCTTACTCACCTATGAAATTTCACATCCAGCTCTTTTTTGTATCTAACTACATAATTGTAGGCTGCACACGAAGAAGGCATAGATATTTAAGAATGTTTATTACTTGTCAAACAGTTCAGAAACACTGGATAAATTTATAAAAAACTTTCAAAACACCACACGAAAACACATATAAACAATATACGAAACCAATGTTATGCCTGAACTCATTCTGTCCTTTTTCACAGGTTCTGATATCAATGGCCTCTTTCTCACAACCAGTCCATATTATTATAATGTCTAGGGTTTTCCTTGGTGATGGAAGATGGAAATCCTGTGGGTGGGGGTGTCAGTTGTCAGTTTTGTTATAACCTTAAAATTACAGAAAATATTAATACTGAGTTGTGAATCACGAATTCAAATATTTATTGTCTTTATTACAGAAATGGCGGAAACTCTACCCTCTGCCATTGAACAGGAATTATTGGGTATTAAAACTCTCTTGTGGGGTAATGAAATTAAACATGACATATTCAAAAGATGGTCACAAGGTAAAACTTTTCTTTGATATTTCAAATCATTCCAATGCATGGAAGACAATAACAATTTTTCAGATTATTTACTGGTTTATTTATATTTCAGGATTTTATTTCAGCACTAATGAAAGAAGTGCCCTAGAACAATCTGAAGGGGGGCCATGTGCGATAATAGCACCTGTAGAAGCTTTTATATTAAAAAGTCTACTACTAGAACATAGAGATATTTCTTTTAGAGAAAAGGTAGCTGAATCCGATGAAATTTGACAAATTCTAACCTATCTTTTTGCAGGTCACTGATGAAATTCAAAACCGTTCCCTAGTTAACGCACTTAGTGAAATTTTGGAACAGTGTACCAGTCAAAAGTATTACATAGTATATTTAGATAGTCAATTTAGTGATCCCGCCAATGCAGAATTGAAGGGGGAAAATAGTGACAATGTGCCAGGAACCAGTGATTTATCTGTCGAAGTTGACCCATTCAGGTTTCATGAAGAACTCAAAGTGCAAAGTTTTCAGTGTATAGATGACGTCAACAAGTATTATTTTGAAAATATTTCCAAGCTAAAAGCACACTATGGCATCTTATTATTTTTGTATTCTGTGATAGTATCAAAGGTAAGAAAATGTGATATGACTTAAATGATTTCACCTCAGAATTTAATAGCGATCATTGAGTTATATCTATGATTAGTAATTAACAAGTAATGTGAATGATACTATTTCTTCTTTATCTAGATTGATGGATTATTTAGTAGTACAAATTTCATATTCAGGGTATTCCAAACTCTATGGCCTATTAGACATATCTGTAAAACGAAAACAGATATGCCATATGAGATTGATTTAAAATATTTTCAGTTACAGTGTTGCCACCATATACAAATAACATCAACTTTGTAATTTCAGATAGAACTACCTATTATTCCATTTTTTGATTCTACTGATGAATCTGAATAAATGTTACTGAAATATCTTATTCCTATTGCTCATTGATCCTTTTTTACAAATCCTTTATTGCAATAAAATATTTCATAATGCATCTTATACAAAGGGTTTCGATTTTGTCTTTATTGGGATAATGAGAAGTAGTTTTGGTTTTATGAAATTATTGCACCATATCTCATATATGATGTAATCATTTAACATTTTGTAAAAATGGCCATATGCAGTTATTTTCCAAAAGAACACCTTGTATATAATTTTATTTTCGTACCTAAATTCAAAATCTGGTTATTTTTATCAAACAGTGAATTTGGCTTGCTCAAAATGGAAGTTCTGTTATTTTCACTTTTGGAAAACTAGCCATATTTTATCATTTCCAATAGAACTGGTGTGAAGTTAACGGTCATTTTCTAGCGGATATTTTTTATCTGGCGTTCAAATGACCAGTGGCGTCGGGTAATAAATTAAATTCAAAATTTCTTCGAATTTTCAAACAAATCAAATGGCCAAACAGAAAATGGTACAACAAAAAAAATTTAAAACTTCAAAATGATATATCAAGAGATATTTGATATGCTTTTAGATACAAAACTAAAACATACCCTCAAAAATGTTGAGCCAAGTCGATATTTGGTATACGTATTACTGAATTACAGTTTATGTTTAACCAAGTTCATTTTTGGTATTTTTGGACAGCCTGCAAATCAATCATCTTTTGGTATATCATTAAATAGCCTTCCAGCAACACCTATACCAAAAATGAACCTTGGTTAAACATTTTTGAGGGTAGGTTTTTAACTACCCCTTTGACTGCAAACTGCAATAATTTTATTGATTTATTTATTTATTACACGGCATAACCTAATTTTCCAAAGAAACAATAATACATACAATACAAATTTACTTTACATAATGTTACATCTAATACATACATAAATCTTAATCATACATAAAAATTAAACATCCATCATCAAGCACTAACATAATTTTGAACCTTCCTGATCCTATTCAAATTCATACAGAGTCAAGCTCCTGTGAAAACTTGTTAGAATATATTTTAATTCTGTTGAGAAGAGAATGGTTGTATGGAATGCAATTTCCAATATCTCGGGAGTACGGGTATTATAAACGGGGTCTTTCAATGCAATAGTCTCAAGTATTTGTGGACAGTTGATATTGCCTGAGAGTATTTTTTGCAGAAATATATCATTAACATATCTTCTGTGGGAAAATGGTTGAATTTTCAGAATTTCTTCCACTTCAACATACTCTTATTGCTTACGGAGCAAATCCAATTTATAAGTGCAACATCTCAGTTTTTTTTGCACTCTTTCAATTTGTTTGACATAGCAATCATAGTGTGGGGATCAGACAATAGACCAATACTATGAATGGATCTGACATATAAGCGGTAGGGTATTTTCAGTGTGTTATGACTGAAGTCTCTGCATGTTTTAAAAGTGAGTTTGAAATCAAATTTTATTCCTAGGTCCTTTATCTCGTTGACACGTGCTAATTGATTACCAAGCATTTCGTACGGAAAGTTGGTAGATGTTGTCTTTCGGTAGAAGGATATTGCAAAACATTTCCTTACATTTGAATTCATTTTATTGTTTTGACACCAGTGGGTTAAGTTCTCAATATTGTCTTGCAAGAGGTTGGTATCATGGAATGAGTTCACAGGGCAGGACAATTTCAGATCGTTGGCAAATAACAAAAATTGGAAATTCCTAATTGAGAGAGATATATAATTTATGAACAAGTTAAAGAGAAGTGGACAAAATGAAACCCTTGTGGTACTCCATATACTTTTATTACATGTGAAATACATCCAGCCACTTTCACACATTTCAACCAGCTCAACAACTGTCCATTGAAATCGAGAGAAATCAACTTGAGTGCAAGGATATCATGGTTGACTCTGTGAGAAGCCATATAAAAAGCTGTTTAAATAGAGTCAACCTGGGAATTATTAAAAAAATTCGAGAGAATATAATTTTGATATAATAAATTGGTGTTTGTTGATCTTCCTGCCCGAAGCCATGTTGCTGATCTTTGATTATATTTTTGCATATCCACGAGAAATTTTTTGTTAATCCAACATCTCTTAGGAATCTCTCATTGCATGCAAATTGCTCTGTAGTTTTCAATATCATCTTTTTTCCTCGATTTAAAAATGGGTGTTAAGAATCTATGTTTCCAGAAATCCGGGAAAATACCTTACTTCAGACATATTGAGTATTGTGTGAATAAGGATTGTGATAGAGAAAATGCAGTTTTTGATAAAGTACAAAGGGATGCCATCTGGGCCAAAGAATCATTTATGGGGCAGGCTGGCAATGCGATCAAAAATTTCTTTTACACGCATTCTGATTTCAGACATATTAAAAGTTCTAACATAATCAAATTCGGGTCTAACATAAGTATTCTTATGGTCATTGTCTGAGTACACTGTTGAAAAGAAGTCAGCAAAAAGATTTGAAATTTCATTTCAACGGAACTAACCATGACATTATAGGGCATTCTCTCAGGAATTTTGTGTGAGTTTTTAATGTTGTTGATATGTGACCAGAAATGTCTAGGATTGTTAGATGTTTTTCTCTATATCTTCAATATATATTTTGTAACAAATCTGACTAATCGATTTACACTGAACTCCTAAATTTGAAAACATGATGTAATCTTTGTCTAAACCGAATTGTTTGTAAAGTTTGTGATACTTTTTTTGTCTCTGACCAAGGAAAAAAAATTGATGAGATTTTTTTTAAAGATACCTACAGATTAAGTGCGTTATACAAGACCTCATAGAAATGAGAAACTATTTGGTTGATATCATTGTAGGAACAGAGCATATGCCAGTCCACACCAGAAATATTTATTATCGACATTATAATCGAGTGTATAGCTAGAAATGAATGCTAGCCTGTAAGAGTGGGTCAGTTACGTGTTGAACTGTTATGTCATATTTGTTTGAAAAAACTAAGTCTGAGAAGGTGTTTCTACTATTGGGAATGCTATTGAGTTGATAAAGATTCAAGTAGATTGAGTTGATAACAATTCAGTATTATCAAAGCAGGTGAATTCGGGTTGCAGTCAACAATTATCATTATCCCATTTGGCATCAGGGATATTGTAGTCCCCAGCTAAAATGAGCTAAACATTTTTGAAAATGGGGTTTGATTTTTTTCGAAATATCTGTAAGTATAAACTACTCCTTGGACAGCCTGCAAATCAATTATCTCTTGGTATATCATCATATAGCCTTCCAGCAACACGTATACCAAAAATGAACTTGGCTAAACATTTTTGAGGGTAGGTTTTGTTTTTTTTACAAGCTTTTGTTTAACTTCACATTTGTATGTGTTTAGTTAAAATCTTGCAAGTGAATTTCGACCCACTTCTAGTTATCCGATTAACGTGAAATTTGGCAGTTCATAATTCCGGTGACAAAGCATTATGAAATTTTTGCTAGAGAAAAAACAAAATGGCGTTTTTTTAGGGTCAGAGATTATCAATTTTAGTCAGAAATCAATAATATGACGGAAATGATAAAAAAAATAAGACAAGCTTTTATACAAATTATATAGAAGCTTGTCTTATTTTTTTCAATTCATTTTTTTCAAAATATCTACAATATAAACTACCTCTATTATTATTTCAGTAAAACATATACTAAAAATGAACTTGGATAAACATTTTTTAGGCTGGTTTTTTTTTTTCGAATATCAACAGATATAAACTACCTTTTCAACGGCCTGCAAATCAATCATCTCTTGGTATATCATTATAAAGCTTTTCAGTTACATGTATACCAAATATCTACTTGGCGTAATATTTTTGAGGGTGGCTTTAATTTCTTATCTTAAAGCATATGAAATATCTGTTGGTATATCATTATAAAGTTTTAAATTTTTTGTGTTCGGCCATTTTCTGTTAAATTGAATCCCCATTGCCATTCCAAATCTTCAGTCATTTGTTTGAAAATTCGAAGAAATTTCGAATTTAATTTATCACCCGACGCCACTGGTTATTTGGCCACCAGATAAAAAAGGCCGCTAACTCCACACGGGTTCGAATAGAGGCCTTAAAATATAATTTTGTGCGGAATTAAAAACATTCATTGGTGTGATTTCAGAGGAAAACTATGTAAGAAAGTAGACCAATTCCAGAAAGTTTGGTCATGAGAATCATTTGAATAGGAACCATTATTTATTTATTTATGAATAGGAACCATTTTGTAAAATGACACAGAAATTGTACTTTATTTATTCTTTGGATTTCACTACAGAATCTGAACTTTTTCTGAATATAACTTGTAATTTTATTTTTGTCATTTCCTAGATTTCATTATGATCTCAGCAAAAACAAGATCAACTTGAAATTGAAGTTGACAATATTCGTAAAATAATAGCTTAAATTCTAGCTGTAACTTGAGAAAGTACAGCCATATTATTTTTGTGTATTAGAAATACCATGTGGTATACATAGGGTTTTCGATTGTAACTGTTCTTGTTTTTTTCACTCTTCAATAATAATAATAATAATCTTTATTCACAATCAAAACACAATCGCAGATCACTGGAATCACAAGTATTACAATTAGATTGAGATTGATGGTGTGGACAAAGCAACGAAAGCCGATAAGTGTGAGAACACTTGTTTCAGCATTGACAAAACAAATAATTATAATATAAAAAAAACTAAACTACTTAGAATACTAATGTATACGTGTATATACATACACATATATACACACACACACACATATACATACACAAACACATATACATATAAACAAATAATTAAGACAAGTGATGTATGTGGTTATGAAAGATCATCGGTGGGGTGTAACATGAAGATTAAGATATTAGAAGTATAAGGTATATTGTAGTGTACACATACATTTTTAGTTTTTGGTATCAAATAAAATTCCAAAAAAAATTTCATTGGACATATGACTCAAGTTTTATTGAAAGTCTTAATGCATTTAAAAAAATGTGCCTAATTTACATTATAATTTTCTATCGATTTTTTGGTCAAGAAAAAAAAATGCTTAAAGACCAGTAACCAAAATTATTCAAATTTTGCTGTGAAATCCGAAAATGAAATCATATGAGGTTTTCTAGTAGAAATAATTGGATAATTGACGTTTTACAAATTGGGGATCTGATTTTTCAGACACTCTGTATAAAATATGGTCCAATCATTTCATACTATCAAAACTATTTAACATATTTCTGCGAATGCTAAATCCAAGCACTGTGTATGTGATCAATCATGAGATATTCGATTTTGAGTTGGTTTCATTTTGGTAGCAAAAAAATTACAAAATTCTCTATGTCTTAGTGTCTCCATTTGTTTCACATTTGCCTACATTTCCAATAGGTACAGCATGTATTTTTGTTCATGAATATCTCTTGTCATCCTGCATTCAACTATGCTCATATGTTATTAGATGCTTATTGAAAAAATACAATTCAATATTTGAAGAAAGTTAAGGTAGCTGTTACTAACCAAAGAGTTAAAATAAGGCGCATAGGCTATCTACTGCAGATGTTTCGATGTCAAGAAAAAATTTCTCTGTATCTTTGCTGATCATTGTCCCCAGAAATACAGTCAGATCAAAAGTTTGATAGAAAGGTGGAAACATTCTCAAATTTCTATTTAGGCAAACTATATGTGTGCGATAAAGCTTTTTGAACTCCATAACTTTCATTCGAAGAGTTTGGTGTTTATAAAAACAGAATATTGCTGTTGAAAACTTTTGATGTTTTTCAATCCGGCATGATTTTTATTTGCTCTATATGTTTTGACATTTGATGGATAACAATTTTTCTTCAGGTTACGAGTCTCAATAGTCTTTCTTTTAGAACCTGTTGAGATTTATAACCTAGTCTTCAGATAGAAATATTGCTTGAAAATTCTGGGCTCAATTGATCTTCATCCAATTACTATTAATGTAACTTTTATATTTGAGTTGATCACAAGTACTTTTCAGCAGGAAAGGGGCAACAGTGCAAAGAGTGCAGTCCTTCTTGGAAATATGTTTCTTTGTCTCATTCATCTATATCTGTATTTCAATGTCTATCGTGGCTTTAGCCGGGAAAGTAGTTGTTTTCTGTTAGATATTCACAAAAATAACTTAATTTTTATCGTGGATTTTTCAATTTCAATCTTTCTATTCTATATTCAATTGAGAATGTTTCCCTTTTCAACATGAATACCCCAAAGAGGTTATCTTGAATGATGGAAGATAGTGACTAAAGTTTATCTTTGAGTCGCAGATGATTCCACATCTGATTTTATGAACACCCTGTTCATATTTTCAAACAAATCAATCCACATTAAAAGCACGAAGTCTTATTGATAGGTTGATTGATAATAAGAATAAGTTAGTAGCCGCACCATTGACTTTTTTTAAAGATTTGTAAATTTTAAGTTTTTGATTGGAAAACATGCACACTAACTTTTGTCTAAAACTTGTTATCCTTTAACAGTTTCGAATTGACAACTATAGAAGTGATCCCCTTCATTTTTCTCAGCCCACATTCAAAGGGTCATTGCTTTACAATATATACTGTTGAAGAAAAATATTAAAATATTGTGAGGCTGCACTAAAAAACTGATCAGGGAGAATACTTTTTGTTATATCATCGAGCTTTCGGAAATGTTTCAATACATCTAAAAATAGTCTAAAATTTAAGAAAATTCTGAAGAAAAAAATAGAAACTTGATGTGATGAAAGTACATAGTGGAATAAAAATGATGTTCATCTAAACTATATTTTATATGACCAAAGGTTGGACATATTTGGAACTGCTTGAGATTTATTTTTCAGGGATTAGAGCAAGTCAAGTTCGAATCTGATACCCAAGACCCACTGATAGATGAAATATATGGATATGGTAGTCAAAATCTCATAAACCTTATGATAACAGGTAGAGCAACAACATATGTGTGGGATCATGATCAAGATGTAGGAGGATTAAGTAAGATGTTTGTTTTGAAATATCTTTCGTTTTAGAGATTCAAATCTCCTCTAGTGCCAAATTTAGTCAGTTTTCCTCAATCCACCTTTGTGTTTGAATTGTTTAATATATTTGTATGGTTGGTAAATATGCGAAATACACTGATTTTGGGAGTATCAAGTTGATTTTTTATAAACAACATGGACACAAAAGTGGTTTCTAGAAAATCCATATTCTACATGAAGTTGAATTATTGAAGAGTTCTCACTGAATCAATTAAAACTGATATCAATCATTGAGGGGTAGAATTTGTACACATTTGAAAAGTAATACACAGTGTTTTATGGTGCCATTCTGTACAAAAAAAGCATACAGATTTCCAGAAGATAAAGTTCTTAATATTATTTTCTGAGAAGGAGCACACATTTTGGGATTTTTTTTGGGAATTAAAACCTTTTTGAAAATTCCTAATTTATGGGAAGAGTTATATTCGACCCATATTTAAATCACTGAATGAACAAGATTTTGAAAACTACAATAATCTTTGAAATCAGGTTTCCCTATCTGAAGTACTTGATAGTTTAATGAGTTATCAATTGAAAATGTACTATTACCAAGTCGGTGTTCGAACAAAATATATTAAATGTGTTGGAGAGCAAAGGTCAGAAGTAATTCATAAAGATAATAATAATAATAATTTATTAGCTAACCGTGGTACAGCTAGTACATGTGGCAAGTCAGATTTAGGGACATACAAAATATTCGATACAATAGATAAAAAATAACTATAAAAAACATCTATAGCTATATAAATATATTCATGACGGGTACCTTAACATAAACATACATAGATATAAAGAAGTAATTATATATCAT
Organism: Gonioctena quinquepunctata; assembly: GCA_018342105.1. NCBI lineage: Eukaryota > Metazoa > Arthropoda > Insecta > Coleoptera > Chrysomelidae > Gonioctena > Gonioctena quinquepunctata. Next base: position 239,379 of record JAFIRS010001564.1, on the reverse strand, counting down.
ATGGGGCAACCATCTTCAACACATTTAATTCCGGATTTTTGCTAAACAGAAGCTGAAAAAAACATTGAACAATAACGTACCTACTAACTGACATGTACTATTCACTAGTATACTGCCACCTTCCATACAACGTGGTCTTATGGGGAGATTGCACAATTCTGAAAAACCCATCCTGAGACTTATGTTCAGTATGAAATTCAAACATACCTGCAAGACTATAGTGCTAGAGAACAAAATATTGACTTTTCCCTATATATATATATATATATATATATATATTTATATTATATATATATATATATATATTTATATATATATATATATATATATATATATATATATATATATATATATATAAAACATTAATTTATGTAAAAGTTAACATACATTCATTCAGGAGAAACTCATCCTTCCACAATTATCCAACAAGAACTGTAAATGCGTTGAGCGTAACTCAACATAGATTGACAAAATTGGAGAAAAGTCTTATATCGGAGCTAAGTTCTTCAACAAGCTACTGGGCAACATACAGAACATGAGTCCCAGAAAATACAAAGAAACAATTGATAAAATAATGCTGGAGAAAGCATATTATTCGGTAAGAGAATTCCTCAATGACTCGCTTGAGTGAATTAGTCATAATAACATTTTCCATTTTATATTAATTTTTTTTTTTCATTTTATGACTACTCTTCAATATATATGCATGTAAAATGCAAAACATGACGTGTAGAGCTCATCCAGTATTGAAACGACCACTTTGGCCTTCCCCCACCTAACAACCAATTTTTATCGAAGATACCCGAACCATTGTCTAACTATGGCTATTAATAGAAATTCCATAGGCGTACCAAATTATTTGGTATAGGCGATTCACGAGACATAGAGAACTTACACTCCTATAATTTTCCTAACACTCCTATTTCTTTTTCCGCTACTGACTAGAACTTACCACTGGGCATTTGGGCAAGGTAACGAGTAAACTATTGCAAAGTTGAATAAATAACTGCACTACCCATTTATTATTTGAACAAACCTAACCTTTCAAACGCTGCATGCCAAGACACTGGTGAAGATTCGCCGTAGCACAGCAAATCGTGTCCACTTGTGTTTTCCCCCTCTCTACCTACCAAACGGTCGTTTCAATACTGGATGAGCTCTATATCCATCTTCTAGATGGCTGCTATAGCAAATACAAATAAATGTTTTGTTTCAACTTCAAGGGAGCCTACCATCCGCCTACGGCTGTTTCATGGTTTCCCAATCCTCAGGACGCAAATTATAGATGTCGCATCTATAATTTTGTGCATTTTATATATATATATATATATATATATATATATAAATTGAAGTTTAGAGAACACAAAAACCAAATTTTATGTTTTCTTTGCAGTTAATAGGAAATGGCCAATGGTTCGAACAACTTGTCAATTTAGTCTGACCACCTTTACGACCTTTGTCTGTGATCCATGGCAGGCACAGCCACGTGTTTAACCACATCAATTTCGACTGAAATTATCATAGTGAATATGACATTTTTCAATTAGTTCAAGATGTTCTTACAATTTGATATTTAAGATTTTATTTATGATGTGTACCGATATTTTCCTGTTAGCAACCTCCAGTTACTAAGTTTTTTCTATTTTATACAAATAACATTTTTTCAAATGTGATTTTGCTCTTTTCAGATGTCTTGATAATGAAATAAAGTTTTTCGAAAGCTCGACAATTTAACAAAGAGTCTTTACATTGGCCATTTCCTATTGACTGCAACCTCAAAAAAAACATAAAATTTGGTTTTTGTGTTTCCTAAACTTCAGTATTTTTCAACTAGTCCAGTCAAGAGACTACCCTTCTTCTATATATATATATATATATATATATATATATATATATATATATATATAAATCAAAATTCACAGTTGGTTGTCACTTAAATATTGTTGATAGGCATAATAGGATTTATTTTATTTAACTTTATTTGAAGTTTCTTGTTTATCCTTTAGCAGACTGTTACAAAGTATAATCACATTATATAGGGATGAGTGTTCAAAATTCGATGTATGGTGTTACGAATTCGAAGAATATTACCGTGTCTAGTGTGATAATTGTGTGAGAGTTCGAATTAGTATCAAATGAGCTATTATTATTTTTCACTCGCATTACACATATAAAAATGTAGATGGAAGGTGTGCTCATAATTTTTTCACTTTTAAATACTGTTGTATTCTCGGGTTCGTTGGGATAATCAACTGAGAAGAACTTTATAAAGTTTTTATTTAGTTTTGTTTCGTACATACATATAAGGTCGTCATGCTCCCGACATTGTTGTGTTATGCTCTCAATGTGTTCCATGAACACAATGAGAGCATAACACAACTAAAAATGGTCTGCAGCTTTAATTATAAACCATTCCGAATATTTGTCTGATTATCCGTTTTTGTAGTACAAGGATTCTGGGAAATGTTTTTTGCTCAGTTCATGTTATTCGATGATATGTGTGAATATGCCAGAGCGTAGTAAATGTTTAATAAGCCTGTGGTATTCAAATAATTTTTCATTTGTTTGATGGCGAAATCACGTACTTATGAAACAGAGTAGCAAATTCATTTTCTTTAGGGTCTTTACTGCTAGCTCTGAATTGATTATTTAATTAATATATTTGTTTTTGTTTTTTTAATCAATATTATGTGTTTAGTAATTGGGTTCTATTTTCATTTAGTGATTCGAATAAGTGTCTGAGTCTCTTACCTTCTTGTAGCAACATTTGGCTGATTGGGTTCTCCATGAGTATATGCGCTAAGTGATCACCTGCATTTGAGTAAGTTGCTAGTGGAATTGGCTAGATTTGATATCATGTAGTCTATGCTTGTGGAGTTTGTGTGGTGAATATACGTGTTGATTCATCTCTTTTATGAAAGTTGAGATTATAGGATTGGATGGATCATTTAATAGTTGAGTGTCATTGCATACTCTGTTATTGAAGTTAATGTTAAAGTCTCTGTACAATATTATATAATTTGAACTTTCGAGTGCTCTATCTAAGGCTTGTGATAATTTGTCCAGATAAGCTGGTATGTTCCCATTTGGTGGTCTGTATATTGAAATAAAAAGGACTTTAAGGGCATTCATCGTGTCATCTCGCAGATATTTTTATATGGCATTCTGTAGATAAAGTTATTATTTTTGTTATCTCATCTTTTGTTTTAATATCCTTTTCTAATATAAGGTTGTCACTATAGAATTCCTGTAGGTTGTAATATGCCTTTTTGAGAAGGATATTCTTAATTGAATTTCTAAATAGTGCGAGATTTACTGTGTTCTTGAGAAGGCCAGGTAGGTGGTTATAAATCTTCCTACTTTCGAATATAAGGCAATTTTTTGTCAAGGATGATGGGCATACTATTATTATTGTGTTGAGGGGTAATATAACAGGGTCTATTATTTGGCTCTTTTGATTTAGTTTTATGTATTGAGCACACTGTTTCGAGAATAAATATACAAGTTAGCGTCAAAATTCGATGTTCAATAAAAAGAGGCTTACAATGAACCCTTTAACGACATTTACAAAAGTACCTCAATGCTCTCTTTTGAAGTACAAATATTGAGTTCATCAACTGGTTAGAGCAGGAACCCCAGATTCAATCAGTGAGAAGTACACTATTCTGCCTGAATTGAGGCCAAGTTCATTGGTAATGACTCGAACAGCATAACAGCCTGATGCTAATGTTTTACTAAGTTTTATTATGTGCTTCAAATTTCAATTTGTCATCTAGGTATAAACCTAGAAATTTGGTGTGGGGTTGGCTAGTTACCCTCTGATTGCCTAAAGCTAGGTTATCAAAGTTGAATTTGAAGGTTAGTATGCTTGTTTTCTCAATGTTGAAGCACAGCAAGTTGAAGTCACACCATCGTTTAACTTTCTCCAAATCAGAAGTGATATTTTCTTTCAAGAGTTCAACACTTTTTCCAAGCCACATTATTGTGGTGTCGTCTGCAAACATGGGGAATTTTCCGGAAATGTTGATATTACCAAGATCATTTAAATAAATAAGAAAAGAATTGGTCCCAATACCGAGCCCTGGGAACACCATAATCAATATTTGAAGAGTTCGACAATTTATTATTACATTTTACCATCTGAATTCGGTTAGAGAGATACGATGTTATTGTTGAACATCACGAAATCATCGTATTATAAAGTTTGGGCAAAAATATTTTTTGTTAGTTTTGACATTTCAGTCTTTGGATGAATATATTCTTTTATGATATAGCTTTTACGTTACCTACAGAAGCCTGCTTAGAAATCTGGCGAATGCCTTCGAGTATTCATCTCCGCCTATCAGATATTTTTTCCTGCAATTTTAATAATCCATAACGAGGGAAGAACACATTTGCGGGAATTTTTTGTCAATGCTGGAATTTTAGTTAATGCTGTTACTTTTTTCTGGAGAAATGTATTTGGTATTATCCTTCTTAGTTCCTGTCACTTGCTTTTCACTCAACTCAATTTCCTTCTTCAGGCTGTGGTCCATTCTGTGATAATCTGCACATATTTTCTTTTCTCTCGTATTATTGTTTGTTTTATATTCAATTTCGTCCCCCAAATTATCGACCTCCCACAGTGAATTTTTTGTGTAATGTCATTTGAATATTCAAATTTTGTTTTTTATTGTTTACGTGTCAGTTGTTTGTTTTATTTTCCAGATCAAACCTTACAAATTTATATTTTCATTGAAAATCTGGGTGGTGTTGATTGCAATAGTTGAAGCCGAGATGGGATTTTCGCTAGTGGTGATTTTTGGCATTTAGTCTTCAGCATCTTGAGGAAAACTGAGAATTCAGTGAAAAATCAATAATTTGAATAGTATTATTTTTTTTATTTTGAATTGACACGGCTCTTCTTTGGATGAAAATCCATACTACCAATATGATAGTTTCTTCTGGTGGAATACTCGAAATTTTGACCATCCAAGGAGATATATTTGGAGTTGCCTGGAAGTCGTGTGTTCTGGAGAATCTTTTGGTTAGGAATAATGTCAATCCGATTATATATATATATATATATATATATATATATAAATATATATATATATATATATATATATATATATATATATATATATATATATATACCGGGTGTCCCAGTATATCTGTTCCAATGGATTATCTCAGCCATTTCGAAAGATAAAGATTTGAAAATTTCATGATCTCCAATTCGTTCAAGGAACCTTCAACTGAGAAAAACAAAAATTGAAAGTCACTTCCGGTTTGTTCGGAAGTAACTCTGACTTTTTTATTTCAAATAGCACCCTGTATATTTTTTGCAATTTTTCATTTCTACTCAAAATGATCTTTCCAACGATGTATCACACTTTGTATTTTAAATTTTATTTGATGGAGAATACGTCAATTGAAATTTCAAATTGAAAGAATTGCAGTAGGCTATGATATTTTGTGTAATCTTGATTTTGACTTCAATAATAATTGATAATTCATGAACAATTCGTCCGTAGCATTTTTTCTTTGAAAATTATTAGAATTGTAGTAGAACTGGAAGAATTAATAATTCTTAAATGAAAACCTCAATGTGCCATGGAAACATTTGAATACATTTGTTTATAACCTTGACAGTTAATAATTCTCAATAGTTGTGTGCGTGTCAGAGAAACCAACATTCAAGAATGAATAACCGTGAAAATGATGATAACTTCACTAATCAAGAGAAATTGGATATGATACTGATTTATGGAAAATGCGAAAATAATCGTCGGGCTGCCCTACGTGCATACAGAGAAATACCCTGATACACGAATGCCAAGCGCTATGTATTTCACACGCTTGGCTTCGAATTTGGCAACAAGTGGATCATTTCATAGAAAGCGTACTGTCTTTAACAGAAAAAATGCTACAGACGCATTGTTCATGAATTATCATTTATTATTGACGTCAAAATCAAGATTATACAAAATATCATAGCCTACTGCAATTCTTTCAATTTGAAATTTTAATTGACGTTTTCTCCATCAAATCGAATGTAAAATACAAAGTGTGATACATCGTTGGAAAGATAATTTTGAATAGAAATGAAAAATTGCAAAAAATATACAGGGTGCTATTTGAAATAAAAAAGTCAGAGTCACTTCCGGTCAAACCGGAAGTGACTTTCAATTTTTGTTTATTTCAGTTGAAGGTTCCTTGAACAAATTGGAGATCATGGAATTTTCAAATTTTTATCTTCTGAAATGGCTGAGATAATCCATTGGAACAGGTATACTGGGACACCCGGTATATATATATAGTTTGCTTATCTCAAAATTATTTTCAATTCACCAAACATTTTTATTTTTCTAATAAAGGACTAATATTAGGTAATCCCTCGAGTCCTTTATTAGCCGAAATATCACGATAATCCTTTAATTAAAAAATTATTTTACTGGTACAGATATGTGGAAGACATTTTAGTATGCTTCGTGGGAACTGAAAGAAAAGTACTTCAACTTCAGTGCAATTCCCCCTTCAATTGAATTCACAAAGGAAATTAAAATAGATCATTCTATAAAGTTGTTAGACCTGACTATAACAAAAATCAATAATAATTTGTCAATTTTATTTTACTAACGAGTTCTGAATGTTGCATATTATGACGAAACGGGGTCCGTCTTTATTACCAAATACTCACAGTTTACTACTAAAACATACCACATTTCGCACTGCACTAGATTGTAGATTGTATGAGGGTCGATATGGCTGTTCAGCCTCGACCTAAAAGATCTTTTGTACATTACCCGTCAACTATTCGAGGCCCAGGATTCCGAGACTTCTTACGAAGTTTATTAGTTTCCTGGGAGATAGGTTCCTGATGTCTAAGAGCGTTATCAAAACCCCTTCGATGAACTTAAGCTTTTTGCAAAACAGTGCTTGGCAGTTGCAAAGCAGGTGTTCTGCAGTTTCAGTGAAGTTATCGCAGTAATGGCACAGTTCACTGTCTGATCTGTCCATTCTTTTGAGGTGATACCTCAGAGGATAATATCCAGTGAGCAGTCCCGTTACGAGTTTCAAGTCTTTCTTGTCTTTACTTGTCTTTGTCCTGAAACCTCATTCCTGTGGTTTCTAATTTGATCAGTTTCCCAGCGCCGAAACTCTTCTTTAATGTGGGCTTTGGAGAGACCACAGAAGGGTTCTGTGCCAGAAAATTGTGTGCTTGCTCCTTCCTTGGCAAGGCTGTCTGCTTTTTTATTGCCTTTGATTCCCTTGTGACCTGGCACCCACATCAGGGTAACCTGATTATTCTTAGGGGGAGTTTGCAGCCCCAAGTCAGTATAGACTCACAAGTATGTGACTTTAGAGCTTTTAATGCTGCCTGGCTATCAGATAGAATATAGATCTTTGCCTCCTGGAGCCTCTTGAAAGGCATTTTTTGGATCATATTTCTATAGCATGGATTTCTGCTTTAAAAATTATTGTGGCTTTGCCTAGGAATTTTGAGAGCCTAAAACTAGGACCCGCTACTCCCACTCCAGCCTTTTCGTCCATCTGGGAAACATCAGTGTACCATACTGATGCATTCCTTTCTAGCGGAGGCCCGTTCGTTGTGAATATATAGTGGTTGTTTATAACCGCTTCATAGTTCACTTCAAACTAGGCACGACTTTGGCATGATATCCGATGGTTTGTGCCTGGATTCTAGGGGAATATTTTCCAGAATCCTCAGATGTCTAATCAGATTTCCAGCCTTCAAGTTTGATGCCTGGTGCAGTCTCAAGGCACTTTCTGCCGCTTCCTTTATTACACCCAAGTGCAGTGGTGGAAGGTTCAGCATTACCTCTAGTGCTGCACGTGAATATTGCCCCTATGATTCCCAGACAGGCTAACTGCTGCACTTTCTTCATCTTGATTTGGTGACCATTGGTTTGATGATCGTTTGGTATGACCAAAATATCATTTTTAGCTTCAAACCCCATATCTTACCAAATACTCTGAGGCACGTCCAGGTTGCCGCTGTAGCCTTGGAAAGAATGAGATTGATGTGCCTGTTCCATGTTAATCTTTGGTCGATTATAACGCCCAGGTATTTGACTTCCTTGGTAAAAGTTAGCTGAGTTCCATTCAGGGTTGGGGCTTTCAGTTCGTACTTTCGCCTCCTTGTGAATGAAATCAGCACTGGTTTGCTAGGATTTACATTAAGTCCCTCCTTTGCGCACCAGCTTCTGATTATATTTAGGGCTGTCTGCATGCGATTGGATATCATCCCATCATGTTTGCCCCTAATAGTGTCGACCAGGTCATCAGCATAACCTTGAGTCATGATTCCAGAGTCATGTAGCTTCACTATCAGATTATCCACGGTCAGTGTCCACAGCAAAGGCGATAGGACCTCACCTTGGGGGCAACCTTTTTCCGCTGTCATTCTGACCTTTTCCTCCCCAAGTGAAGCGACAATGATTCTGTTTTTCAGCATTGCATGTATCCATCTGATCAGTGAGGTGTTTATATTCCTTTCCTCTAGGTGAGGTGTTTATATTCCTTTCCTTCAGTTTTCCATTCAAAGTCAGAAGGTTAACATATGTGGCAAGTGTGCTCTTCAAAATTTGATTAATTTCCTATGATGAATTGTGATTCAAATTAGGAATTTTGTATCAAACTGTGAGTTAAAGTAAATTCAATTATCTGGAAATTTTACTTTTGTTATCCCTCCATAAACATGTTCGTATTTTGCATCGAAAGTGTTGTAGTGAAACAACTCTCAATACAAAAAACACAGTAATAAAGTGATTGAAACGAAAGGCAAAAACTCTATTAACAGCTGACCATAGTCCAGTAAGATTAGGCACTTTCCAGAAAATTTGGTGATGTAAAATTACTGAACAGTAAGTATATTTCTATAACTCTTACCAAAGCTAATCACAACATGGTTAACTTTGGTTGCTGTAAGAAACGACCCTTCCCGTCAAATTATTATATATGCACAAGCTGCTTCAAGGTTTTTCCCATGAGCTGTGTACAAAATAAAAACAATTATAAATTCCTGAAAGACTCTCAAATTACCTGCTGCAATAAAGATATTGGAACAAACAATTAGTGACATGATAGAGGACAGCGAAATGCAAAAGAGCTACATAGACGAACTCAAACAGGATCATAAATTATTCCTTGAAGAAGTCTCCCAAAGAGAGGAAGATCTCAATAAACAATTGTGTAATACTGAGATGAAGTATATTGAGAAAATAGATTCACAAAACGAAATAATAATACAAATGAATAAAGAAATTAGGGAAGTAAAAAAAAATAACAACCAGCTTCAGGAACTTCAGGCAAATGAAACACTGGAAAAAAAATTAGTCGAGAAAATTAATAATCTGTGTGAGACAATTCCCATTCTGGAAAAGGAAATTATGAGTTTCAGAAATACTAATGTTGAACTACGTCAAAAAATCAAGACCCAAGAAGATTATGTACAGAAATTGGAAAATTATGTTTTGGAACTAAATTATATCAACAAAAACATGATAATTTCAATCAGAGCGTTGGAAGAAGAAAATAGAAATCTAGCAGCCAGTATAGAAACCCTGAAAAGCATCGTTCGCAGCTTAGAAGAAAAAGACAAGAGTTTCAAGTGCCTTGATGTGAGTGAAGTGAATGTTGAAAAAATACCACTGAGTTCTCCAATGAATGCAGAGCTAAGCCGTTCTATCGAATATAACAAAAAAACGAAAATTATTATTTTTTGTGATGAAACTGGTTATGGTCTGGGTAAAACTTTTTCTCAGATCTATGGTAATACATTTAACATACAATCAATAATCCAAACCTAGCGCCAATTTCGAAAATGTTATCAACGATGTTATAAATTTATCAAATAATTAGTGTCTTGATGACTTTATGATAATTCTTGCAAAAAAATATCCATCTTTTAAAAAACTGAACAGCAAGCTTAAGATTTGCACAAATCAAACATAATCCTTTCCTTAGTTCCCTACTGCAGGAATTATAAGGTCAATGAAATGATTTATAGATCCAACATCAAGTTGAATGATTATGCAATAAAATTGAATCATTACGCAGAAGGAAATATTTATTTTTTGGATATCAATTACTCTGAAGGTAATCTGCTGAGTAAGGCTGCTATTCTGAAAAAGATTTCTGAATCAAATGTACTGAGAAAAACAGGTATCCAATCTGAAATTTGTGCCTACACATAAAAAAATTTATGGACAGCTTAGGAAACTCTGTTAATATAACTCATAATGACAGAGACTTCAACAACAGAATATCTAACAATAAATATAAATCTCTCAATCTCACCTTGTTGAATATACAGTCCTTAAGAAATAAAACTGATGAGTTATATATATTCTTGGAGAGCCTAAGTTTTCCAAGTCTAGTTCTACTAACCGAACACTGGTGCAATGAAAATGAAACTATTAATATACCTGACTACACTGTGGTATCCAGGTTATCAAGAAAGTCTTCAAATCATGGTGAAACTGCCATACTAATGAAAAACACAGCTATTGATGACTTCGTGTTCACTAAAGTTGACAAATTTAAAGACTTATTAGAGATACAAATTTTGAGTTTTCTATCTGTTACTGTAAAGAGGATAATTTATATATTATGTGCATATATCGTTCTTCCTCTTCAGATGTTAATAATAATAATAATAATAATAATAAATCTTTATTGATTTCCAAGACCTACATGGTAAGTATAAAACAAGTCAAAATAGAACATTCAAAATAAGTAAAACCAACAAGTACATATAATTTAAATTTAAATAAATAAAAGAGTATAAATAAAAGAGTATGAGGAACAAAGAGAGCCTATTATGACGAAAGGAACTCACCCATTGTATAAAACATGTTGTTCAATAAATATATCTTTAACGCTTTTCGGAATTTGACGTAATATGCTTCTTGTTTAATAATTGGAAGTAAGTGGTTGTATACTCTAATCCCATTAGTTATGGGGCCATTCAGGCATATATTTAAATGATTTTGAGGTGCTTTGGTGATGGCTAAATCTCGTTGGGTAATTGTGTATGTTGCTATGGCAGGGAATGATGTTTCTGTTTTATGTATGTAACAGGAAATTTCCAATATATATATGCAGCATAAGGAAGTATTTTTAATTTGTTGAAAAGAGGTCTACATGATTCTCTTTGATTTTTCTTCAACATTACGTATGCATTTTTTCTGAACAGCAAATAGTTTTTGAGCTGAAGAAGACATACCCCACAACAATATACCGTATGATAGTCGGGACTGTATTTCAGCAAAGTAAAAGTTTTTTAACACATTCAAGTTGAGCACTCTCTGAAGGCATCTTATTTGATACAACTTACAGTTCAGATTTTTTATTGTATCACTTATATGTGATTCCCAGTCCAGTGTATCACTCATAGTTATACCTAGAAATTTTATAGTGTGGCATTTCTCTAGAGTCATTTCCCCTAAATGTATTTCTATGTTTTCGACCGTTCTCTGTTTTGTGTGGTAAATTTGAAACTGTGTTTTGCTGGCATCAATGTATAAATTATTAATCGAGAACCATAAGATAATTTTTTCCATGAGGGTATTACATGCTTGTTGATTTAGTTTGGGAGAGTCTTTTGATACCAGTATAGAGGTCATCAGCGTAGAGTGTTAATTTGAAAGGTGCAAGGTATTTTACAATATCTGCTACATAAATTGAGAACAAAACTGGGGCAAGCACACTCCCTGTGGCACTCCAACTTCCACAGGTGCCAAACGAGAGCGGATATTGTGTTTTACCACCCTCTTCATTGCAAGATATCTGTACATATTGATTCCTATTTGTCAAAAGGACTTCAACCAGGCAAATGCACATCCTCTAATTCCGTATGACCAAAGCTTGTCAAGCAGCCGATCATGTGGGACACAATCAGCTTTGCTTAAATCACAGTATATACCTATAGGACTTCTTTTTCATCTAAGTCATTGATTATGTTGATATATGTATCTATTGTTGCCGTAGATGTAGATTTGAATTTTCTGAACCCATGTTGTTCATCTGGGATAAGTTTGAATCTTGCAATGAAGGAGTTTAGCCTCTCCAGCATACAGTATTCGAAAAGTTTTGAGAAAACTGATGTTATTGATATGGGTCTGTAGTTGTTCATGATATTTTTATCCTTTTTTTTTGTGAAGTGGGATTACTTTTGCTGTTTTGAGGGCATCAGGGAATGTGCCTGTTTCTAATGAAAAGTTTATTATGTGAGTTATAGGTTTCACCAGTTCATTTTTGAATTATTTTACAATATTATTGGGTAAGTCATCAGGTCCAGAGGAGCGTTTATTTTTGAGTTTTGAGAACATTGTTAGCATTTCTTCCTCAGTGAAAGGAAGTATAACCATCGAAGTAAGAATGCTGTTGAGGCTATGCTCAAAGTAATTGTGATCTACCGGTGGGATCTCATCTATGACTTGTTTTGGAGCATCTATAAAAAAGTTATTGAAGAGATTAGCAATATCTTCGGGACAGGAAAATTCTTCATTTTCATGGGAAATTTTAATATTGGGTGTTTTTGTGTTTTTATTATTTTTCATTTTATTGATAACTGCCCAAGAGGTTTTGCTTTTATTCTCAGAAGATTGTATTATTTGGTCATAATGATTTCTTTTACATGATTCTATAAGACTAGTGTGTTTCCGTTTTGCACTTGATATTGGCCTTTTAAAATGGGAATTTTTTTGAAGAACATGTAGATCTTTCAGTTGTCGCTAGACTTTTTGACTTCTTCTGTAACCCAGGATTTGGAGTCCTTTTTATTTTATTTTTCTTTATTGGGAAGGCCTGAAAGAAGTGACTCAGTAATGTGTTTGCGAATTTTTCATATTTTTTGGTTGCATGATAGCTGAATCATATGTGTCTTGCCAAGATTGCTTTGTAAAAGTTGGCCAAACAGTGATTTATTTTTACCATAATAGTCTCTAGAATAATAATAATTATTTCCCTTTTGATTATCGAGCGACATATTGGAGGGGTTTTAACTATTATTGTGTTGTGATCAGAGAGGTGGTTATCCACAACATGTGAATATGCTTCGCATTCGTAAAAATATTGTCTATTTTAGTGCTAGAGTTTGTTGGTAACTCTTGTATCCTGATATCACGATACTATTGAGATTGTATTTTGCAAAATATGTTAAGTATCTCCTCTCGTTCATGTGAGTGAGTAATAAAATTAATGTTGAAGTCACCTATAATCCATAATATTGAGTTTACATTGAATATTTCTTCTAGCATTTCCTGAAGTCTACTGCAAAAATATGGAAATTTCCTGTTGGTGATCTATAAGTTGTAACTATTTTATGATTTTCATATTCACAGCGCTGCATTCAAAATCTTTTCCACACATAGGTTATTGATATTTAGAGAGTTGTCACTAATCTTTGTTGTGCAAACAAAGCAGTGCCACCTCCCTTGAAAACATTGCGACAGTATGCGCTTGCAAGATAGTATCCATAAATTGAAAAATTACTTACTTCATAATCCTTTAGCCAAGACTCTGATATTGATAGAAACATTGGCACATGAGTGGTGAGTTCTACTTCAAGCAGGCTTTGCTTGTTTCTCATACTTTGCATATTAGAATATAAAATGAAATTTACATAGGTTACATTCATTTCTTTGCTATTTTTGTTTAGTTTTCCTATAAAAAGAATTTCTGTTGTTCATCTGGTTGTCTTCGTAGTGCCTGTAGTCTGAAGTCAAACCTCCTGAAGCCTACTCCGCTGGGCCAGAAATCTGCCGTATACAATTTTTCTTTGTGAGAGAGATCTGCTCCAATCATGAAGCATTTCATTTGGTTGGGATCTGTTTGGAGCTCTTTGATTACCACATCGCTGTTTCCTTCCCCTTCTGGTGTCTCTGGATAAAGCTTTTTTGAAATGTAATTTTGTATCTGGGTGTCATTGACGTTTCTGGTCACCCTGTATATGTATAACCATACTTTTGGTTTTTTTCCTGTGAAGTCTGTCTCATCTTTGCTGCTGCCGATGTATTTTTTTGGAATTTCGGGCTTCCTATTTATATTGTTATGGTTGTAGTGTCGATTGTTTCTTCTCCTGGGATAGGCATACCCATCATCTAAATCGCCACCATTTGTGGCCTGGTAATTATCTTCTTGATAGATGATTTTATTCATCAAATCAATTTGTTCTAATTCGATATTATTTGATATCCTTGATGATTCAGGTTTTTGTGGTGCATCCTGTATGTTTACACGTACTGGAGCAGCTGGGGATTCCTTCTTGGGTAAAAAACTGGCAGGTAGAGAGTTTTGCCATATTGTTACTGAGTGGTTTTTTGTACAGTTCATTTTTAGGTGTCGGCTTATCTTTCACGTTTTTACACTCTATTAGTTTTTCTTCAAGGAAGTGTGCATTTTGTTTCAATAAGCTGTTGTTTTCCAGTAGAAGATTATACTTTTCATCTTTTTCTTTGAGCAAAATTTTTAACATGTGGTTTTCGAGTTCAAGATTTTCATATTTGTTTTAATATATTCTTGAATAACTTAAGAGTTAATACTGTCTCAATTATCTGTAAATTGCTCTTTGATTGTTGCCGGCGATTTCAATATTAACTATAATGACCTTGAATCGCCAGCCACTGACTCTCTGAAAAACCTCCTATTGTCATTCAACTTAACTATGCATGTTAAATCCAATACCCGTATCTCACTATTCTCGTCTACTCTCATTGGCTAGCTAAACAAATGTAAATATGGAAGACTGTTTAGCAGGAATAGGTTCTATCAGAATTGTCTTCAGATTCACTGGGAAATTATTCTTTCTCATAATGATCCTTTCCCCTTATTTCACAAGGTTTTAAAAGATGTATTTGAGGCTTCATTCCCAAAACAAAAAATCTAAATTGAACAAAAAACCATGGTTGACATGAGGTTTGAAAATTTCTTTTAAGATGTATTTGAGGCTTCATTTAATGATTACCATAGAATTTATAGAACGACAATCAAGCGAGCAAAAGAATTATTTTACAATAACAGACTCAGTGCGTCTCACAATAAAATGAAAGAGTCCTGGTCAATTATAAATGACTTGAGAGGAAACTAAAAAAAACAAAAATACATACAACATTACTCTGTGCCCTGTTACTTTAAATGACTTTTACTGCTGTATTGCACAAAATATGAGCAAAATTATTGCTAGCCCTTATGATCCATTAGTGCATCTAGAAAATTTGGGTGTGGAAGAGAACCTGTTTCTCTATGAGACCAACATTAATGAATTGATTGAAATCTTGAAGGATATTAAAAACAAAAATACTACAGGCTACGATGAAATATCGAGCAAAATGATGTAGTGCCCTAAATGTATTGGTTTCACTGATAAATTTATCCTTCCAAACAGGCATATTCCCCTCATTTCTGAAAATCTCTGTGGTCATTCCTCTGCACAAGGGAGGAGATTCTGATGATCCCTCTAATTTCCGTCCTATATCTCTCATTCCAACCATCGCAAAAATCATAGAAAAATTAGTAAAAAAACGACCACTTGGATTTATAAATAAGCATATCATCAGTGAAAACCATTTCGGCTTCTAGAATAATAAAAATACGCACGATGCTATTTTCTCATTTCTGAATAAAGTCTATTCCGAAATAAATGCTGGTGAAAAGAATGCCGCAGTGTTTTGTGACCTGTCAAAGGCGTTTGACTGTGTTGATAACAAAATACTGCTGAGAAATCTCCAACGATATGGATGCAGAGGATTAACCTTTAAATGGTTCTATTCCTACCTAAAGGGAACGACACAAATGGTCAAAACAGCTGAACTTAAAAAAAGTAAAATTAATTCGGGAGTTCCACAAGGTTCTGTGTTGGGTCCCATCCTTTTTTTATTATATGTGATTGACCTCGCCAAGCTCAATATCTCTGGGAAGTTCACCCTCTTCGCAGATGACACAACCATACTTTGGAATAATAAAAACACTTGTGAGTTGCACAACATAATCTCAGCCGACTTGAAAAAAATTCAAGATTAGTGTGATGCAAACATCTTATCTTTTAACTTAACAAAAACGAATGTAATATCATTTAGATGCTCACTCAATGAACTTTTCTTCGAAGACAGATCATTGGAAACAAAAAATAACACTAAATTTCTAGGAGTGTTCATTGACCAGAATTTAAAATTTGAGGATCATGTTAAGCAACTCACTGGCAAATCTCCTCTGGTTGTTATGCGGTTAGTTATTTTTAAAGAATTGGGGTTCAACACTGCAAAAATGGCATACTATGCACTTATAGATTCTCACTTACGCTAATGAATACCGTTTTGGGGAGCATGCAGCTCAACCTTATTTCAAAGTTTACTAATTTTACAGAAAAGGGCAATAAGGTATATAGGGAACCTTAATCCAAAGGAATTCCTGTAGAACCTTCTTCAAAAACCATAAAATTCTAACAGTAACTGCATTATTCATACTGGAATCTGTGTGCCTAATAAATAAGCATTTATTAAACTTTACTGCGCCTTCTTCCCACTATAACACTCGGAATAGCAGACACACTCTGAAACTCACAGTGCCAACTAAAAACATCACCAGAGACTCCATATTTTACAATGGTGGTAAAATGTACAATCATTAACTCTGCACATAAGATCTGCCAATATAAACGACTTCCAATTCAGGAAGTTAGTAAAACAATTTCTATCTGATAGACCTTTTTATACTTTGCAGGAATATTTTAACGAAAACTTTTAACTGACTCACTCATATTTTTTATATTTATTAATCAAGGTGCTTTTAAATTGTTACCTTCTATGTTTTACTCTTTTATAAATTTGACTATTATACACTTTTATATATACATATATTCTTATACTCTATTTACTTTTATATTGTCCATTTTAACATTGTTTGTACCCTTGCAACGTTTTTATTTTTCATAATCTTTTGTCATGTATTGCATTTTTTATTCTATAAGTATTCACTAACCAAACTTTGTCAACAAGATTCTGTCTTATGATAATAAAGCATATTTATTATTATGATTATTATTATAGTGATCTAATGATGGAGTCATGTGAGGTGTTATCGAACGCACCCTCTATATCTATGACCCACTGTACTAAATAACGATTCACCATGAATTCCCTATAACTGAATTACTACTTGTTGAATGAATGACTGATCGTACGGCCGACCTTATATATCCTTGTTCTTGGCTTCCAGAATCTTCGAGCAGTTCGTGAAAACATCTAGATGCATCCATGTTTGTCATAGGAAATTCCCGACCGTTACACCGTCTGGCTTATGATAAACACGCAGGGGCGTACTATACTTATTTTCGTAATGATATATCAAAGAAAGGTTGTAAACTCGACCTTCTAGAAGATTTGGAAATCAATAAATGCAAAAATTAACAATATTTGCTTGATAACCAAATTAATTCGAATAATTCTCCTTTGTTGAATTTGTTTTATTGAAGATTATACAGGTAATGGATATAATCCCAATCTACCGAATTCCTGTTCTATTTAATCACCTATTAGAATATCTTTAATTACATTTGTACCTACTACTAACTGTACTGCTAACATGATTATCAAGTATCATCTCCACCTGAAGAAGCTATTGTATAGCCAAACACATTTCTTGGTTTTGTAAACCAAATGAGGGTCTTCTGCTTGCTTTTCTTCATTTAATTTGGGTTCACAGACATTAGAGTCATTGTCTGATTAACCTACCCTGTACTGATGAGGGCATGTGATCAGTCGAATTGAATTGATTAATATTTTTCTATTTCACAGTAAGCTCCTTTGTGGGACTTTGCACAATTATTCATCAGAGGTAATCCAATGTTTCTTAGTATATTAGCCAGGAAAGCAGTGGTTTCTTTACCTAGCATACATCTATTATATAGGTTATTAACAGAGAGCAGTCTAGAGAAATAATTATGAATTAGCCCACTGTAACTTATTACAGATTTCTAAAAAGACACCTGCTACTTCCTGTTGAAAGTTTAACAACTACATTCAAAATTGCCTTGACTAAAAGAGGGCTCTTTCACCATTGAACACTGTGGCAACACTGTGAAGTAGTGAAAAACCTATGTTGAATCACTCTGTGGAATAAACAAAAATCAATGAATTTCAAATCACCTGATTTATTTGGGAAGCTACTGTTTAGACATGTTCATTCAATAAACACCAGATATAGTTACCGTTTTACTCCTCCAAAACATTATACATCACTTTACCAAAGATCATTTTTACATATTGCCACTAAAATTCACAATGCCATCCCTGACTTGCTGAAAATCATGAATAAAGTTAAATTCAGAATAACATTGAGAGAAATTATATTTGAAGGTGGGATTGATTTATAATTGATCTATAATTTCTTATTAGTCTGTGCCATTTGAACAAATTCTCTTATTTTTGTATATTATTTTTATTCCTATATGCATCCAATTCATCCTCTCTATTTGGTCACTCCATTTTCAATGTTTACAGTGTTTTTTTGTTATAAACATAGTGTTGATACAGTTCAATAGTGTTTATATAGTTCACAACTATCACTTTTATCAATAACTAGCTGACCCAACAGACGTCCTGTCCAAATTTCTATATTCCCTCAATTTGTTTTCCTAAAAACTCTCAATAGAATTTCTTTTTTCTATGTTTTTCTTTGTGTTGTTTCATCTAGGTTATGCATTTGACTCTGCCCGCTTCCCATTATCGCGTTTTCCCATTTTCCCGTTATCCCCTTATTCCATTTCTCGTTATCCTGTGATCCCATTTTCCCCTTATCTCGTTTTCCCCTTATCCCGTTATTCCCGTTTTCTCATTTCCCCCTTATCTGTTTATTCCCGTTATCAAATTTTCCCCTTATCCCGTTTTCTAGTTTTCCTGTTATCCCATTATTCCCGCTATCCCGTTATCGGTTATGCTGTTTTATTTTATATATATATATAATATATATATAATATATATATAATATATATATAATATATATATATATATATATATATATATATATATATATATATATACAAAAAAAACTGAGGAAACACAAAAAACCAATTTTATGTTTTCTTTGAGGTTGCAGTCAATAGGAAATGGCCATGTAAAGAAGACTCTTTGTTAAATTGTCGAGCTTTCGAAATACTTTATTCCATTATCAAGACATCTGAAAGGAACAAAAATCACATTGTAAAAATGCTCTTTTTTTCAAAAATATAAAAAAATTACTAACTCGAGGTTGCTAACAGGAAAATATCGGTGCACATCACAAATAAAATCTCAATATCAACTTGTAAAAAACATCTTCGACTAATTAAAAAATTTCATGTTAAATATGCAAATTTGTGTCGAGATTGATTGAACAAACAAGTGTTGATCCCTGCAGTGGGTCATCGAGAAAAGACCGTGAAAGCGGTCAGAATAAATTGACAGGATGTTCAAACCAATGAGGGACGAGCACATGTTTATCCCACTCTTCGACGATAATCTATGACGGGCAATTCAAAAGGTGTACAGGGTCACTTTCGCCTTTATTGTCAGAATTCAGAAGGTAATTATATATCACGATGAGATTTGCAATATCAGAACGTTTATTCATACAATTAGGTTGATTATTAATGTGTACCATTTCTAGAAAATTTCTTTTGTACAAGTTGTTTTCTCTAGCCAAAATACTAGGATTATTGAAATTGCCAAAATTTTGAGTTTAATCGTATGCTTGTGTTTCCTAAACTATATATATATATATATATATATATAGAAGGTACTCTCTTGACTGGACTAGTTGAAAAAAACTGAGTTTAGGAAACACAAGCATACGATTAAACTCAAAATTTTGGCAATTTCAATAATCCTAGTATTTTGGCTAGAGAAAACAACTTGTACAAAAGAAATTTTCTAGAAATGGTACACATTAATAATCAACCTAATTGTATGAATAAACGTTCTGATATTGCAAATCTCATCGTGATATATAATTACCTTCTGAATTCTGACAATAAAGGCGAAAGTGACCCTGTACACCTTTTGAATTGCCCGTCATAGATTATCGTCGAAGAGTGGGATAAACATGTGCTCGTCCCTCATTGGTTTGAACATCCTGTCAATTTATTCTGACCGCTTTCACGGTCCTTTCTCGATGACCCACTGCAGGGATCAACACTTGTTTGTTCAATCAATCTCGACACAAATTTTTTAATTAGTCGAAGATGTTTTTTACAAGTTGATATTGAGATTTTATTTGTGATGTGCACCGATATTTTCCTGTTAGCAACCTCGAGTTAGTAATTTTTTTATATTTTTGAAAAAAAGAGCATTTTTACAATGTGATTTTTGTTCCTTTCAGATGTCTTGATAATGGAATAAAGTATTTCGAAAGCTCGACAATTTAACAAAGAGTCTTCTTTACATGGCCATTTCTATTGACTGCAACCTCAAAGAAAACATAAAATTGGTTTTTTGTGTTTCTCAGTTTTTTTTTGTATATATATATATATATATATATATATATATATATTATATATATATTATATATATATTATATATATATATATATATAAAATAAAACAGCATAACCGATAACGGGATAGCGGGAATAATGGGATAACAGGAAAACTAGAGAACGGGATAAGGGGAAAATTTGATAACGGGAATAAACAGATAAGGGGGAAATGAGAAAACGGGAATAACGGGATAAGGGGAAAACGAGATAAGGGGAAAATGGGATCACAGGATAACGAGAAATTGGAATAAGGGGATAACGGGAAAATGGGAAAACGCGATAATGGGAAGCGGGCAGAGTCAAATGCATAACCTAGATGAAACAACACAAAGAAAAACATAGAAAAAAGAAATTCTATTGAGAGTTTTTAGGAAAACAAATTGAGGGAATATAGAAATTTGGACAGGACGTCTGTTGGGTCAGCTAGTTATTGATAAAAGTGATAGTTGTGAACTATATAAACACTATTGAACTGTATCAACACTATGTTTATAACAAAAAAACACTGTAAACATTGAAAATGGAGTGACCAAATAGAGAGGATGAATTGGATGCATATAGGAATAAAAATAATATACAAAAATAAGAGAATTTGTTCAAATGGCACAGACTAATAAGAAATTATAGATCAATTATAAATCAATCCCACCTTCAAATATAATTTCTCTCAATGTTATTCTGAATTTAACTTTATTCATGATTTTCAGCAAGTCAGGGATGGCATTGTGAATTTTAGTGGCAATATGTAAAATGATCTTTGTAAAGTGATGTATAATGTTTTGGAGGAGTAAAACGGTAACTATATCTGGTGTTTATTGAATGAACATGTCTAAACAGTAGCTTCCCAAATAAATCAGGTGATTTGAAGTTCATTGATTTTGTTTATTCCACAGAGTGATTCAACATAGGTTTTCACTACTCACAGTGTTGCCACAGTGTTCAATGGTGAAAGAGCCCTCTTTTAGTCAAGGCAATTTTGAATGTAGTTGTTAAACTTTCAACAGGAAGTAGCAGGTGTCTTTTTAGAAATCTGTAATAAGTTACAGTGGGCTAATTCATAATTATTTCTCTAGACTGCTCTCTGTTAATAACCTATACAGTGCTAGTCAAAAGTCCCCTCCCCCCCTCGTATCTTTTGAACGGGTATACTTATAATAATGAAATTTGGAGGGTGGAAATAAACGGATGTAGGCTTCTCAACTGGTCATAACAGGTGACGCAATAGTCATAAATGACGTCACAAGGCCACTGTGACCAATAATTTTAAATGGGACCCTATGGCAAGTGACAGCTCGTTTGAAAGGTATTGAAAATACCTATTCAGTCATACCAATTTTGTTTGGGTTTCGGCTGATTTTGATTGATAAATTGAAGAAATACGAAAATTATAGTTTCTCATTTAATTAATAAAGATTTTAAAGTACGCCTCTGGTTAATTGTCAAAAAGGTTGTCGTTTTTGAATTCTCTACTTGTCAAAAGTGTTTATACCTTGAAAATGTACCTAAGCTATTGTTTAACGAGACGTTTAAGTGTTTACATAGGCAAAATGGTACGTACTGTAGCCGACAAAGTAGCAGCTATCTTAATAATTGGTGAATGTAGAAACAATTTCCATGCAGCGAACGACTGTTTAATGAGAGGTACCCGATCGCCCTATATCGAGGGTTTATTTGAGGGAGCTTCTTCGGAAGTTTGAAGCATCAGGTAGTGTTCAAGATGCCAAACGATCTGGTCGACCAACAATTAGTGATGACAAAAAATTGACATAATTGGAGAAATGGTAGTAAACCCTACTTCTTCCACAGCCCAAGTTGCGTCTATCTGTGAAGTCAGTCAAAGGACAGTACATAGGGTGTTGGCTAAAACAAATTTCATCCATACAAATTAAAAATGGTGCACCAACTTTCAGATGATGACCCGACGAAGACTAGAATTCTGTGAAACTATGTCCAATAAAATGAACCAACAACCAGGCTACATACAGACAATTTGTTTTAGTGACAAAAGTACTTTCTTTCTCAATGGAATGTTAACACTCAAAATGTGAGGTTTTGGGAGTGACACAAATCCTCACATCTTCGTGAAAAACATACTCAATTTCCAGAAAAAGTAAATGTTTGGGCAGGTATTATGGCAAACCACATAGTTGGGCCTCTTTTTCTCAATGCTAACTTAACCGGTGAATTGTATCTGGAGATGTTACAAAATGATATTGAGGCGTTAATTTTGAAATTCTAGAAGATAATCCAGATGAATTCGACAACTTGGAAATAACGTTTCAACAAGATGGTGCTCCTGCACACTATTACGGTGCAGTAAGACGTTACCTAGATGAAGAATATCGTGGTAGATGGATTGGACGACGAGGTTCGATCGAATGGCCAGCACGGTCACCGGACCTTACACCATTAGATTTTTTCTATGGGGGTACTTGAAATCTAAGGTTTACGCTTACAGCACCTGACAGTATTGCCATTCTGAAACAACGAATTGTTGAAGAATGTAGGGCAATTTCCGCTGATACACTGGGACGAGTACGACAAGAGTTTAGCAATAGGATGCATTACTGCCAGGAAGTAGATGGAGCACATTTTGAACACTTATTATAAGAACTGGTTCTTAAATCTTTATTAATTAAATGCGAAACTATAATTTTCGTATTTCTTCAATTTATCAATCAAAATCAGCCGAAACCCAAACAAAATTGGTATGACTGAATAGGTATTTTCAATACCTTTCAAACGAGCTGTCACTTGCCATAGGGTCCCATTTAAAATTATTGGTCACAGTGGCCTTGTGACGTCATTTATGACTATTGCGTCACCTGTTATGACCAGTTGAGAAGCCTACATCCGTTTATTTCCACCCTCCAAATTTCATTATTATAAGTATACCCGTTCGAAAGATACGAGGGGTGGAGGGGACTTTTGACTAGCACTGTATAATAGATGTATGCTAGGTAAAGAAACCACTGCTTTCCTGGGTAATATACTAAGAAACATTGGATTACCTCTGATGAATAATTGTGCAAAGTCCCACAAAGGAGCTTACTGTGAAATAGAAAAATATTAATCAATTCAATTCGACTGATCACATGCCCTCATCAGTACAGGGTAGGTTAATCAGACAATGACTCTAATGTCTGTGAACCCAAATTAAATGAAGAAAAGCAAGCAGAAGACCCTCATTTGGTTTACAAAACCAAGAAATGTGTTTGGCTATACAATAGCTTCTTCAGGTGGAGATGATACTTGATAATCATGTTAGCAGTACAGTTAGTAGTAGGTACAAATGTAATTAAAGATATTCTAATAGGTGATTAAATAGAACAGGAATTCGGTAGATCGGGATTATATCCATTACCTGTATAATCTTCAATAAAACAAATTCAACAAAGGAGAATTATTCGAATTAATTTGGTTATCAAGCAAATATTGTTAATTTTTGCATTTATTGATTTCCAAATCTTCTAGAAGGTCGAGTTTACAACCTTTCTTTGATATATCATTACGAAAATAAGTATAGTACGCCCCTGCGTGTTATTCATAAGCCAGACGGTGTAACGGTCGGGAATTTCCTATGACAAACATGGATGCATCTAGATGTTTTCACGAACTGCTCGAAGATTCTGGAAGCCAAGAACAAGGATATATAAGGTCGGCCGTACGATCAGTCATTCATTCAACAAGTAGTAATTCAGTTATAGGGAATTCATGGTGAATTGTTATTTAGTACAGTGGGTCATAGATATAGAGGGTGCGTTCGATAACACCTCACATGACTCCATCATTAGATCACTATAATAATAATAATCATAATAATAAATATGCTTTATTATCATAAGACAGAATCTTGTTGACAAAGTTTGGTTAGTGAATACTTATAGAATAAAAAATGCAATACATGACAAAAGATTATGAAAAATAAAAACGTTGCAAGGGTACAAACAATGTTAAAATGGACAATATAAAAGTAAATAGAGTATAAGAATATATGTATATATAAAAGTGTATAATAGTCAAATTTATAAAAGAGTAAAACATAGAAGGTAACAATTTAAAAGCACCTTGATTAATAAATATAAAAAATATGAGTGAGTCAGTTAAAAGTTTTCGTTAAAATATTCCTGCAAAGTATAAAAAGGTCTATCAGATAGAAATTGTTTTACTAACTTCCTGAATTGGAAGTCGTTTATATTGGCAGATCTTATGTGCAGAGGTAAATGATTGTACATTTTACCACAATTGTAAAATATGGAGTCTCTGGTGATGTTTTTAGTTGGCACTGTGAGTTTCAGAGTGTGTCTGCTATTCCGAGTGTTATAGTGGGAAGAAGGCGCAGTAAAGTTTAATAAATGCTTATTTATTAGGCACACAGATTCCAGTATGAATAATGCAGTTACCGTTAGAATTTTATGGTTTTTGAAGAAGGTTCTACAGGAATTCCTTTGGATTAAGGTTCCCTATATACCTTATTGCCCTTTTCTGTAAAATTAGTAAACTTTGAAATAAGGTTGAGCTGCATGCTCCCCAAAACGGAATTCATTAGCCTAAGTGAGAATCTATAAGTGCATAGTATGCCATTTTTGCAGTGTTGAACCCCAATTCTTTAAAAATAACTAACCGCATAACAACCAGAGGAGATTTGCCAGTGAGTTGCTTAACATGATCCTCAAATTTTAAATTCTGGTCAATGAACACTCCTAGAAATTTAGTGTTATTTTTTGTTTCCAATGATCTGTCTTCGAAGAAAAGTTCATTGAGTGAGCATCTAAATGATATTACATTCGTTTTTGTTAAGTTAAAAGATAAGATGTTTGCATCACACTAATCTTGAATTTTTTTCAAGTCGGCTGAGATTATGTTGTGCAACTCACAAGTGTTTTTATTATTCCAAAGTATGGTTGTGTCATCTGCGAAGAGGGTGAACTTCCCAGAGATATTGAGCTTGGCGAGGTCAATCACATATAATAAAAAAAGGATGGGACCCAACACAGAACCTTGTGGAACTCCCGAATTAATTTTACTTTTTTAAGTTCAGCTGTTTTGACCATTTGTGTCGTTCCCTTTAGGTAGGAATAGAACCATTTAAAGGTTAATCCTCTGCATCCATATCGTTGGAGATTTCTCAGCAGTATTTTGTTATCAACACAGTCAAACGCCTTTGACAGGTCACAAAACACTGCGGCATTCTTTTCACCAGCATTTATTTCGGAATAGACTTTATTCAGAAATGAGAAAATAGCATCGTGCGTATTTTTATTATTCTAGAAGCCGAAATGGTTTTCACTGATGATATGCTTATTTATAAATCCAAGTGGTCGTTTTTTTACTAATTTTTCTATGATTTTTGCGATGGTTGGAATGAGAGATATAGGACGGAAATTAGAGGGATCATCAGAATCTCCTCCCTTGTGCAGAGGAATGACCACAGAGATTTTCAGAAATGAGGGGAATATGCCTGTTTGGAAGGATACATTTATCAGTGAAACCAATACATTTAGGGCACTACATCATTTTGCTCGATATTTCATCGTAGCCTGTAGTATTTTTGTTTTTAATATCCTTCAAGATTTCAATCAATTCATTAATGTTGGTCTAATAGAGAAACAGGTTCTCTTCCACACCCAAATTTTCTAGATGCACTAATGGATCATAAGGGCTAGCAATAATTTTGCTCATATTTTGTGCAATACAGCAGTAAAAGTCATTTAAAGTAACAGGGCACAGAGTAATGTTGTATGTATTTTTGTTTTTTTTAGTTTCCTCTCAAGTCATTTATAATTGACCAGGACTCTTTCATTTTATTGTGAGACGCACTGAGTCTGTTATTGTAAAATAATTCTTTTGCTCGCTTGATTGTCGTTCTATAAATTCTATGGTAATTATTAAAATAGTTTAAATAATAGAGATCATTTGTGAATTTCCGGATATAATGCATTGACCGCATATTAATAGAAGAAATTTTCAAACCTCATGTCAACCATGATTTTTTGTTCAATTTAGATTTTTTGTTTTGGGAATGAAGCCTCAAATACATCTTTTAAAACCTTGTGAAATAAGGGGAAAGGATCATTATGAGAAAGAATAATTTCCCAGTGAATCTGAAGACAATTCTGATAGAACCTATTCCTGCTAAACAGTCTTCCATATTTACATTTGTTTAGCTAGCCAATGAGAGTAGACGAGAATAGTGAGATACGGGTATTGGATTTAACATGCATAGTTAAGTTGAATGACAATAGGAGGTTTTTCAGAGAGTCAGTGGCTGGCGATTCAAGGTCATTATAGTTAATATTGAAATCGCCGGCAACAATCAAAGAGCAATTTACAGATAATTGAGACAGTATTAACTCTTAAGTTATTCAAGAATATATTAACATCTGAAGAGGAAGAACGATATATGCACATAATATATAAATTATCCTCTTTACAGTAACAGATAGAAAACTCAAAATTTGTATCTCTAATAAGTCTTTAAATTTGTCAACTTTAGTGAACACGAAGTCATCAATAGCTGTGTTTTTCATTAGTATGGCAGTTTCACCATGATTTGAAGACTTTCTTGATAACCTGGATACCACAGTATAGTCAGGTATATTAATAGTTTCATTTTCATTGCACCAGTGTTCGGTTAGTAGAACTAGACTTGGAAAACTTAGGCTCTCCAAGAATATATATAACTCATCAGTTTTATTTCTTAAGGACTGTATATTCAACAAGGTGAGATTGAGAGATTTATATTTATTGTTAGATATTCTGTTGTTGAAGTCTGTGTCATTATGAGTTATATTAACAGAGTTTCCTAAGCTGTCCATAATTTTTTTTATGTGCAGGCACAAATTTCAGATTGGATACCTGTTTTTCTCAGTACATTTGATTCAGAAATCTTTTTCAGAATAGCAGCCTTACTCAGCAGATTACCTTCAGAATAATTGATATCCAAAAAATAAATATTTCCTTCTGCGTAATGATTCAATTTTATTGCATAATCATTCAACTTGATGTTGGATCTATAAATCATTTCATTGACCTTATAATTCCTGCAGTAGGGAACTAAGGAAAGGATTATGTTTGATTTGTGCAAATCTTAAGCTTGCTGTTCAGTTTTTTAAAAGATGGATATTTTTTTGCAAGAATTATTATAAAGTCACCAACACACTAATTATTTGATAAATTTATAACATCGTTGATAACATTTTCGAAATTGGCGCTAGGTTTGGATTATTGATTGTATGTTAAATGTATTACCATAGATCTGAGAAAAAGTTTTACCCAGACCATAACCAGTTTCATCACAAACAATAATAATTTTCGTTTTTTTGTTATATTCGATAGAACGGCTTAGCTCTGCATTCATTGGAGAACTCAGTGGTATTTTTTCAACATTCACTTCACTCACATCAAGGCACTTGAAACTCTTGTCTTTTTCTTCTAAGCTGCGAACGATGCTTTTCAGGGTTTCTATACTGGCTGCTAGATTTCTATTTTCTTCTTCCAACGCTCTGATTGAAATTATCATGTTTTTATTGATATAATTTAGTTCCAAAACATAATTTTCCAATTTCTGTACATAATCTTCTTGAGTCTTGATTTTTTGACGTAGTTCAACATTAGTATTTCTGAAACTCAAATTTCCTTTTCCAAATGGGAATTGTCTCACACAGATTATTAATTTTCTCGACTAATTTTTTTTCCAGTGTTTCATTTGCCTGAAGTTTCTGAAGCTGTTGTTTTTTTTTACTTCCCTAATTTCTTTATTCATTTGTATTATTATTTCGTTTTGTGAATCTATTTTCTCAATATACTTCATCTCAGTATTACACAATTGTTTATTGAGATCTTCCTCTCTTTGGGAGACTTCTTCAAGGAATAATTTATGATCCTGTTTGAGTTCGTCTATGTAGCTCTTTTGCATTTCGCTGTCCTCTATCATGTCACTAATTGTTTGTTCCAATATCTTTATTGCAGCAGGTAATTTGAGAGTCTTTCAGGAATTTATAATTGTTTTTATTTTGTACACAGCTCATGGGAAAAACCTTGAAGCAGCTTGTGCATATATAATAATTTGACGGGAAGGGTCGTTTCTTACAGCAACCAAAGTTAACCATGTTGTGATTAGCTTTGGTAAGAGTTATAGAAATATACTTACTGTTCAGTAATTTTACATCACCAAATTTTCTGGAAAGTGCCTAATCTTACTGGACTATGGTCAGCTGTTAATCGAGTTTTTGCCTTTCGTTTCAATCACTTTCTTACTGTGTTTTTTGTATCGAGAGTTGTTTCACTACAACACTTTTGATGCAAAATACGAACATGTTTAGGGGGAAAAAATGGAGGTTCCGATAATTGAATTTACTTTAACTACAGTTTATACAAAATTCCTAATTTGAATCACAATTCATCATAGGAAATTAATCAAATTTTGAAGAGCACACTTGCCACATATGTTAACCTTCTGACTTTGAATGGAAAACTGAAGGAAAGGAATATAAACACCTCACCTAGAGGAAAGGAATATAAACACCTCACTGATCAGATGGATACATGCAATGCTGAAAAACAGAATCATTGTCGCTTCACTTGGGGAGGAAAAGGTCAGAATGACAGCGGAAAAAGGTTGCCCCCAAGGTGAGGTCCTATCGCCTTTGCTGTGGACACTGACCGTGGATAATCTGATAGTGAAGCTACATGACTCTGGAATCATGACTCAAGGTTATGCTGATGACCTGGTCGACACTATTAGGGGCAAACATGATGGGATGATATCCAATCGCATGCAGACAGCCCTAAATATAATCAGAAGCTGGTGCGCAAAGGAGGGACTTAATGTAAATCCTAGCAAACCAGTGCTGATTTCATTCACAAGGAGGCGAAAGTACGAACTGAAAGCCCCAACCCTGAATGGAACTCAGCTAACTTTTACCAAGGAAGTCAAATACCTGGGCGTTATAATCGACCAAAGACTAACATGGAACAGGCACATCAATCTCATTCTTTCCAAGGCTACAGCGGCAACCTGGACGTGCCTCAGAGTATTTGGTAAGATATGGGGTTTGAAGCTAAAAATGATATTTTGGTCATACCAAACGATCATCAAACCAATGGTCACCAAATCAAGATGAAGAAAGTGCAGCAGTTAGCCTGTCTGGGAATCATAGGGGCAATATTCACGTGCCCCTCTGCAGCACTAGAGGTAATTAGGTTGATTATTAATGTGTACCATTTCTAGAAAATTTCTTTTGTACAAGTTGTTTTCTCTAGCCAAAATACTAGGATTATTGAAATTGCCAAAATTTTGAGTTTAATCGTATGCTTGTGTTTCCTAAACTCAGTTTTTTTCAACTAGTCCAGTCAAGAGAGTACCTTCTATATATATATATATATATATATATATATATATATATATATATATATGCCGCTCGTTCCAGGTTCACATGAGCATTGCGTCGGCGCAATTGCTCATGATCATTGTGTCGTGCTCGCTGTTGTTGTGATGGATGTGCTCGAACTCGTTGCATTCTAAATCTATCCACAATTTTGAACTGTTCCGTCACTCTCGAACGCGATTCAGACATACCTATACGACATCGGAGAGACTTGGAAGAAAATTAAAAGTAATCATCGATTTCCCTTTGGAAGTATTGGACATGTCCAATTTTGCAGCAGACAACGTGGCACGATACAACCTCTGCTCTGTGCAATCATAGTGGAACAACATATTCCGGACACTATACGGCCTATTGTAGGCACCCTTACGCAGGCACGTAGCACGAATACAATGATTCAAGGGTGTCACCAATATCCTCAAAATCCCTAGTTAGTGGAGAAGCGTACGTACTCTTCTTTGAGCAAGAGGGCACACAAAGTTGAAATTATTGCATCTTGATTTATTTTACATTTGAATTTATTTTATATTGTAATACTTTTAACTATTATCATTAACTGTGCTGTCGGGGTTTGCAAGTGAGGTTGCTCGTCGCACATTTCATTGACTTCGACGACCTATGTCAGCATTGTAATAAACTTTGTTTTCACTTTAACCTCAAACTAAAAAATTTGGGGTTACCTACAAAGTCAATAAAGTTAAATAGAATGGCAGAAATAATAAATGACAAACCTAGATTCACTTTAACCAAGACTTTTCTTAAAATCCACTACGTTTAAAAACTATTTTTACACAACCGCTCGGTAGAAATGACAGTTTTGTATAGCACGTCAGTTAGACAATAGGTCCGTTGTTCGATTTTTCAGTTGTTCTTTTGGGTTTTCCCAATTTTTTTGTTTTTAAACCACTTCTGTATTAGTACAAACAAATCAAACAAAAAATTATTCAAATCGATCAAGCAATTTTTGAGTTTTAGTGAGGCTAAGGAACAGCAATTGATCCTTATATTTGTAGAGATGAATATGAATATTTTTGTTTAGTTCTGATACCTAATAAATATAAATATAGTATCTGGTTATATTCTGTGCTCAATAGAAGAGCAGTCACCATTATCTCCAGATAATGGCGACTGAATTCCGCCCTTACATATTGTCATCCTAATCAATAATTTACCCAGCATGTTATTTATGTTTACTGGCAATATGAATAAAGACATTATTATTATATTCATACTTTCATACCTTCCTTATACAAGCAATTTAGAAGCTTTCCCAAGATCAAATACCACCCCATTGTATATGCATGATAAGGTCATATATCCTCACTTCTTTGGGACAATAAAAAATCCAGACAGAATAGTCACAAAAGTTGCACAGTATTTGAAAGAAAACAAAATAAATCTAAACCCGGGAAATCACCATGAATCATCTTATTGTAGACTTATTCATCAACAAAGATCTTCAAAAAGTTGAGGAATGAAGGTGAAATTTGGGATTTTTTTCCTGTAAGATACTTGTAAACATAGGTTAATTTATTTTTAATCTCTGGATATTTTCTATGGGAGGCAAGTCTTGGAAATAAGGCCTTTTTGAACAATTACCTAAATAGGTTTTTATTTATTGTTTGATTGAAATGAAGGGGGACAGACATTTGACTACTATGTCTATGTACATATCAAATGAACATGAATTCTTGGAGACTTGAAACAGAAAGAGGTATTGGTGATGTTTCATAAACATACTCACTTAGATATTTTTAGTGGGTCTTGGAATATCCTATTAATTTTTTTTTCAGAATTGAAGGGTATTGAGAAGCAAAGTCAGATTGGATTCATCACAATTATGGAGTACCACAGATATTGTACAGTGGGTTCTTTTTTCAAGAATCCTATTCATCCAGTTTGGGTGGTTGCATCTGACACACATTTGACAGGTACACAGATCAGTTATTTACATTCTGTAACTCAAATCAGTTTCTGTTTTTTTAATTAATACATAATAGGGGTATCAGACCGAGGCCTATTCATTCCAAGCATTTATCTGGCGACTAAATCAGGAACATATCTTTAATAAATCTATTATTTTAGTGAAATTGATATTTCTGGAAATAAAATGATGGAATGTCTAGAGAAATGCTTTGAAGATAAAAGCAATCACTCACAATTATATTTGAGGAGATTATTTCAAAACTGAAACTTCATGAAATTATGACATTACATCTCTTGAACTTTCCCATATTCGTTTTCTCTACCAAGAACTCAGACAATGGCAAAAGTATTGAACTTCTTGGCATGGTTATTTATGACAGACTTGGTCGTCTCATGTAGATCAGCTGGATCATAAATTATAAAGTTCGATATATTTGTTATGTAATATGAAAAACCAACTATGTTAAACACAGTTTGAACATGCTATTTTTCATTCTTTTATGCTCATATAAACTACAGCATACTGGTATGGGGTAATTATTGTCATGCCATCAAGGTTTTAAAAATGCAGAAAAGAGCTGTCACTGTCAACCAATTTTCAGAGATCTCTCTATTATGCCTGCTCCTTCTTTATTTATATATGCCAGTATTGGAAATACATACGAACAAAAGAACAATTTCTGCAAACTCCGATTTTCTTGAATACCAAACTTGTGGAGCAAACCATTTGAGGCCTTTTCGTCTCCGGCTGAACAAATCACAAATAAACTCTCTGGATATCAGCCCACCAACAAATTCCTGTGTACACCTGTATGTATCAATAATGTTTCTGTGATGTGTGATAATCTAAGTATTTTTTTCATATATTTCGGTGTTTTTTTATATGTATTTGGCGATAAACAATGATGACAGTGACGAGAAGGCGAGTATGAGTTTGGAATTCAATATCTAAAGAAACTAATTGAGGAGCTGACAGATAACAACATTCTAAAACAGAATAATTCTTTATTGGTGGAAAAAAATTAATAACCAAGAAGTTGGGAAATACTTGAACAACAAAAGCAAGCATTGATTTGTTGAAAATATAAACAGGATGTTCATAAAATCAGATGTGGAATCATCTGCGACTGAAAGATAAACTTTAGTCACTATCTTCCATCGTCATCTATCAATATTCAATTAAGAAGAAGAAGTTTCCCTTTTCAAAAGCAAGCAGTTGTCATATCGTGATGTAGCAGTGGGGTCGGCTCGGCCGGGTCCGGATTATTCTAGGTGAACTCAGTATCAAATTCGATCTTGATATGTGATCGTAAAAACCAGATGGCTGCTGAATCACAATCAGGCAACAATGGTGGAGGCCGGAAAAGCTCGGTGCGGCAAGATGCAGGCAATCTGACAACTACACAAGTGACTCGGATAACAGTTCTGACAACTCTGATGCCAAAGCAAAAAATTAAAACAATAATTAAGGTTACGTAAGAATCTGGAAACAGGTCAAACTGTTCCGAACTTTGAGGGAGGAGATAGAAGATCGTGGCTATATGTTAGCCATGTTTTTTTTTTTTTTTATGTTCTGGTTCCCACGAAAAGGGATATCCTGTAATGTTCAGAGAACATCGTGGGAACCTAGGGAAAGAAGGTAGGAGTTGGTGTTCTTCTTAAATTTCTGAAGGTTGTATGCCTCGGGGAACACCTCCTAGGCAATGAGTTCCAAAGCCTCGCTGTTCGTTGGATGAACGATTCTTTGGAAAGTGATGTTCTGCAGGTCTCCAAAGTGACCACGAAGGGGTGTGATGACTGAATTTGACGGGTTAATCTCGAAGAGACTGCCAAAGCAGGAACGATTGTTGATATTTCAGAAGAGCATCGCCCATGAAAATATCTATAAAATAGAGACAAATCGCCAACTTTTCTACGGTGTTCCAGACAAGTGAGCGAGTTTGTAAGCGAGGCATCACCGACGAGACGAATTGCCCTTTTTTGGACAGAATCCAATAGCCTCAGGATATATTTAGGTGCCGCACTCCAAATATGGGAACAGTATTCCAGGACAGGTCTTTATAGATCATAAGCAGCTGACTGGGGGTGAAATAGCTCTTGGCACGAAACAGAAAACCAAGTTTTTGGGATGCACTTTTGGCAATGGACCTCACGTGATTTTCCCAGGAAAGGTTATTGCTGATAGTAATACCAAGCATCGATATGGATGGCTTCAGTGGTATGGTTACTCCTGACAAAGTTATGTTAGGCACAGTGAGATCGGCTATTCTAGAGAAAAGACATGCTTGTGTTTTGTTTGCATTGAATTCTACCAAGTTATTAGATCCCCATTCGAGAATTGTTGCTAAGTCCATATTTATATTATTAACATTTCTTCCTCGTTCATTTCTGGTTTCACGGGCTGATATAGGGGCCCTGGAAGAGAAAGCGGTATGGAGGGTACTATCATCGGCAAAGCTGTGTACTGGACATGAAGTTGCTTTCAACAGGTCGTTGATGTGAAGTAGAAATAGTGTTGGTGCGAGAATGGATCCTGCGGAACACCAGCATTTATGAGTAGAGTGTCAGATGAAACTCCATCGACCACTACATGGAGAGACCTGTTTGAGAGAAAACTAGCAAGCAGAGAACACAGCTGAGGGGCAAGCCATAAGGCGGAAGCTTGGCGAGGAGTCCCTGGTGCCAAACTCGATCGAGCTTGGAGATATCTAATGCCACAGCTAAAGTTTCTCCATATTTTTCAATAGATAACTGCCATATATGTGAGCGTAAGCAAGCAGGTCACCAGTTGATCTCTGATGGCGGAAGCCATATTGCCTATCGTTGACAATTCCTGAGTCTTCCAGATATTTCATGAGCTCGATGTTGATGGCTCTTTCCATGACCTTTGAAATAATAGATAGCAGTGCGATAGGTCTGTAGTTGCTAGGTAGGGCCTTTTGCCTTTTTAGGGACTGGCTGTACTCTTGCAATTTTCCAATTGGACGGAAATACCCCAAATTGTAAGAGTGGTTGAACAACTTGCAAAGAACAGGTGTTAGTTCAGGGGCACATTTCTTGAGAACAATCGGCGGGATTCCGTCAGATCCACAGGCTTTGTTGGTGTTGAGACCCAGCAAAATCTTTCTGATAGACGTTGGCGAAAGGTGATCTCGAGCATGTGACTGTCAATAGGTGTAATGTTCGGGGTTGTTTTCCCGATGAATCCAGAGTGGAATTTCCAGCAAATAGGTGCGCAAAGATATTGGCTTTTCCTGGGCAGTCGTTGCTAGTGTTCCATCTTCTTTGGTTAGGGAGGAAATGAGCTGGAAGTGAAGTTTCTTCCCACAGCTTACGAAAGACCAAAATGAACGGATCCGTTAGGACATTCAGCAAGTTTTGATCTTATTTTGGCTTTGTGGGCATCTTTTGAGCATTCTATTGTCTCTTTACATATGCCTCTAGCCTCGACATATGCTGCTCTGGTCTCAGGGCCCGGATTTTTAGCCATCGATGGTATGCTGCCTGTTTGGAAGCCACAGCTCTAGAGCAGTTTCTGTTAAACCAGGTCTTATCGGATGATGTTCTTCTTCGGTATTCGGTATGTAAGTTTGCATCCCCAACATGATGATTTCAGAAATTGTCTCAGCACATCGTGTTGGATCTACTGAAGAGAAACAAACTCTCTTCCATGGAAACGCTGAGAAAAACATACGAAGACCTTCCCAGTCGCCAATTGTAATGCCACATGAGGCGGGTGGTATTGTGCAGCTCGATGGTAAATGGAAAGAGCATGTTGTGGAGATGAGGGTGTGGTCAGAGTTTCCAAGTGGGGCACAAACTTCTATTCTATACGGGTCAGGATTGGTGGTGAGGAAAAGATCTAGTGTATTGGCAGACTGGTTGTTGACATCAGGGATGCGGGTTGGTAGCTCGACCAGTTGTTCTAGACCATGAGTGATGGCGAAGGCCTCGGCTTGACGACCTGCATCATCTGTTTTGTTAGAGAATTTGAGCCAGGCAGCGTTATGTACATTAAAGTCTCCCATGATTATGGTTTCAGCTGTTGGATGGTTCTCCTGAATGTAGTCCAGTTTGAGTGATAAAAACTCAAAGAGGTCGTTATATGAAGGTTCATTAGGTGATAGGTAAAGGCAGCAGAGGAACTTAGTCAGTTTGGTATCAGATAGCTTGAACCACATCACATCAAAGTCTTTCGGTTCCAAACTCTCTTCACGCTGGCATGAAAGGTTAGCCTTGGCGTAAAGGCAGACTCCACCTTTGAACCTGAATCGAGAATGGAGTTCGTAACCAGGACAAAGCATATGGACCTTGTTGGTGGACGAGTTTACTTGTGTTTCTGTTAGAGCCAGAATATCCGGTTTTTCCGTCTGTAGGTGATGGTGGACGTCATTGATGTTCTTGTTGAGTCCGCGGATGTTGCAAAAATTAATTTTTAATGTTGAGTCCCCTCGAGTACCTCTCGCCCGGAAATCCGAATGGAGAGGTATTTTACTTCCGGAGTGTTTTACTCTAGGAGACTTCATCATTATTACTATTAGGATGCACCTGAAAATAAAGGAGGAATTGGGGAAAAGGAAAGAGGGAGACCGGAAAGTATCGACCGAACACTGAAACATGGAATGGTCCATTTCACAGCACACAAAGTCGATATGGTGGTATTTCACCGGGCGATGAGACCATCTTCCACCTACGGTTATCCTTTTAGTCGCCTATAACGACAGGCAGGATTTACCATGGGGCTATTCTGAAGCCGACCCCATACGACTGCCGACCCCATACGTGAAAAGAAGTGCTACAGAGGATGTAATAAAGAGACATACAGAAAAGAACAGGTTTTGAAACTGTCTCTGTATTAGTGAAGGAAATTTCAACAGAAGAAGAAAGGCTCAAAACTTTCTTGGTAGTGGGTTCATAAAGAAAAAAGATGGCCAAAATATGTAGGGATTGGACGATTCAATTTTATGTTACATAAGGAGTTTTTGCAAAGTTTAGGAAACACAGAAAAACAATGTAGTTGGGAATTTTTCAGAACTTCTGAGACGCCAACTGAAAAGTATATTATCAAAATATAAGAAGGGTGAACAACAAGGTGGATGAAATGAACACTAATATTACTATAGCTGATTAAGATATTATAGCATTGACTGAAATGAAACATGGTTAGACAACAAAACCTTCACACCAGAGATAGTGGGTGAGTCATACAATGTACGGTGTTGACAGACAAACAGAAAAAACTAGTGGAAATGGTTTAATGCTATTTATCAGACTGTCAACATAGGGAAAGAACCATAGACTATAATATTCTAGATCTGGAAATTCTGCTTTGTGAAATTGTTGTGTATGGAAAAACATTTACAATCTGCGTATTTTACATACCTCCTGGGAAAGCTGCAACAGTGTATAAGGATGTTTTTGAGACGGTAGAAGATTAAATCAAAACATTTTAATAAGAACTATATTATTTAGTGAATTGAATGTACCGATTGTCAAAACCCAACCACAAAACTTTTGAATTACTTTTTGGATTTCACAGGTTTCCAGCATTAAATAATATAAGGAATAGAATTGGTAAAAATTTAGATATATTAGTATCAAATGTGAATTGTAGGAAAGTCAGATAATCCTCTTGTAAAGGTTGATGAACATAATGAGCCACTGTTAGAATTTGCGTTATCAAGGCCAAAAATAGAAATAGGAAGTTGTTTTTGAAGACTGGTATTATAAATTGTCAGACTGATTATAATAATATAAGACATGCTCTGAAAAATAAGATTGAATGGGCCAAGCAAAGCTTACATGCATGAGTTAGAGGAAAGCATAAAAGACATTTATCAACAGCAAGATTGCAAGTTTATTTGTGTGCTAATTCTCACTAAAATATTTAACTTATGCATGAATGAAGGGAAATATCCAGATATTTGGAAGCTAAACAAGGTCTCTCCAATCTTTAATAAAGAGAATTATAGAGTTATAAGTATACTGGCTAACTTTTTAAAAGTGTTTGAGTCTGTGCTGCCATTCTGAATGATCTAATAACTTTTCACCAGAACAACATGAATGTATGCAAGACAAACCAACATCCACAAATCTAATAAACTTTACCCAATATATGTCGGTTTCCCTTGAGAGGTTCAGTGATGTCCATGTGGCATACTTGGACTTCGAAAAGGCGTTTGATAGGGTTGATAGGAAAATACTAATTGATAACTTGATACAAATAAATTTGCCATATGTCTTTATTAATTTGATGAGGACTCTTATACAGTGCTTCTCAAAAGTCCTCTCCCCCCCTCTTATTTTTGGAACGATTATACATAAACAAGTGAAATTTGGAAACTTAATATAAATGGTTGTAAACTTCCCTACTAGTGATGATAGATGACGAAATCGTCAAAGATGACGTCACAAGGCCATTGTGACCAATAATTTTAAATGGAACCCTACGGCAAGCGACACCTCTTTTAAAAGGTATCGAAAAAACCTATTCAATGATACTAATTTTGTTTGTGTTTATAGCAGTTTTGGCAACTCGCTTTTAAAAACGCAAAGCTGTGATGAATTAAATCAGTTAATACTAAAATTCCAAATTCAAGCTCCGCCTTTAGATAGTTGTCAAATAAGCTGACGTTTTTGTTAGTCTCCCTAATTCGACGTTTTTGTAATTGTCCAAGTTTTTGTACATTTAATAATTTGTGTATTGTTGATCAAACGTTTAACTGTTTTAGCAGCTTTTGGTACTTTTAATATTTTTGCAGCAAATATAAAACAAAAGCTAAAACCCCTCATCTTGTGAAAAATGGAGAAACATACACTACTGACTCAGAAATAGCAGACATTTTTGTGGACCACTTCTCAAGAGCATTCGAAGAAGATGAAGACCCCCAATTCGATGAAAATTTCTACCAGACAGTTGAGGAGTGGTATATTCGATATTTTGAAAACGAACTACAGATGGACGAAATTAATATCAACGAAGAAGAATATTTTGAAATAGTAAGCCAAGGCAAAAACAGTGCACCGGGAATTGATAATATCACAAAAGAAATAATAAGGAAAATGGAATATGATATACACCTATACATTATTAAAATGTACGAGTATTGTATAAATATTTTCCACCGGAATGGAAACAAGGAAGAATAATAACAATTCCAAAACCACATACAGACCAGAGTCAACCGAAAAACTATAGACCAATCACTCTACTTCCAGTGTTCGGCAAAAACCTCGAAAAACTAATGAAATCACTTATGGAAGAGAAAATAGGAAATGAAATTCCAACTCACCAATATGGATTTCGCCACAAGTGGGGAACAACTCACCCTATATCAGTTCTGATCTCAAACATACAGGCCAGCAAACTCTCAGGATATCACAGTGCTGCAATTTTTTTGGATATCAATTCGACAGTGTTTGGCACAAAGGAATTCTGTACAAACTGTATACCTTAGACTGCCCCAAATATATGATACATCTAGTAGATTACCTACTAAGACGGTCCCTCCAAGTGAAAGTAAATCACCAGACATCTGCCTTCTTTCACCCAAAACAAGGTCTCCCGCAGGGCTCACCCCTGTCCCCATTTTTGTATAACATCTACTGTTGCGACCTATTCATCCAGAACAATCCAGACCCCCCAGAACATCTCACCTCATCCTACGGAATGCAATTTGCTGACGATACGGCCATAATTAGCCACAACAAAACGCGGGAGAAAGCAGTAAGTAAGTTACAAGACTCGATGAAGACACTATGACATGGTGTGACAAATGGAGGCTGAAGCCAAACCCCGAAAAATCTCAACTGATAATCTTCAACCACAAAATAACAGATGATTCGCCTACGGTAACTGTAAACAATCATACTGTGTAAGAAGTAGCACTGTAGTTAAGTCCTTAGGAGTTCACATAGACCCAAAAATGAACTTTAATCATCATACTCAGCTGATGAAAAAAAAGTGCATTACAAGAGCTAAACATTTCCGGACCCTTACCTGTAAGAA
Source organism: Gonioctena quinquepunctata (assembly GCA_018342105.1). Classification (NCBI taxonomy): domain Eukaryota; kingdom Metazoa; phylum Arthropoda; class Insecta; order Coleoptera; family Chrysomelidae; genus Gonioctena; species Gonioctena quinquepunctata. Next base: position 199,539 of record JAFIRS010001564.1, on the reverse strand, counting down.
CAGAGGAATCAGCACTAAAACAGCTGCACACATCTATAAAACCATATGCCGTCCAATCCTGGAATATGCTCACCCAATATACCTCAACGTCAGAAATCCACCTCTGAAGAACTTGGAAGTTGCGGAAAGATCCAGCCTGCGAACAATCACCAAAATGCGACACCCGCAAAACCCCCTACATTATCCTCCAAACAATCGTCGTACTGGCAGAAGTAATAGTTAATCCTACTTCTTCAACAACTCACGTTGCATCTACCTGTGAAGTCAGTCGAAGTACAGTACACAGGGTGTTGAAAAAAACAAATTTCATCCATACAAATTAAAAATGGTTCATCAACTCTCAGACGACGACCCAGACCGAAGACTAGAATTTTGTGAAAATATGGAAACTAAAATTAACCAACAGCCAGACTATGTCAAAACAATTTGTTTTAGTGACGAAAGTACTTTCTATTTAAATGGAAATGTAAATACACAGATTGTGAGGCATTGGAGTGACGCAAATCCTCACCTGTATCGTGAAACACATCCCCAATTTCCCCAGAAGGTGAATGTTTGGGAAGGTATCCTGGGAAACCACATCGTTGGTCCTCTTTTTTCAAATACTAATTTAACTGGTGAGGTTTATCTGGAGCTGTTGCAAAACGCAATAGAGCCGTTAATCCTTGAAATTTTGGAAGAAAATCCAGATGAATTCGGCAATTTGGAAATAACATTCCAACAGGATGGTGCTCCTCCACACTATTACGGTGCAGTAAGACGGTATTTGGATGAGGAGTATCGTGGTAGATGGATTGGACGACGAGGTTCAACGGAATGGCCAGCTCGATCACTGGACCTCACACCTTTGGATTTTTTTCTGTGGGGGTACCTTGAATCGAAGGTTTACGCCACTGAACCTGACAATATTGACTCTTTAAAACAACGTATTGTTGCAGAATGTGAGGCTGTTTCCGCAGACACATTTGCAAAAGTACGAGAAGAGTTTAAAAATAGGATATTTCACTGTCAGGAAGTAAATGGAGGCCACTTGGAGCAATTTTTTTAAGTAGATACTGATTCTTAAATCTGTAATTAATATCATACTGAATGGAACTTAAATTTTAATGTTTACTAATGAGCCATTAAAACTGCCATAAACATAAACAAAATTAGTATCATTGAATAGGTTTTTTCAATACCTTTTAAAAGAGGTTTCGTTTGCCGTAGGGTTTCATTTAAAGTTATTGGTCACAATGGCCTTGTGACGTCATCTTTGACGATTTCGTCATCTATCATCACTAGTAGGGAAGTTTACAACCTTTAATATTCAGTTTCCAAATTTCACTTGTTTATGTATAATCGTTCCAAAAATAACAGGGGGGGGACTTTTGAGAAGCACTGTATAACACTCAAAAGTATTCGCTGTGTGCAAGACTGGTAATGCCCTCTAGTGACTCGATAGCTGAAGTTTTCCTGTTTTATTTCCAATACTCACTATGTAACAATTAAATTTTTTTAACAATTTGTAAATAATCTACCACGATGTAACAATTTTGCGCTAACTGCTAATTCCAGATGAATCGAAGTTTTTTCTGTCAATGAAGAAAGTAAGTAAATGATAAAAAATATGTGTATTGATACGATAGTTCACCGCATTTGGAGGTTATCCATGTAAAGTTATGATATTTTGAATATCATAAAGTAATGCTACTTCTGTGTACTTTAAGGTACGGCAAGTAATGTGTTGTTAGTTTATTGAGGTCGCAGGTTCATAAGTTCCTGAGAACATAAAAAGTGAGGGAGCCAAGTAGTTAAACAAATTAAAAAAAGTACCCATATAACCCAGGCTAGCTTTAACCACTAAATAACATCAGATTTAACGCAAAACTATTTAATGAAATTCTCAAATAATATAATAATTAGAAAAGGAATGAGGTTCACAATTGTACCTGAATATGGGATCCCACTTTTACCCTTGCAAGGATGTAAGAACGTTGAACGGTCCCTAAATAGGTAATACAAACACCTTCAACACTCTCTAACACGTGTAATTGTCCACAAAATATTGGGTATTGCTTATACAGTACAAGTAACGATGTTTACTCTAAGTACTTGAACTGCATTACATTTAACATTAGCTCACATGTAAGATTGCTAGGTACTTTGTCCTGATAGAATGCGGTGTTTGATAGACAACTTGGAAATACATCAAAAGTAACTCTGTCCTCTGTTCATAAGGCTGATTCATCAGTTTACAAATAGAAAATTGGAAACATCTCAAATATTTATCGAATGAAAACCTCACGTCCCGGAATTAGAGATTGAAATATCGTGGAAAAACAGAACACTTATCTCTTTGCTGCAGTTTTTGTGATGCAGTTGGAAATATATAAAATTTCCACGTACTATTTTTGCAATCGACTACACAGCAATAGCGAGGGCTCATTGTTATTATATGTATGATTGGTGTTATACTACCCATCCGTGACCGTTGCCACTACGATAATAATAATGTTTATTCATCTGAAGTATGGTACAATATTTTCAAGGGATTTGTGAATAAACGGGGAGAACTCAGAAACTGAAAGTTTTCAGCTTGTGCTTGTGATTAGTGATTACCAGGATCATTACCTATGTCTGCCACCATGGGCGCTGTCATAGTTTCATCTATCCCCTCCAGCCTAATGCACACATCGAATAGGCAAATATGTATGGAAATTGAAAAAAAGAAGTTTTATGAAAATATTTGTATGTTATTTTGTTGTATATACGAGTATTGTTTTCAGAAAAAATATATGTTTTTATATTTATATATTTTTCAACATGTATATGAAAAATTCGTCAAAGTGCTTTTATTTTATTTATTTATTCACAATGGATTCTTTGATTATGATACATTGATATACATTTAAATACATTATATACATTAATTACATTAAAATACATTAAAACAATTTAAAAGTAGAATAAAGCATAGGATAGTTTTGGACTTTATGACTGATAACATTAGCAGTTGTTATTGCACTGTTCAGTGAGATCGATTTTGAATGGTTTCATAGTTGTAGTTTCCAAATTGTAGATTCAATCTATATGCCACATGCCTCAGAAATCTATTCTGAACACTCTCAATGGCATTGATATGTACTTCGTAGTGGGGTGACCATACTGTAGATGCATACTGGAGTATGGAACACACTAATGAGTTATAAAGAGTCTTCAAGGCATTAATTGAAAAGTCTCTTGAGTTGCGTAAGATGAAGCCAATAATTTGGTTTGCTTTGCCTGTAGTTGCATTTATGTGAGGGAAATATGTTAGATGTGAATGAAACTGAACTACTAAATCCTTAACAATAGACAATAAAGTTTAACTATCCATCCATCGATGAAAATATACCTTTCATATTATATTGCGATTGTTGTAAATTGTTGTGTATAATAATTATAAGTCAAGGCCCTTCATGTCTACATCAGGAATACCTCAGGGTCAAACCTGGGCCCACTGTTATTTGTTATTTTCATAAATGATGTAGCTCAACTAGTTAAGCAATCAAATATTTGTATTTATGCACATTACATTAAAATTTATAGAAACATAAGTAGTATTAGTGATTGCCAAAATTTACAAAATGATTTGTGCAATGTAAATCAGTGGTCGGTAAATAACAAGTTAGCAGCTAATATATCTAAGTGTTTAACAATGAAGTTTACAGCTAAAAATAGACAAAATCGAGTAGAATATCTTTACCTGTTAAACAATGTTAAACTGAAAGAGGAAAACTCAATCAGATATCTAGGTGTTTTATATGATAGCTTCCTTAGCTTTAATGATCATGTAGACAAAATTGTAGATGAAACCCTTGAAATTATTTTTGTTTTGTTGTATTAATTATTTCAATAATAATAATAATTAATGTACTTTATTGGGCCAAGGTACTTCAGCCTGTTATATTGAATTACATGGTCTTGTATAATTATTGTTATATGCACTGTAATTATAATAAGAATATGTGAAAAAGAAATTGGAGAACAAGATAAATTTTGAAAGATAAGTGCCATGTGAAGTGGAATGAATAGAAAAATCGAATTTAAACGGTTTTCTTCACATAAAGGATTCAATATAAAATTGAACCAGAGAATGGTAGATCTCAGGTGAAAAACAACTACTTTCCTGGCAAATACCACGCAGAACGTTGAATGATATTCACCTGAAAATCCATGCATACTTCCATATAATATCAATGGACATTGAATGCAAATGTTTCTTTCTGATAAGCTCGATTATGTTCAATTTATGTCGTGTTCACCTAACAATCCGCATACCGGTTTCAGGCTTCTTGGCCCTCTGTCTGGCTTTCTGTCACTAGGTACCGCCAGTTAAAGTTTATCTTTTCCGGCGTACCTATAGGTGTTACAAACTCGATGATGGTTTATTTACGTTGTGTCTCACTTCAGCCAGAGTTCTTTGGACCTTTGGCTGGTTGACTACTCCGTACTGATGAGGGCCAAGAAGCCTGAAACCGGTATGCGGATTGTTAGGTGAACACGACATAAATTGAACATAATCGAGCTTATCAGAAAGAAACATTTGCATTCAATGTCCATTGATATTATATGGAAGTATGCATGGATTTTCAGGTGAATATCATTCAACGTTCTGCGTGGTATTTGCCAGGAAAGTAGTTGTTTTTCACCTGAGATCTACCATTCTCTGGTTCAATTTTATATTGAATCCTTTATGTGAAGAAAACCGTTTAAATTCGATTTTTCTAAGATAAATTTTACTAGTATTAATTGTTGATGTTTTGAATGAGTTCTCAGATGGTATTAACGGGTATTTTCTGTGCTGTCTTCTTTCTTGGTTTCTGTTCATACAGAACTGGTTTAGGATTTCTTGGTTGTGTTTTCTATGTGCAAACTTTTCAGTAAGAATGTGTAAACGTTGGCCTATGGGAGCAATTCCTGTTGTCTCGTATAGTAACTTATTGGGTGGATTATGTAGAGTGTTTCTGGGGTGCCTTGGTTGGTTGGTTGGTTGGTTGGTTGGAAGCTGACGAGCCAGAGACAGGGTTGGCACTTAGCTTCCCTTGACACTGCGACCAGCTGGGGTCTATTGTATCACTCTGTCGTCAGTGGTTCCTCATTCAAACAGGTTTGTGCCTTTAATTAGGTTTAGAAGCCTGTTGATAAGGTTCTTCGGATTCATGCCTGTTTCCGGGCTGATCTCTCCGAAGGTTCTGTGTCGCCTACTACTTAGGGCGTCACAGTCGAAGATTGAAAGACAAGAGTTAGACCCGGGGCCTCCTCTTGTCTCTTGATGACAAGCCATTCTTCAGTATCTATCCCCATGTCCTGGGTTTTGATGAGCTGAAGAATCTTTTTGGTTTCCATTTTACCAAATGGCTTTGGAATCCACTCTGTTTCGGAGTTTCTCCGTAGGTGTTCGCCCATCTGCTGATCCCTCCTCGGTTGGGTTTACGGTTTCTGGTGCCAAGTGTGATTCAACTGGAATCTCCTCGACTTCCATACCCGCTATCGGTGTTGGGTCTTCTTCAACTGGAAGTTCCCCAGGGTTGTTTTTCTCTGTGGTTTCCATTTCGTTCCCACGAGTGTAGGGGAAAGGGTCGTCCACACCTGCGGTGCCCCCTGCGCAGGTGAAAGGCAGATTACTCTGGGAGGTCGCCATGTATCCCAGAGGCTCCGTTTGTGATACCTGACTGGCTCAGGTATCATCCATCCCTCGGACGGTCCGCCTTGGATTAAGCCATGTTGTGGTGGCATTTGGTTTGAGATTGACTTAGAGATCCGCAGGTTTTGACCATTTCTGGTCATTCCCACTGGATTTTCCTTGTCAACCCCGTTATCCAGCGATACCACTTGGAGGTAGCCACCTAAGTTTCCGCAACCCATCTTCATCTCTCGTAGGAGGTGAACATGTGTTGACGCAAACTACTCGCCTGGGGTGCCTTAATTTGGTTATGGTCCTCAGTGAAGTGGTTTGTGCAGTTTGCGGTTTTTTAATTGTAGCATTCTTCGTGGTAAGGTATATTGGATGACAGTATTCCAGGATAGGGCGGCATATTGTTTTATATATGTGTGCGGCTGTTTTCTTACTAATTCCTGAGTTTTTTAAAGTCAAGCTCCGAAAGTTCTTGCTCCTGTTGATGCATTTTCTTTTTGTTGTCCACGTGTTTTTTTAAATTCAATTTTTGGTCTATGTCGTTGCCCAGATACTTCACTGCGTTAACAGTTTGAAGTTCTTTACCTTCTAACTTTATTTTAGGTGAGTTTGGTGCAATGTTGTGATTACATATTATATATTGTGACTTGTCTCGAATAGCTTTCAGCCTCCATTTGTTGAACCAGATCAGGGTACTGGCAAGCAGTCGTTGTAGGTCTGCTACGGTATCTAGGAGAGTATTATTGTGACTAATCAAGGTGGTGTCGTCGGCATATATCGGTTGTTATTGAAGTAATCTTGTTTGTTTCTGTAGTTGTATATGTCGTCAGTAAACATTATATATAAGTGGGGACAAAGGCAATCCTACGTTTGTTTGAAGGTTTTAGACCATCCGAGTTCGACAACGAGAGGGATCCTGAGCACATTGGTAGAGAGAGCGATGTACGTATACAACGACGAGAAGTCACTAGATGCCGAATTAAACCACATCAGAGACGACCTCCACCGGAATGGATACCCCAAGAAACTCCTAGGAGAAGTATTGAAACAACTCCAGAGAACGAAGACATCTGAAGAGCAACAACAAAGCACAGTGATCTGCCTTCCGTACATCAGAGGTGTCTCCAAGAAGATCAGAAGGAGCGGAAACAAGTTCAACATCAAGAGCTGATTTCAATCAGGCAGTACTTTACGGAGTTTCCTCACCAAGACCAAACCTGACAACAAAAATGATATCAGTAAGTATTGCATTTATGAAGTTCCATGTGAATGCGGAGATTCCTACATTGGAGAGACAAAGAGGCCATTATCGGTAGATTGAATGAGAACAAGAAATGGACTCAACGTGGAGAAACATCAAAATCGGGAATTTCTGACCATGCCTGGACCATCGAATTCTATGAGGCCGCCTACATCAAAGCCAATAACGCCTTCAGTCAACCAAGCGTTGAGATCAAGAACATATGGAAACCACAAATGGCTCTTTCTGGCAGACTGCAGAGGCGCGAAACTTCACGCACTACCACACCGTGCAAAATAACACTTACCCCTGCACATGGCGGAATTACACGCACCATTGCTCAGACAGACATATAAATTAGTAAGTAGCACCTAAACTTGTCAGTATTCACCTGAAGACGATTGCAGATACAAGCATTCGAAACGTCGTGAAAACCTTTTAAATCTATTGAGACGATGGAAGTCCGAAACGAGAGTAATAAAGGCAATATTTGTGGAACTCCTTGTTCGTTGTGGTCGTTGATTTTGATTTGTAGAGTTCTATTTTCTAGGTATTCTAATGAGGGCATTCCAATTATTATTATTATTATTATATCCAATAATAAGGCTGCAGTATGGTTTCCCATTAGTTTGTTAGCTTGAATGTTGGATGCTAAAATTGTTACTGGGTGGATGGTAGAAGTTTGCTGTTTGAAGCCGAATTGGTGATTAGGTATTTTGTGGCCGATTTGAGTGATGTATTGGTAGTTTTTAATACTATGATTGTTCGTGTTAGGTTTAGGTATGGTGATGATAGTTCCATTCGTTAGAGAAGTAATGATACTTCAAGCAATACCCATATATTTTGATTAGGAATCTGTGGGTTTTTACACTCAGTTTTCATAGCAGATCTTTAGTAATGTAGTCCTTTCCTGGTATAGTGCTCCTTCCTTTACTTGGTATTTCAAAATACATTTCTTCTATGTTAATGTTGTATGCCACATATTCCCCTTCGAAGTATTCATTATGCCAATGTCTTATTTCATCATAATTTTGTTGGTCATATTGTGGTTAATAGTTTTCTCTGAAGGATTCTTTGTAGTAGTTTGCAAATATTTGGTTCCCTTGTTGTTAATTTTAATTTTTTCCCCTTTTCTACTTTATTTATTCATACTGTTATACATTTGTGCTCTTTGTATTGACTAATGAGAGTTTGTATGCTTATGTTATCTCTGTGCATTTTCCTTTTATTTTTTACCATTTTGATAGTATTTTATTTTTTGATGATAATCTATCAACAAAATAACTCCTATTCATTCACTGAAAAAAACAGTTAAAAGTTCGTTTAAAATCGTGATATTTTGACAGTGCAACCACTGAATAGTGATAATCGGGCCCATTAAATTAGATTTCAAAAATTCACTTAACTAATTAGTGCAATACGTAAGAACAATAAGGTCCAGTATGCATTAATTGTAATAAAAAACAAACAAACAAAAGAAAAACACTATCACCAAATTCCTACGCCCGATAAAAACACTCCAAAATAATAAAGTTTTAAAGAAGTAAAAACCATTCTACGTTTGGACGATGCTGCTTCAAATAAATAGTCCAGCAAAATTAGGAATATTATAAAGCCTGAAGACACACCAAGGATGGCAGCTGTCTTCAAGTGCTGTAAATATAAGGAGATCCAATCTGTTTGCTGCATACAATGTTTCAGTGTTTTCCATAACAGCTGCTTAGACAGGAATAAAACAGCTTGAAACTAGAAGGCCACAAAATATTATGCTCCAAGGAATGTATCAATAATTCGAAGATTGAAGAAAACAATTTGGTAGAACTTGAAGCTAATTACATAAGAGTCAACGATGAACTCCATCTAAAATATGAAGAACTAGATGATAAGGAGAAAGAACAAGAGGAATACATAACTAACATCAAGGACAAGTTTTGCAAATTACAGGACGAAATAAAAGAAAAAGATTATTTCATCAAAAGACTGAAAAGATCCTCATTGGATTTTGAGAATAAAATAGTGAACACAGAACAAGGCTATATCACAGAAATAAGTAAACAAAAAACAATTGTGGCAGAACTAAAGAAGGAACATTTAAGACTAACAGAACAACTTCAACTATCACAGAATGAAAACTCAAAAATCTCAACTGACTTAAACATAGTACTTAAAGAATTAGATGACTTCAACATTTTAAAGAATGAAATGATAACATCAATACAGGTACTAACCAATGAAAACCAGCTTTATCTTGAAGAACTGAAACAACTCAGATTGGAAAAACTTTTCACAACAAACACACAAGAAATAAGTCAAAATTATAACAGAAAGTCGATTCAAAAAGAAACAAATGTAGCATCCCTTTTAAACAACTCTAATCAAAACAAAAAACAGATCCGACCGCCCCAAAGCACCACTACGCAAGATATCCATAAGAAACATTCAAACAAACAAAAAATACTCTTAATCACGAACAATCAGGGAAAAGGCTTAGTATATCATTTATGGAACCACTCAAACAAATATTCTACACAATCCTTATTGAAAAGTGGGGCATCCGACGAGGAGCTTGTTCAAACAGCGCTCTTATCATCAACGACCTTCTCACGTGATGATATAGTTATATTGTGGACAAACACGATTAACCAAAGGCTTTTGGAAGACTTAATGAGCAAATGTCAACATACTCGTGTAATAATAATTTCTGAGCCATACAGATTCGATAAAATGGCAAGTAGGAACGAAATAATATACAAAAATAACTTAAATTTTCTCAGAGCACTCTACAGTCAAAAATCGACTACAGCTAGATTTATTAACTGTAATAACATATTTCGTAAAAATAACTATGTTCCTGACGGCTACAATCTCAAAAGAGTTGCAAAAATACATCTCGCAAAAGCCATACTGAATTTGATAAATAACTGGGACCTCGAAAATACGGACAAGCATATTGAGAACAATGACAGCGACATAAAGACGACAACATCCAAGGACTTCACAATTTCTACACTCCCAAACTATTCTGGTTCACAAAATACAAAACTTGGAGATTCCTTAGTAGAGGATGAAGCTCTTAAATCCAAGAACCATTTTTTAGAGGTAACTTCACTGACAAGAAACACTTCACCGTACTGTCTCTAAACATCCAATCACTAAGAAACAAAATTGACGAACTCTTCATATTACTGGAAAATCATAAATTCCCGGATTTCGTCACACTAACTGAGCACTGGCTGAGGTAGGAGGAGCCAGCCCATCTATCCAATCACATATCAGCTGCTAGGTTCAACAGGATCAGCTCACCACATGGAGGGACCATAATTTTTATGAATGACTCATTAGTAGACAGTCATAACTTTGTTCAATTGGACAAATTTGACAACATTTTCGAAGAGAAGGTGTTCGAATGTGCCATCATTTTCAGTTCTGAGCTTAACATTTTCAGTTCTGAGCTTACATTATAAGTATTTAAAGAGCTCCTTCCACAGATGCAAACATATTCCTAGACAAACTCGAGTTGCTCCTATCAAAACTTTCACCACAATCGAATATAAATATAAATATAATATAATATAAATAAAAATTTTACTGATCTAGAGTCCCAGCATACCCATCATCTGACCAATTTACTAAGTTCATTTAATATGAAAATACATTTCAAGGAACCCACTCGAGCATCACAATACTCTGCAACCACAATTGACTATTTCTGCAGTAATTCCGAAGAAACTTCATGTTCAGTTGTTTCCTCAGACCTATCCGACCACGAAGCAATTCTCGGCACCTTACTACTTGATATAAAATACCCCTAACCCTAAGTTCAAATATAGCCGACTATTTAGTAAAAAAAGTAATTCTGCAGTAATTCCGAAGAAACTTCATGTTCAGTTGTTCCCTCAGGCCTATCCGACCACGAAGCAATTCTCGGCACCTTACTACTTGATATAAATACCCCTAATCCTAAGTTCAAATATAGCCGACTATTTAGTAAAAAAAGTTATATTAAATTCCAAGAGTTTTGCACATATACTACTGGGGGAATATCTTCGCCTCTCATGACCCCTTTTTTTCATTCTATAATCTACTCTTAGGTAATTTTAACTCAGTTTTTAAAATTCAAAAGTTAAAAATCAAGAAAAAGGAACATTGGCTAAGAAAAGGAATAAATATTTCGGCAAAAAATCTAAAATCCCTCCACACAATTAGAAAATGCAACAGTGAACCGTTCTTTCACAAATATTACACTAGATATCGTAACTTATATCAAAAAGTATTGAAATCAGCAAAAGATAAGTATTATAAATCAAGAACTGAAGAATCTTCCAACAAGTCTAAAGAAAGCTGGAGAATAATTAACAACCTTAGAGGAAAACAGAAAACTGCATTTAAAATCCCACTCAGTCCAAATACCCTTAACAACTATTACTGCACTGTAGCCTCTAAATTAACTGCACACTTGATACCCACAAATAACAGACTATTACATGTCGAACCTCTACGTCGAAGAAAACTTCTATTTTGTTTCAACTCACACATCTGAAATAATAATAATAATAAAATACTTTATTGGTTACCCAATAGACTACCGACCGGAGTCCTTCAGCCTGTTATACATTCGTAATTCAGTGATAGTTACATTATTTTGTATATGCAATTATATATATATATATATATTTTAATTTGCAAAAAAAAATAGAGATTTGTTAATTTCGTGGCCTTTCTGCTAAAGTGTTGAGGCATTCCATCAAGGTGTTTGCTTGAAACTTGAATCTTGGGTTCACTGTCGGGGCTCACACATCTGAATTGAAAGAGATCATCAGCGGCATAAAAAATAAAAAAGCCTCAGGGCAGGACAAACTCTCAATCAATATATTTGCAAACCTTCCGGATTCTGCCCTCGAAGTCCTGGCAACTCTTATCAATCAGTCACTCCAACAGGGCCAACAGGCTGATTTTCCAAAAACTTCAATTATAGTACCACTTCATAAAGGAGGCGACCTTGTAGACCTGTCAAATTATCGTCCAATATCTCTCATACCCACCTTGGGTAAAATAATTGAAAAATTAGTTCAGAAGAGAATTTTGGAATTTATACTTCAAAATAAAATCTTGAGCGAGAACCAGTTTGGCTTTCAAAGTCAGATGAACACTAACGATGCAATATTTTCCCTTCTTAATAAAGTTTATAACGAAATTAATGAAGGTGAGGCAGCTGCAGCAGTGTTTTGTGACTTATCCAAGGCATTTGACTGTGTGAGTCACAAAATCCTGCTGAGCAAACTCGAATACTATGGGTTTAGAGGAATCAGCCAGCTATGGTTCAAATCATAACTTGAAAATCGCTCGCAATTGGTAAAAACTAACCACCTCTCTCGAACTGAGCCAACTCATTGTGGCTTACCACAGGGTTCAGTACTCGGTCCCACACTGTTCTTACTGTATATAAACGATCTCACAAAAATTAATATATCTGGTAAGTATACATTATTTGCCGACGATACCACCATATTTTGGCATGACAAAGATGAACAAACAATACATCACAAGATTCAAGAAGACATCGAACAAATTAAAACCTGGTGTGACGATAACTTACTGGTCTTCAACCCTACTAAAACAAACCTATTAACATTCCGCTGCGAGCTTTCTGCCCTGAGCCTAGGCCCTCATAACATTGAAAATGTTTCTCTCACTAAATTTCTCGGACTTAATATTGATAATAAATTACAATTCAATGACCATGTCACGAAGTTGTGCAGAAAATTGTCATCAGGTTGCTACGCCATCAGGATAATATCACATGAATTGGGTTTTACAGCTGCTAAATCAGCTTACTTTGCCCTTATTGAGTCCCATCTGGTCTATGGATTAGCCTTCTGGGGAGTGTGCAGCAAACAACTACTACAAATGGTGCAGGTTGTACAAAAAAGAGCCACTAGGGCCCTCTGAAAAGTGAAAAAGCGTGATTCTTGCAGATATCTATTAAAAAATCATAGAATCCTCACAGTCACTTCTATCTTCATTCTAGAAACCACCTGCCTTATACACAAGAATCGCCACAAATATAATGCACTGCCCTGATACCATAACACACGATCCTCGCAAAAATTGAGATTATCCTTACCTATCCCTGAAAATAATCTTGTTAAGGAATCTCTCATTTATAACGTTCTAAAAATGTATAACCAGTTACCAATACATTTAAGGGAAATTGAAACTCTTGGATTATTTAAAAAAATTGTAATAGAATTGCTTCTTATCCATCCATTCTACAATACGGAAGAATTTTTTAATAGTGAACCTTTTCGTCAGCATTAAAATATGCTTTTCTCCTTATTTTGACTATCAATTTTAATATGTTTGCATCATGTGGTTGTACCTGCTTATCATTTTACTTAAACTAGTTAACATTTGTGCTTGTACATTTTACTTATACAAATTTTAAAACGCCTGTATCACTACCGTTTTTAGCATTTTTAGTGTTTTTTCTTTTTTTTACTTAATTTTAGGTTTTAAGTTTTAACTTTTAGCACCTCTACAATGACTTTGTCAATAAGAATTGTTTCTTCGGACAATAAAGCATATTTGATTTGAGGTTTCGACTGTTTTCTAATATGAGGGATGTTAGTGTGGTGATAAATTTTCATTTCTATATATATATATATATATATATATATATATATACAGTGTCCGGCATAAAGTTCGCAGCATATGGAAATGATTTCTCAAAAAAATCATTTGTGATAAAAACCTCTGCTTCATCCCAAACCTGAAATTCAAACACCAAAATTGAATTTTATACGACCCTATACGAAGGAGATGAAAAAGCATGATTTGTTTTCAAAATAATATGATCCCATTACTTTATTTCTCACGGTAGAATTCAAATTCATGGGGAAATATTGTTCAAAATCGAATGTTGATCCAGAAATTCGTATCATAGCCACCTATGACCAATTTCATATTTCAACTTTTTTCCCATTTTTTCCTCATCGCCCTGTACAACATAAGGAATATTATGCTAAACGAATGCTATATTGTTAGATATGATGATATCACCCTCTGAATGTTTTCTCATTTCTCCCTCCATCGGAAAATCACGTTAATTGAATTATATGACGGAATTTCACAAAATCTTGCTGCAAATAGTAAATAAAACTGAATTGTCTCCAAGGTATGATGCCAGAATGAAAATGAATTTATTTTCACACTACGAATAAATTTTTTAAGACAATCGGGAATTGTAAAATATGACAATTTTTTTATAGTTTTTTTTTCATGCAAGACATCAGAATGCATCTACAATATTTTATTGAATTTTTTGCAGCATTCAACGTACAAAATTAAGGTTTCAACCCACTCGTTGTTACATTCGACTTCGATATCAATACCCAGCTTCCATAGTTTTGTTCTTTGAATTTTCAGTAATTTGTCAACGTTCATAATTCGACAATTACAAGAATTTTGAAAACATTCAGGAAATCTGGATCGGTTTCGAAAAAATACAAAGTGACACATAAACGACCGATAACTGAAAGTGAAGAAACTGTTATGAATATTATGCTGTCTACGATTGAAAATCCAAGAATGTCATTATCGCCACGAGGAGAAAATCTTGGTATATCCGATCGATCAATGAGAAGAGTTCTGGTAATAATAAATTCAAACCATATAAACCAAAATTCAAACCATATAAACCAAAATTCATACACACTTTGAAACCGAGAGATCCGGATAATCGCTTGGATTTCTGTTTCTGGTTTCAGTCTATGATGGAAGATAATAGACAGTTTTCGAAAAAAAATCTTTACAGTGACGAGTCAACCTTCACATCGAATGGGCTAGTCAGCTCCCAGAATTGCAGGTGGTGGGCAGATAATCATTCCCATTTTAGGATACAATGTAGAGACCAATATCACTTCAAAGTTAACGTCTGGTGCGGAATTCTTAATGACATTATTGTTGGACCAGTATTTTTCAGACAACCACTGGATTCTGCAAGATACTTAAGAATGCTGCAGTCGTTTCTCTCCGATTATTTAGATGATATTCCTTTGGACATGAAAGCTGGAATCCGTTCATTCTACGCTAGAAGTGAGCAGGTGGTTAAACGGAACATTTCCAAATCGATGGATTGGAAGATATTCCAATAACGCTTGGCCCGCCCGGTCACCGGACCTCATTCTTTTGGATTTTTTCTTATGGTGATATCTCAAACAGAAGGTATATTCAAGAAGACCATTTCAAAATATATGTCATTTGGAGAATACTATCAGGGATTGTATTCGGGATATAGCTCCCCAGATACTAAGAAATGTTCATGATGCAATGCACCACCGTACTATGCAGTGTATTGAGAATGGAGGACTCCACGTAGAATAAAGCATAGGACATATTTGTTTAAAAATTTTTTTATTTGTATTGTGAAAATAAATTAATTGGCATTTTGGCATCATACCTTGGAGACAATTCAGTTTTATCTACTATTTGCAGCAAGATTTTGAGAAATTTGGTCACATAATTCAATTAATGTGATTTTCCGATGGGAGGGAGAAATGAGAAAACATTCAGAGATTGATATCATCATATCTAACATTATATCATTCGTCTAGCAATATTCCTTATATTGTACAAGGCGATGAGGAAAAAATGGGAAAAAAAGTTGAAATATGAAATTGGTCATAGGTGGCTATGATTCGAATTTCTGGATCAACATTCGATTTTGAATAATGTTTCCCCATGAATTTGAATTCTACCGTGAGAAATAAAGTGATGGGATCATATTATTTTGAAAACAAAGCATACTTTTCTATCTCCCTCGTATAGGGTCGTATAAAATTCAATTTTGGTGTTTGCAATTCAGGTTTGGGATGGAGCAGAGGTTTTTATCACAAATGATTTTTTTAGAAATCAATAATAAAAAAGTTTTTCATATGCTGCGAACTTTATGCCGGCATGGCAACCATCATTACCAAGCCCAGAATGCTATAGTTCAAAGAAATTACGAAGCCCGCGGAATATTTTAGAAGCCCAAAGTGGGCTTCCTTAATATTATCGTGTATATGGCTTCAACATGAACAGATGAATCCATCTATTGCTATTTCACAAAAACAAAAAAGGCTTCCTAACTCGGAGAGATATCTCAAAACATACATCTATAGTTCAGTGTTATTGCCATCAGGGGGCGTTCCACCCTTGTATTATGTCACATTTGATAAGAAGCCCTTAAATCTGACAACTACGCAGATCTAACTGTTTGAGATGCTATCGTAATAAATGTATTACAGTTACGGAACATTCGAATACATAGCCGTTTGGAAACTAATTTACTTACATACAAATATTTTATTTTATTTTTTGATAATCAGTGTTATTTATTCTCACTAGTTTTAGGATAGCTACAGGCTACCAAACGTGTTTGCATATATCAATAAATGTACAAGATATAAAAAGTGGACAAAACGAAAAAAGTAATAATCTTATGAATTCATCAATGAAAGGCTAAATCATACTCAGTTAAGAGAAAATAATATAAAAATAGATGGAATAACCACTGAAATAATTAAACATATATAATATATTCTCCAACCCCTTAAACAGTTATTCAATATGATCATCCAAAAGGGACATGTCCCCACTCAGTTCAAATCTTCTATAATTACACCAATTCATAAAACTGGCGACAAAACTAAAATTAGTAATTACAGACCTATCAGTGTAATAAACAGCTTTGGAAAGATCTTTGTTAGTACAATTTTTTGATGAACATAAGCTTATACATAATCACCAATATGGATTTCTCGCCGGTATAGCTACTACTGATGCCATGTACAATGTTATTACAAGTATTACAGAGGGACTTGAAGAAAACAAAAAATGCATTGCAGTGTTTTTAGACTTGGCAAAAGCATTCGACACTGTTGACCATGCAATACTTCTTAACGTACTGGAACGTTTTGGTATATGTGGAGCAATGTTGGATGTCTGTAGCAGTTACTTGACTAATCGGGAACAATGTGTTAAAATAAACAATACCTTAAGTGAAACTATGACTATAAGAATGGGGGTCCCCCAAGGAACCGTTCTTGGTCCAATACTTTTCCAAGCTTATATAAATCAACTGCTCTGTTTAAACTGGAAAGCAAAAATTATATCATACGCTGATGATACGGTTGCGATTTTGTGTGGAAACACATGGCCTGAAACCAAAAATTCTGTCCAGTTGAGCATGGAAACAATTAATGAATGGCTGAGTATGCATCAACAAACAGACCCAATTTCTCCAGTATTAAAGTTCCAGGTATAAAAGATGAAATTAAAGAAACAAACGAGGTCAAATACCTGGGCATAATTATTGACGAAAATCTAAGGTGGAACAATCATAATGACTATCTAACAAAAAACGTGAGGAAGTTAATATTCAAATTTTACCAGCTGCGACAGTTTTTAGCGAAAAATCTATTCATATTAATTTACAAATCTCTAACGGAATTCACTTTTTCGTTATGGTATTCTGGTGTAGTGGGCAATGTATAAGAATTCTTTACAAAAACAACACAATCCAAAACTACATCCTAATATTTAATTTTTAAGAAGAAAAGATCTTTCCATACAAACCTTATATATATATATATATATATATATATATATATATATATATATATATATATATATATATATATATATGTATACAGAAGACATTAGTAATATCCAAATATTATATTTTCACAGTTTATGTATGCATTCAAAAAGCAAATAAATCAGAATTCTGTTCCCACAGCTTATACCACTAGAAGCACTACAAACAAATTGCTACCCACTCCAAAATTCAACAAACCACCGTTTCTTAACTTATACCATTGTCTTAAGATACATAGTCAGTCAATCTCTATGGAAAAAGTATTGGATACAATTCGCGATCGCCATCTATTAAACTTTCAGGGAAACTATTCAAATTGTATTCCGTAAAGTGGCGGCACCACCGGATGGCAAACAAAACTGAACTTCTGTTTCATTTTAGAAAAAGAGAATCAGTAAAAAATATAACTCTTGCTAATAATCTTGAAATTATGAAAATTGCGTTCTCTAGTATCTCATATTTGACATGTGACGTGTATTTGTCGAATAATAAATAAATCCCAATGATATATTTATTTGAATTCATGGGAGAATGGAACAATTATTATCAGATGCAAATCTTCTGACTTTAATGAAAAATATATATAGAAAAAATGTGCCTTCAGTTGAGATATTTTTTTATTAGTGATGAGGTTAAGTGGTTTTGAAAGGTCAATACAGCCTTCTATACCAACCTTTGTTTTGTGCCCAGTTACAGAAAATGAATGTCGATAAAATAAAAAATATCATGAACAAAAGCAGCACACAAGAATCGAAGTACCTACCCACCACATATTGAAAAATTGTGCACATGTCGTGTATTGACCTTCCTGGTCGAAGGACCCTGCTCAAACCTTAAGGAAAAGAGATCTATGTGGGAATTGCCTGAATTGTTTGGAGGAAGTCTTCCTGATTAAAAGTTATCATTACACTAAAGTCCAATAACCAATAGTTTCGGAGATATTGGCCAATGATACTAGAAAATAAATATTTAATTGGTGTTGGGTAGGAGTGTTGCATTTCTGTTTTGTTCACGGGACCTTTGCTATTGTGCTATACAAGTTGTTCCATGTAGACAATAACCCCTGTTTGAATATTTCAATATAGGTAATCTGAAAATATTTTTGGAGTTGGTAATTTATTTCGTAACTTTTAAGCTATATAAAATTCACAACAGGTTTATCCCTCCTTTATTGAATGAGTACTTGAATAAATACATTCTTGTTACAATTGAACCTATTGGAGACCTGTTTGGTGGTACTTTTGCGCTAGCCGATTGGAACCTTCAAGAATGCTATGAAGAAAGTTAGACGGAGGGTATCTAATTTCAGATTCATGTTGCGCATATCCCAAGTACCATAATATGGATGCAATACGACTGCAATATCTCCGAAACTAATGATTATTGGACTTTAGCACAATGGTAACTTTTAATCAGGACAAATTCTTCTAATCAATAACAATTCAGGCAATTCCCACATAGAGCACTTTTCCATAACGTTTGAGCAGGGTCCTTTGATGAGGTAATTTTTCTAGGAGAACTGGAAATTGCTGTTGTGAAAGCTCTTCATAAAAAAGGCAATAAGTTAGATATATGAATTTTTAACCAATCAGTGTAGTATTTATCAAATATTTTTGAAATAGCAATTAGTATCCCTTTTGAATGAATGTTTTCCAATCTTTAGTATGATTATTTGAATAAGTTTGTTCATTTAAAAAAAAAAGGGAGATCTATTCCTATGGGATTATCATGAATTCATCTGAGGGCTTCGACTGTAAGGATCATATTTTATTAGGGAAACTTAATATGGAATTTGTGGAAATTCTTATGACTGGTTTGAGTCATATTTGAAAAAGAAAATAATAAGTAGAACTCGAAAAGAAACGATAGTAAGATCCGTTGCCTTGAGTACGTCTATGGGAGTCCCACAGGGTAGTATTCTTAGTACAATTTTGTTTAATATATTTATTAATAATATAAATAAGAATATTGCAGATATAATATAATATAGACAAGCTTTGCAATAAACTATCTAGAGTAACATATGCCATAAGAGTTCTCAAAAAGTGTTGATCCTGAAGTACCAATAACTATATTATGCAAATTTTTATTCTATAGGAGAATAGTCATTTGAGGCTGAAGTGAACAGAATTTTTCTTTTGCAAAAAAAGTTATCAGAATACTTAATTAAAATGCATAAGAGATTCCTGCAGAGAAATCTTCAAGTCATACAAAGTACTGGCCTAACGAGCAATCTATATTTTTGAATTAATTTCTTATGAATCATCCAGATCATTTTGAAATACACCTTCAAACTCATATTTATGAAACTATATAAAAAAAAATTGAATCTCATTCATAGGAAATCCCTATATGAATGGAGCACCGTCTACAGTAAGATAAAATTTCATAACAATCTTGTGCAAAATATAAGAAATATTAAAGTTTCTATCAGATTTCTGAAAGAATTATGTAATATGGAGCCCTATGATATCAAGCTATATTTTCTGACTTTTAGAAAACTATCTAGGTAATCACTTTGAATACAATTATTTGCATGGTTTTGTCACAAACCCAGAGAAAAGTCATATGCTATATTTTTATTTAAAATATATAATATATTGAATTTTTTAAGATTGTAATGAAAACCACACTATAGATTTTACATTTTAGATTGTAGAAGTGATGAAATGATAGCAGAAAAATATCACCATATCGCAACTGATACAAAAGATGAATTGGATATTTTTTTCATGTGTGGTGGTTACAATTATGGAACCAAACAATTTTTTTATACTTTTATTAAATTTTTGTACACTTGGTCTGTATCAACTTTTTTATGCAATTTATAAAAACAGTTCTTGTTCTGTGCTACAAAAGATCTGGTTACACATAAAAATTAGTTTTCTTTTGCTGCACTTTGGATTTGAACAATTTTTGAAGTCGGACTTCAGTAGCGGTAGGTGTTGCCTCTTCCTCGCACAATTTTTATGGCTCAGTGGTGGAGTAGATCGAGGAGATGATGCCAATGGAAATGAAAAATCTCTTGCGTTTTTTTCTGTTATACATACTGATCAAAGTACATTCTTATGATATAACTCGATACATGGGATAATGGATTAGATGCCAATCTTCCAAATATGGTGAAACAAATTTATAAGGAAGAAAAAATTTGCCTATTAGTTGAGATATTTCATTACGATCTCAGATATGAAAATAAATAAATGTTTAATGTTAAAAAAAGTCATTAGACATATTCATATTGCTCTATTGGTAAAAAAAGAAACAATTCGTTTTCTGATTATTCCACAAAAACTATAATTTACATAAACTATTTCTGCCATTTCTATTTGGAAGAGAATGAATCAAATATATCATATTTGATACACATAAAATAATATGAGATCATAAGTACTATCTAGTTGTTCGGAATGAAATAAAGAAAAATGGAACCATTTTAATCGACTTAAAAAAAGGAGATTCATTCGAAATTTAGGTAAAATATTGTGGTTTTCACCCTTTCACAAACTTTGACTTTGCCTATTTTTCTTAATAATTCGTTAATGTCGTTTTATACATTCAATTTTGATAATATTACAAATGCGCATATCAAATGTTCCATACCTTGAACTATTTATGTAAAACCTACAATCATCGACATTTCAAGTGGACTTCCAGTTATCCTGTTTTTTTTTAATAATTTGAAATAAATAAATTTATATATATATATATATATATATGAATGGAAAGAATATCGAGGGGATTGGTAAACAAAACGGAAGAAATTTAACGGACATAGCCCTCAGTGAGAAGTGTTAACCGTAGACACGTGTTTCGGGCTCTCGGCCCTCATCAGTCGGTGAAGAAGTGCAAGGATGAACAACACTTGGTAGAAAACGACAAATCAACGAGTCAATAAACAGAAGCCAGCCGACATTTGTGGTTTCGGTTAGCAGACCCTGAATTCAGGGCACAACCAAGCGTCACCGGAGGCAGCTATAGCTACCTGCGTGACATCGAGTCAGGATTATAGATATGAATGGAAAGAATATCGAGGGATTGTAATCAAAACGGAAGAAATTTAACGGACATAGCCCTCAGTGGAAGTGTTAACCGTAGCACGTGTTTGGGCTCTCGGCCCTCATCAGTACGGTGAAGAAGTGCAAGGATGAACAACACTTGGTAGAAAACGACAAATCAACGGAGTCAACAAACAGAAGCCAGCCGCACATTTGTGGTTTCGGTTAGCAGACCCTGAATTCCAGGGCAACAACCAACGTCACCACGGAGGCAGCTATAGCACTGATGAGGGCCGAGAGCCCGAAACACGTGTCTACGGTTAACACTTCTCACTGAGGGCTATGTCCGTTAAATTTCTTCCGTTTTGTTTACCAATCCCCTCGATATTCTTTCCATTCATATCTATAATCCTGGACTCGGATGTCACGCAGGTAGCTATAGCTGCCTCCGTGGTGACGTTGGTTGTTGCCCTGGATTCAGGGTCTGCTAACCGAAACCACAAATGTGCGGCTGGCTTCTGTTTGTTGACTCCGTTGATTTGTCGTTTTCTACCAAGTGTTGTTCATCCTTGCACTTCTTCACCGTACTGATGAGGGCCGAGACCCGAAACCGGTTCGTTAACACTTCCACTGAGGGCTATGTCCGTTAAATTTCTTCCGTTTTGTTTACCTATCCCCTCGATATTCTTTCCATTCATATCTATAATCCTGGACTCGGATGTCACGCAGGTAGCTATAGCTGCCTCCGTGGTGACGTTGGTTGTTGCCCTGGAATTCAGGGTCTGCTAACCGAAACCACAAATGTGCGGCTGGCTTCTGTTTGTTGACTCCGTTGATTTGTCGTTTTCTACCAAGTGTTGTTCATCCTTGCACTTCTTCACCGTACTGATGAGGGCCGAGAGCCCGAAACACGTGTCTACGGTTAACACTTCTCACTGAGGGCTATGTCCGTTGAATTTCTTCCGTTTTGTTTACCAATCCCCTCGATATTCTTTCCATTCATATCTATAATCCTGGACTCGGATGTCACGCAGGTAGCTATAGCTGCCTCCGTGGTGACGTTGGCTGTTGCCCTGGAATTCAGGGTCTGCTAACCGAAACCACAAATGTGCGGCTGGCTTCTGTTTGTTGACTCCGTTGATTTGTCGTTTTCTACCAAGTGTTGTTCATCCTTACACTTCTTCACCGTACTGATGAGGGCCGAGAGCCCGAAACACGTGTCTACGGTTAACACTTCTCACTGAGGGCTATGTCCGTTAAATTTCTTCCGTTTTATATATATATATATATTTATAAAATTGAGTTTTTTGTTTCTTAGTGGTTTGGTTCGTATCGGAAATGATCCATGTTTCGGCTGTGACTACAGTCTTTTTCAGTGATTTTTAGGGCTAAAAGTTATTGAAAAATACGAAGGGGAACAAACACATTGCATCGTTGTTTCTTAACATAACTTTTAGTTCCAAAAAATCCCCCAAGAAGACTGTGGTCACAATTGAAAAGTTGGACATGTAATAAATCAGTATTTGAAAAGAAATCATTTTTTTTTATACGAATCGAACCCCCAAGAAACAAGAAACTTAGTTATATACTGAGGAAAGCCACTGTTTTCGCAAAATGCAGAGGACTATTCAACAAAGAATAACAATTCTCAATGTCTTCTCCATGATAGTTTAATATAAATTAAACTAAAGGTTGGTAGATGAAGATCAGAAAACAACTACTTTCCTGGCTAATACCACGCAGAATGTTGAATGATATCTGCTCGACATCCATGCAATAATTCATAAAATGAATATTAAATTGCGCTTTTTTTCTTCTAAAAGACATGATTGCGTTTAGTTTAAATCAGTCTCGCCTGACACCTATAGACCGGTTTTGGGCAGTTGGAGTATCTGCGGTGCTTCTTTCTGTCACCAGGTCCGTTTCGAGACACGGGAGCCGTGTCTCACGCACCCCAGTAGTAATATTAGCTGAAAAAGCAACTTGGCCCAGCGAAACATTTTTGTTTCAACATTGTGGCAGCTAACGTGTTAAGCATGGCTGTGTCGATGTTTAATTCAGTCCCGCTTCAGCCAGAGATCTTCGGATATTTGGCTGGGTCTGCCCTATACTGATGAGGGCCAATAGCCCAAAACCGGTCTATAGGTGTCAGGCAAGACTGATTTAAACTAAACACAATCATGTCTTTTAGAAACAAACATTTGCAATATAATATTTATTTATATGAATTATTGCATGGATGTCGAGCAGGTATCATTCAACATTCTCTCGTGGTATTAGCCAGGAAATTAGTTATCTTTCAAAAATAATACTACTTATAATTGGAATAGAGAGAAATATTACCCGAGTGCACTGTCCAACGTTTATATCTAGCGATATCTTTTAGTGGAAAATGGAATAATCTCAACGAAGGATTATTTCGGGTTGAAAGCTCACAATTTGGCAGGCATATTTATGCACAGATATCTGAAAAATAAATGTAAAAAATAATTACTTATTTACCTACAAATAGTTGTGAGATAAAATGCACTAAACATGCCACAAGAAAAAATAGGAAAAACGTTTTATAGCACAAGTCAATAATATGCGAGTATAAAGAGATCATCCGTGTTTGGAAACTCAATGAATATATAATATTTTCTGTAATGCAGTTTCGAGTAAATTCAATTTATTACCAGTAAAATCTAAAAAGAGATATGAAGAAATATATGCAGAATTCATGGATTGGAGAGTTGATAATCACGTAAATTTATTTCCGGAAACTGTGCTGCTTGCGTATTTTGGATGGTTGTCAAAAAAATTTAAGTCATCGACGCTATGGTCTATGTATTCGATGTTGAGAACCACTTCATCGATTAAAAATAATATCGATATCAGTAAATATCCCAAGTTACGTTCTTTTTTTAAACAAAAATCTAATGGTTTTAAAAGACAAAAGTTAAAAAAAAATCTTCCGATTAGATACACACTTTCTTAAAGAATGCACCTGACTCCAAATACTTAATGACTAAGGTAAGTTAATTATTTTATTATTGTGACAAATTCTTAATTATATTAATATTAAAGTTTGTAGGTAGCCTTCATTTTTGGAATTTTTGGGGCTTGTCGTTGCCATGAATTAAAAGATTTGACAGTAAATGATGTAAAAGATACCAGCAGTATACTCTTAGTTACAATACATAATACAAAAGTACCGCATTCCTTCCACATTTCTGGGTTCTTCTAAGAGATTTCTAAAATTTATATGAACCTCCGTCCACTAGATATGGTCAAAATAAATTCAAGATTCTTTATTAACTACCAGAACGAAAAGTGTACTAGACAGGTTGTGGGAATAAATAAATTCAGTAAATTTCCTATGCAAATAGCTCAATATTTAAACTTGCCTGATCCCCAAAAATATACTGGGCATTGTTTGCGTAGAACTTCCGCAACGCTATTAGTGGATGCAGGAGGTGATTTACTTCAATTAAAAAAGCATGGAGGCTGGAAATCTAGTAACGTTGCGGAGGGATGTGTTGATCAATCAGTTAGCAGCAAAAATCAAATACAAACCAAAATTTTACAATCCATACAAAATA
The DNA here is from genome assembly GCA_018342105.1 of Gonioctena quinquepunctata. Lineage (NCBI taxonomy): Eukaryota > Metazoa > Arthropoda > Insecta > Coleoptera > Chrysomelidae > Gonioctena > Gonioctena quinquepunctata. The sequence goes on along the minus strand of JAFIRS010001564.1, from coordinate 174,422 downwards.
CAACGCTATCTGATTACGGCGCATCTTCATCTGGAGTGACATCAGTTAACATCATAACAGATGTGGCATCGTCTACCTCAATACATAAAAATCCTGATTGTATTACTCCTATAATTGCTCGAATGTAACAATTAACCAATATTTAAATCATAAGTAATGTTTAAAGAAATTCTGTTATTTTTAATTTAAAATAAAATATTTGTTCATCGTTCTTTTTTAGCATATTATTATGATATAAACAGGGTTGTAGAAAAAGTATAGTGTTTCACTCGTCGAAAGCATTTTTTGAAGCTGGTGAACATTACCAGCCTCGGCTGGTAAACTGTTCTCTTGCTTAAAAAAATGTGACTTTCGTCACTCGTAAAACAATATACTATTAATCACTAGTGATTAAAAGTACAACTTCTCTCACTAATTTGAGTTGAAATATGTCACATTTTAGACATGAAAATGGAAAAAACTAATGTTTATCATTATGATAAAAAATATTGTAGCCCGAAATCGCAGCCCGAAAGTGATATCGTTGTCACCCGGTATAGTATGAAGGCACAGTCAACTTGATTCGAGTAGTTTGGAGTACTGTAATTTTTTTCAAAAAGTGACTTTTTGTGTGGCATAGAGAATGATGAACGACCCATTGGGGAGTCTGCTAACTATGCAAACCACCCAAATACACCTTCAAACTAGTATCACACAAATGCCTGTATAAAATGTTCCATACCTTGAACTATTGAGAATTTAAATTCTACAATCATCAACATTTCAGATGAACTTCCAGCAATCCTATTTTTTTTTGCTATATTTCTACAATAATATTACTCATTGGAAAAAGGAGATATAATACCTGAGTGTAATATCCAACGTTTACATCTAGCGGTATCTTTCACTGGAAAATGGAATAGTCTCAACGAAGGATTATTCCGGGTTGAAAGCCCACAATTGTAGTAGGCACATTTATTCCCAGACATCTGAAACATACATGTATAAAATAGTCATTTATCTACAAATATTGGTAAGATAATATACACTACACTCCACAAGAAAAAGTATGAATGACCACTGGAAGGGAATCTTTATTGGAAGTTTCTTTTGCTTGGGCTGACACCAATAAAAATTGTATTCTCAGAACTTAGCTTACACAGCAGATTTATTGGCAATAACTATTTGAAAATTCATTAATTTTGGGTCGTATCTCAAGAAGCCATTGGTTTGTCCAACAGTTATCAACTTATTTAGAATGAAAATGTTTTATAGCAAAAGTCAATATTATCTGAGTATAAAGAGAACATCAGTGTTTGGAAACTCAATGAATATATAACATTTTCAGTAATACAGTTTCGAGTAAATTCAATTTAAAATAGGTAGGCAATCTATTGATTGTATTATTAGAAATAATATATCCATTCTTCTACAACATAATCTTACTTTTCGTTATTACTATTTTTGTTACTAAACATATTAGTGGCTATTAAATCATACTCAACTTCACAATATAACTTCCTAAAGGGACTTAGGTACAGTTCATCCCCCAATATCTCAAATAAATGAATATTTCGTTCTTACCTTTTCCAATTTTTCTCACAAATGTAATTGTCTTATAAAAGTTTATACACACAAATATTCACAGAAAACACAGAACGACGATCACTTAATGATACCACAAAAAATTATCAAATTTCACTATCCACGATTTCAAATGCAAATTTCAAAATAAATACAAATGGCATGGGAGATTGCGGAAAACAGAAACAAAATATTGTTAGTTAGTATTCCAGTCCAGTTTAACCCCTCAAGGTCAGGTCGCTTGCCACTTGCCACTCCCACCTAAATTTTTTCCATCTCACTCCGATATATCATTTTTGGAGATCATTCGACTAACGCCATCTACGAATGAAATCCATTTGTATCTAAATTTTCAGTCGTTTGGTTGACTGACTATGTATTTTTAGACAATGCTTATACGTTACCCAAAACTTGTAATATCCTACCCCTAAAGATAAAACATATAAAAAATCATAAAAACTTCTCGAGAGAATAAAAAAAAATTATCTTCGCAAATTACTTCAAGTTTTTCAAAATACTAGAACATTAATAGTTACACTAACATGATATAAAACCACTATTTAATTCTTTACTTTCTGTACACAACTGTAATTTTATATCAATTAATATTACTTTGTAGCACAACACAAGTGTTAAGTCACTTAGGTGCTTTCTGTACACAATCTGTACCCTGTATTGGTATATATTTTTTTCTTACTTTGTATCACTTGTATCATTTTGTGTACAATAAATAAATAACTCTTGAACAATATCAAAGAATCCCGAAACCTCAAAAGAAATTTTAGCAGCATCATTAACAACTAAATTTAGTGAGTGAGGCTGAACAAGGAACAAAAAATGCTCGCGGGTTTATATTTAAGATTTGCCTTTGTAAGCCAACATGTATTCCATGCATGTTTGAGCCATTATCATAGCCTTGACCGCGCAAATCATATATACTCATTCAATTTTACTAACAAATCTGTCACATAGTTACATAAGCCAGCACTAGTAGAATCAGTTATAGGAACAAAACTCAATGAAATGTTCTTATTTTTTTTTTCGTAGACTCATTCGATAAAACAAATCTAAAAATGACTCACATCTAGTGTACAGTCGAGAATTATAGAATAATATTTATGTCTCCTTACAAGATCTAAAATAGTGTTTTTAATTTTTATGCCGATTAAATTTATCAATTCATTTTGAATTGTATCGCCTTCTTTTCTTCTTTTTTAGATACAGTAAAACATTAGATAAGATAGGTGTTAATGATAATTCCATCAATATTATAAGTAATCAACGTTACCCATCTGATGATGGAAGTCTTGGATCTATCAGTGCTGCATTGTGTTATACACTTTAATGTACAGGTTTGTTCCAGCAAATTACTAGATTTCGAGATTATTCAAGATTAACACTCTCCAGATATTTTATGTTTAAGTGAGAGCTAAAATCATAAGAATGTTCAAGTTTCCAACTTACTGGCTATAACTTAATCTCCGTCTTTTGAAGGGAAAAGCACATCACAGGTGGGGTATGCATTTTTGCTAAAAAATTATTAAAAGTTAATAGAATTCCAATGGAAATTAGCATTGAGAAAGATATAGAGGTATGTGCATTGGCCGTTAAATTCTAAGAGTAAAACTATCATAATTTACTCTGTTTATAGATCACCTCTTGGTAATACTCTTTTTTGATTCATTGCTGTAAGAGACTGACTGGTCTTCAGTGTATGACTCAGTTGGTGCAAATTCAAAGTTTGAGCACTTCTATAACACAATTTCTTATAATTTCAACATATCATTTCCAAAGAGGTTAGTTAAGAACAAAAAATTCGAGGACCCTCGGCGGATCACTACTGATGAGTTGAGAGAATTGAGCAGAATGTTGACAGATATGTATGAATTGAATAAAGTAAATGAAAATGGTCTTTATCAAAAGGAATATCATGAGCTCAAAACTTCATATCAGGCTAAATTAAAACATGCTAAAAAACTTTTAATGATGATAGAATCTCTTTAGCTGACAATAAACTGAAAGAATAATGGGAAATCATCAAGGAAGCACAGAATGGTTATTCTTGCAATAGGATACCATTTCTACAAAGTGCTGATGATGTAGACATCTCTTCAGATGATCATACTATTTGTAACCTCTTCAGTGATCACTTCTCAACTGTCAGTTTATCCAAACCAGACACTGAAAATATTAATTATATTTCGCCTTCTCTGCACTGTAGCACTTTTTTCAATTACTCCTGTTGGTCAGGGTACATTAACTAATTTACCCAAAATTCGATATTGTCACCACCCGATTCTCTCAGAACAGTCATCATCCAATGTCGCGCCACCCTGTATTTGCGAAAGATACATTTTCTTGAGTTCGTTCCGCCCCCCTGATGTTCAGACTTTCAGGCGATGCGGCGTACTTGTAAATAAGATTTGTCATTAGTGTGTCTACTCCTTAATTTTCCGCGAGATCTCCAATATCGACAAATTGGTTAAAAAAAGGCTTATCGTTGTGATAAGGCTACCTGATTTAATTCAGCATATGGTTATGAACATTTGCTATCGATATTTCCGATTAGTTCATGTAGTTATTGGGATTTCCTGTCACTACTTCTCGGTCGTTTGTTTGCCACCTGGCGAAGGAGACCCAAACTAGTAGATCAGCAGGAATCGGTGGTAACGAATCCATTAGAGATCCTGCTGGTTACCTATTAGATCGTGCCTGAACTATTGAGTTAGCAGGAATCGATGAATGGATATTTTTTTTAGTAATGAAACCGAGAGATAAATCGGAACTTTGCTCACGAAGAAAAATTTCCGTCCATTTTGTTAGGTGCTCGAGTGTGGGAAACAGGGGGTCTAACGCCCCAAAAGTGGTTTAATAATATTCGTTATTACCCATGTTGGGGATTTTCACTTTCGGGATTGTGTCCAGTGACCGTGGTGCCTTTTTGAGTTTCATTTGGTTTGGTGATTTTGCAAAGGCCGGTCACAATCCATTTTGGGGATTTGATAGACTCTACTGACTAACTCAATTTCACCACTACATGAGAAGGATAAAACTAATTATATCCGAGGATAGGAACAACTATCAGAAATATCCACTTCACCTATCTGATTGGTAGCTCGGTTATTTTTACATTGGAAAAAAACCCTTCACAGAAGGTTTTTTTTTGCCCCGCTTGATCTTGGACCAATGACTCCGTTAAGGTCTGCTAGGAGGGTGGTATGCAGGGAATGATTCTGCCCACTAGGATACTTTTGGTAACGTTCGAGTTGTGAGTCAACCACTGACCCTCTAGGAAACTTCGTCAGGGAAAAAGAATTCACCGCACAGCATCAAGGGAATGTCGAGTGACCAGAAGTACAGGGTGCACGCAAGTACCTAGTGATAGGACACTAACCAGAGTTTATTCATTCGGATATTTCAAATTTATTTCATAAAATTGGAAAACGGAGATTATTTATCTTGAATAGCCATTGGCTACCTACTTACCGGCGCCTGCGCTTGAGCTCAAGTTAAGGGTTGGATGGGGTCAAATAAAATTATTTCGATAAACGTTGATAATTTCCGTTATTATTGCGAACTTGTAGGTTTAGGCACACATATTGAAATACTTTGATTGGAAAATCTTTGTTTTGATACATATGCGCACCAAATATTCGATCACCTACGAATATTCTATTGACTATTTTTGTATTGACGAATAGCTCATGTTGGGTATCATTTATATATTTATGTGTATATATAGAGTATAAAACTATATATATGTATATATTTTTTCCCTTTTATGAATTCGGTGTTCTACAATTTTTTTTGTGAAAATATATTATTTTAGCATACTATATCTTGCCTCAATTTGACTGCATCCCATTCCCATATTTTCATGATTTGTTATGGGTTTTCTTTATACATAACGTTTATTCTGGGCAACTTCAAATCATGTGGCCCATTAAATATATTTCGTTGGACCTCCCCATCTCCACTGTCTAAAAGTTAGCGGCAGTTGCTCAGGAAACCACTGTGGGGTAGATATAGTAGGCCGGCTGATTTCTCATATTTTGTTTATATTTTTTTAAATCTTTTAAAATATTTTAGAGGGGGAAATTTGGCGCTACAGCACGAGTATTTATTTATACCCAGTAACTAAATTGGAAATTGAAGAGGTTATCAAAAAAGTTTCCAAGAAACAAATCGTCAGGAATTGATGAAATATATATATTTCAAAGCTCTCTTGGTTTTCAGCTGCATACGTTTTATCTCTGATGCGGTAAGATCTGCACAGCTGTAGTAAATCCACTGGTTACTTTCATCACATACATAATGTTGATCATTGTTTGTATATCTAGTTCACATTCAAAACACAACATAATTTAATACATTCATTTAGTCCACCATGTTTAAAACTGATAGTTAAAGGTTTAACAGTGGTATGCAAATAACAAAATGTTTTGGAATCTCGTTCTCCTTATCTGCTTAGTTTTTGCTATAAAAACCATAGAACGATGAATGCACTATTAATGAAGTTCAGTTTATTTATCCAATTTTTGCTTCAGTTTTTTGGTATTATGAATATTCCATTCCACAACTGTAAATATGAAAGTTTAGCAATGTTTTGATACAAGTTCAAATATTAATATTCACTTTTGACCACTAAAATAAGCAGTAAAATAGCACTACACAATTATATTCAATACACTCTCATAAACACCAAGAAAACTATGAAAGCAGCATCCCAAATCAAAAAAAGAACCAAGGGCTCAGGAACCACTGATGAGAATTAACTTTCTTACCATATATAAAGGGGACAACTGGCGAAAGTTCTTCTGCGGCATAATTTTAAACAAAGTTCAAAACAAACCAAACAATAAAGTCCACTCTCCCGGGGACTTTCCACTGGAGTGCCAAGGGGCTACAAAATAGGTCTTGGAGCCTGCGAGAAGATGTACCAGATTATTCACTATAAATTACCCACCCCGAATCATAGTTATTATTGCCTATAGAAAAACAGTTAAATGTAAAAGTTGTGTGGTTATGATTGAATTTTGATAAAATGCTATAAAAAATACAGTAGCGTGCAGATTTCAGGGGATAATTTTTTTAATGGGATATCCTGTATATTATTGAATTTTTGGGATATTTTTTTCCTGATTTCAAATATACACCATATATTACCCTTGTAACGAAGTTACTATTTTCCCGCTATATTTATCAGCCAAAAGCTCCCTGTAAGGAATTAAACCCCGCTTGACAGTAATAAAAGGTCTAGAAATGCCATTCGTGTTCGTGATAAATCCGTGGATTACATATATCCTAATAAACAGACTAAACGCCTTCCGGGAAAATAACGCCAGGCGTAAAACAGAGTATAACCTACGCCGGCTATGCACTCTCGAGAAAACATTTTTATAAAACAAGCTGGGCTATGTTCAAACGCCGACGAGACATTTCAGTCCTCCGATAGAAGCCCGAGACAGCAGTCCAGTCGAGCCAAGAGCACACGCTACCGAGCTGACGTCACGATAGAAGCCACCCAGTACAGTTGAGTCGAGACAGAGACGCACGCACCGAGCTGACGTCACAGCACGAAGGATTTTACGAGCTGGGTAATTATTCTGAGAAAGTATACTTTGTATCGAAATCGACAGAGTCCACAAAACGGGGCGCGCATATAAGTCGGTCGAGAGGTATTCGGAAAAGAGGGGGAAGCCGGCTGTAGTTCCGTTTCGACATATTTCTAAGAAGTAGTAGCTTGCCGAGACCAGCAGAAGCAGTCACGCGTCCGACTAGTATCCAGAGTGTGAGCCAAAGACCGAAGCAGTCCACGACCGTCCCGGACCTTGCCGAAGCAGTGAGATCGGAGTTCGGGTAAATATGTTGTATCAGGTAAAAGACATCAGGAAATTGTAAGTACCACCGATGCGATGTGCGCATGATCGAACCATAGCCGTAAGAGGCACATATGCATTTCAATGCTGCGCTGGTAATTTCTGCATACGAGTCCGTACGAAACCCCACCCCCACCGCAAGAGCTTTTGGTTGTTAAGTTTACCCCGCTTGCTTGAAAACACCCTCCTCGCTTTCTCTGTATATAGTGCTTGCCATGTGTTTATTTGTTGTGATAACTTGAGGCCGCCGTCAGCCGCCCTTACTGTATTTCTTTATTTTTAATATACCTGTTTATCCTGTTTTTAGTATTCTTTCATTGACTATTTTGAGTAGAATTTTAACATCTAGTGCGCAGTCGCCACCCAGGTTCGAAACCCAGTTGAAGGCAATTAAAGCCTGCCTTGCTGGCCCTGTTACAGTGTCACGACTATATTGACCCCTGGAGTGTCTTTCTTCACTGAGACTGCCCGGAGCAAAAGTGGCCTTTTCCACTATAAACCAAAAGGTGGCGCCCGAGGAAAACCGAGAATAGTGAAAAGCGCCAAAGTTTGATAATAGGGGGAGAAACCCCTTTACACCCTTATCTTATACCGTTTTTGGGATATTAAACGTCGAATAACTTCTTACTGTAAATACCTATCCTATGAAAGTTCACATTTTTAAAGTAAGCTATGAAAATGATAGTTATATTATGTTTTTTTAGTGACATTTCTTTAATGGAATAATCAAAATGGTTTACAGTGAGGAAGACAATTTCAAATATATACTTGTTATATACAAAACAACAAAAATAACCATTCAGCAAAAAGTCCATATAGGGTGTTGTATCCAAATCGTCCAACACCTACAGAAAATACATTCAAAAATATTTAACAAAAGGTGAATCATACCTTCAGTTTCAGTAGAAAAAAGCGTATAGTTCGAGAAAACCAGGAAGAACAGCTAGATATTAGTGCTTCATTTCGAAAGTAAGCCTATCCATATTAATTCGCGAATAGAAAATTCTGAATGTAGTTTAAAAAATGTAGCCGATCAATTAGGTAAAAGTTTTTCCAAAATCCAACCTACTTTAAAAAAGAACAACTACAAACCATTTAAAATTTTAACAGAGACTCATAAGAGGAAAAGGCTGGAATTTTGCCAACAGATGATTCAAAATTTGAATGAAGATCCCGATTATTTAACTAAAATATTATGGACTGAAGTCATCCTTTTCTACGGCAGGAGTTTTCAATAGGAAAAATCGAAGGTTGTGGGAAAAATGACAACAGAAAAAGATTGGTAAAACAAATAAAGAAAAAAGGAAGAAAAAAGGAAGAAAAATATTTTATGATTATCTATTAACAGGGGTTACCTATCAAGAAATACTCATCCCAGAAGTAGAAAATATTCTTTTACATAATTTTTCGGACGCCGAGCTTGCCAGTATGATTTGGATGCATGATTGGGCAACCCCGCATAGTGGTCCTAACCGTTCAAGAACATTTGAATAATGTATTTCCAATATGCAAAGGAAATAATGGAAGTATTAAATGGCCACCTAACAGTCCCGACTTGACCCCTATGGATTAATTTTTCTGGGAATTTCTAAAAGACATTGTTAATAATAATAGGTAACTCATTAAAGACACGATTCGGCTTGAAATAGAGAATCTGAATGTCAATAATGCAATTTTCAATGCACTTATAAATATAAGAAGACGTTATCAATTATGCATTGACAATAATGGTGGACACATTGAACATCTTTCATGAGTTATCATGTTATTTAAATTTCCTAAATAAATGTTTGTTATCTATTTTTGTATAAATATTAGAACTTTTTCTTCTTCACTGTAATAATTCCATTGAAGAAACATAATAAGTTGTCATTTTCATAGCTTACTTTAAAAATGTTAACTTTCATAGGATAGGTATTTACAGTAACTAGTCTAAGTTATTCGACGTTTAATAACTCAAAAACGGTATAAGATAGGGGTAACATATGATATATTTTTGAAATCAGGAAAAAAAAAATATTCCAAAAATTCAATAATATAGAGTATCCCATTAAAAAAAATATTCCCTGAAATCTGCACGTTACATTATTTTTGATAGCATTTTATCAAAATTCGGTCATAACCACACAACTTTTACATTTAACTTTTTTTTCTATAGGCAATAATAACGATAAGGGGTGGGTAATTTATAGTGAATAACCCAAACAAATGAAGACCCAGGGGAAAGAACGGTTCAAGTCCATTTTTGTGAAAAATTGAGATACGACTGCTATCTGTTGGCGTGTTAGAGCTACCTATCAATGCCGTATCCACCAAGGGGGAAACATGGTTCATTCTTATAGATATTACACTGAAAAGTTTAGTAGTGCTGGGGAAAAACGGTTTAATTCCAAGCGGCGGGGAAGAATGGTTCATGTCCATTTTTAAAAGCCACGTGTCTGCTGCGGTGGGGCTTGCCAATCCTACGATTGCATCATTCTCTTTGTGTTTCACGGAAACTCTACTCAGTCTCTAGGGTATTGTTTCCACTTTTGCTTCGCGTAAGTGTTTTTCATTAGATTATTGTTAACGTGGTGATACAGGTGTAAAATGATTGACGACCAACAAGAGGACCATCAAGGCCCTGCTTAGTACCCTACCAAGGGCCCCAACCCAAAAACCTGTGGGAACACAAAGATAAATTAGCCCTAAAAAACTATATTTTGCCAGTATCCCCTTAAATGCAGACAAGCACGGAGATCTACAGTTTTTGAAACAACTTTTGGTGAATCCAGAATCATATGTATTTTACAAGGAACTCACAGCTTTGGAAGTGCCAGAAAACACTACAGGACGAAACCATGCCCAGCTCAACAAAAAAGAGCATGAAGAAGAGGAAGACGGAGACGTCAGTGCTGAGGTACTCATTGGCTATGACTATTTTTTAGGAAAAAACGATATATGTCCAAGCATTCCTTCACATTTTTTTTTACAGGCCAAAAATTGAGAATTGGACATTTTCAAAATATATCTCAGTTATTAAACAGTTTTCAGAATGGTGTATATCTTTATTTTTACAATTTTAGTCATGCCCTTACTTCTATACGTTTTCTAACTTTCAGAAGGATTTTTCTCAAAATCAATTTTGCCTGACTTAAACCATTCTTCCCCCTTGGTCTTCAAATAGAAGAATCAACATTCGCAAAGAAGAACACGAACTATCTATACAAAATAAATAATCCATATATTCATTGTTTCAACACATACTAATGACATGACCATTAATTTTGGAGATACACAATCATTAATGAGTGACAAAAACTTCCATTCAAGAACAATTAGAGAAGCCATCGAAATTGAAAAATTACCACTTAAAGTGAGTTTATACAGAAAGTAAAATAAAATAAGAAATAAAATAAAGTAAAATAAGAAGTAATAATTTTCAGAGTGTTTATAGAGCTGAGTAAATGAATGTAAGAAGTAAGAAAGCTGTCAATCGAAATTTGGGATTTCATGTTGTTACCTCAAACTTCAATGATGAATACTCGAAAATTTGGTCCCCGTTATTGTTTATTGAGTAAAAATAAGCCTTTGTTGACAACACTACCAATATTATAAAATCTAGTCATTCAAAGACAAAAAGAAATTTAAAAAAATGCCAGTAAACACACCGTTTTCCGATTATGAAAACAAAAATATGATGACGACTGCTATTTATATCATGTCATGTATCATCCTATCTCGTCAATTTGTCCAAATTATTCAATATGTTCATATTCCTAACAACTTGTCAAGTAAAATAAAATAAAAGATAAAAGTTAACCATCTTTTATTTTACTTCTTATTTTATATTACTTCTTATTTTATTTTATTTCTGTATAAACCTGTTATGGATGTTGTGTAGTTTTAACTTTTTAAATTACTTTATTTTATTTTACTTGCTGTATAAACTCACTTTTAGTCTAAATAAAAATGACAGACAAAAACTGTCAACAACTGACAAGTGAAAACGAATACGACTCAATCAGTACGGTAATACGGCGAAGAGATCAGTCGAGTTTGAATCATCAACGAGACATCACTTGAGGATGGCAAATGCGATTTTATCATTTTTATAATACTCGGAGAGAAACTCAAGAAAGCAGTTCAAAATATTTTTCTTGTGCTACCAAGTTTAAAATGATTATATTTTTCATTAGATTTTTTTTTTCAGTTCTTTTCAGTGATGAACGTAAACTAGTGAGCCCTGAAACAAAAAGTGAGCAAGCTCGAAGGATATTCAAAAGTTTTGATCCAGAAGGAAACAATTTCATCAGTTCAGATAAATTACAAGATGTCCTCAGCTCCTTAGATCTCGTGAGTGAAACAGAATAGTAAGTGTTCCCTTTTTCTGAAATGTAATCACCAAAATGATTTTTTTTTTACTTATTTTTTCAGTGTGAATATAATGAAGAAGAAATTGGATAGTGAAAGCTTAGGTATCATTTTGTTGAATGCTTTTATGGATGAGTTTTTCCCCAAAGAAGAATCTTCAACGCCTGACATGTTCACTCTTATTCACTATAATGGTCTTGCTCAAAGTAACATTTCTGGCCAAGTAAGTTTAAAATCCTAATAAAAAAAAATCTCTTCAACTCCTCATAGGTTTCATATAATTCCCCTGGTCTAATGTGATTTATCCTTCAAGACTTTGAGGTACCTCAAATGCATCTTAATAAACGTTTTTGAGTATTAATGATTGTACAAAATGAACATTGCTAAATCTGAGTGTCTCATATAAGTCCATGCGTAGGAAGCTAAATAAAATCTTACGATTTTTTTTATATAACTCAGGTCAATATGAAATTATAAGCTATATCTTTGCTTGTCACTTTGTACTTTAGAAGAAACTATTCTCGCTGCACTCACAGCTCAGCCTCAGCAAGTGATTCGGTTAGGTGAGAAATTCTGCTTTGGATATTTAATTCTAATGAAGGAAATGTCGAAATAGTATATTTTGTTATTAGGAGTAAATGTGTCCTTTTGTGTGGCAGGTTGACAGACAACCTGTAGCCGAGTCCACCAACCGTGCGAGCAATCCTTTTATTTTTATGCAGAATAGCACATGTTATTTTTTCTTTAAATGTAAAAACACACAGATCAGACATAGATTTATGAACACTCTTTCAAGTTAGCTTCTTTTGCCACAGAGTAAAAGTAGAATTTGTACCAACCAATCAAATTTAACATCCAAACTTCACCCTTAAAAGTCTGGTATTTATGACATTTAATTTTTTTGTATACTCACTTTTTTCACTGAACTTTCAGAACTGTACCTAATTGAATATATCATTGATAATATTGAAAACACTCTTTCAAGTTAGCTTCTTTTGCCACAGAGTAAAAGTAGAATTTGTACCAACCAATCAAATTTAACATCCAAACTTCACCCTTAAAAGTCTGGTATTTATGACATTTAATTTTTTTGTATACTCACTTTTTTCACTGAACTTTCAGAACTGTACCTAATTGAATATATCATTGATAATATTGAAAAAAGAGTTGTTGATACATTTTTTATAAATGACTACAGCTCAAGTTATTTGAACAATTTGTTACATAAAAAACGACATTTACGGTCAAATAATTGAGATATGACTTTTGTCCCATTCTGCGAAAAATCACTTAATCAGTGGGGAGGATCAGTTTTTTTTTTCAAAAACTTTATTCAAATAATGCAACTAGAAGTACATAAAAATAAATAAGATGAAAAATGAATTGAAATATATGCAATATTCAAAAAAAGGTTATTCCAAAGCAGCACAGTAATGCAGGTATCGGAAAACTAGCTAAACGTAAAATTCAATCACATAATAAAATAATATTAGAATTTACCTATTATATTATATTATATAATACAAATGTAACTTAGATTCTAAGAAGAATTATGAAGCACCAATGTCCTATCTCACAAAAAATATCACGGGGAAGAAGAAAATTATATGCCGATCATTCGTTGAGTAAGCAAGTGTGAAAACTCTTTATTTTATTCTTAAATATACAGATATTGGGGCTATCTGTTATTTCTTTGGGAAGAGTGTTATAAGTTTTCATGCATTGTGTAATTGGATTGTTTAGGCCAATACAGGTTCTAAAAAGATATTGTTATGGGTTCATTAGAATATAACAATGATTTGGCTTTTGTTTTTGGGATATCTTGACAACTGTTGGAAACTAAGGTGTAAACAATTTGAATGCAAAACAGGTTCACAAAATTGCACAAGTAGTTGTGTTGTAGTAGTTGATGCGAAATTCTCAATAGGGTGCAACCGTGTAACGTAAAAGTTTACTTACAATATCTGAGTTTATTGAGCTGTTAATAGTGGCTATTAGAAAGGCCAATTTGCTTTGGGACATGGTCATTTCCACAGCGCTCAATCCCCATCCCCACTATATTTTTGTCTCACCGCACAGCAATTATACATTACGTAGGACATTCAAAGCCGCAATGTACGCGTTGGCCGTGCTGTACGCATTGCCCGCTTCGCAACATTAGTCGTTCACGCAGGACATTGTGTAAAGAAACACAATTGTCCTACAGTTTGGAAGATGTCTATTTAGAAAACATTTGGCAAAATTTGTCATCCACTATGAACGAATGAACTGAATACAAAATCAATGATCATTAGAATTATGAAGGTGTAGTTTTAAATTTTAATTGTTTAATAAATTTTGTGAATTATTGTAATCATTCAAGGGATAGTTGCCCAGCATATCCTTTAGTTTGCTGAAAGTGAATTTTTGATTTTAGAACAATTAATTTGATGAAAAATTCTGGTAAGAGGTTAAAATTATAAAAATAAAAATCATATGGTTAAATCTTTGAAACAAAAAACCATTGCAAAGTATTTATCATAATGTTTATATTTATATAATGGTTACACTTTGCTATTGGTAAGAGATTTTAGTGTGGTCAAACGTGTACCTACTTCCACAATAATCAAAATGTGGATAGATAATTGTATTGTAGACAATGAAGAATATCACCATTTTTTTATTTTTACCTTACAATAAACTCTATTAAAAATTAAAAAATATGGTAAAAATATTTTTTTGTTACGTCTTATAGTTTTCGAGATATTTAATTGTTTAGCTAGGCGTGCGACGACGGGAGTCATCGGCCGCTGTGATGTCACTTTACAACGGTCGGTCAGTGCGTGCTCTGCTTCCGAGCTGTGTGTATGAAGTTTGCGTCGAAAATTGATAAAAATGTCGAATTCAGAAACTAGAAAATGGTGTATTGTGCCAAAGTTTTTAAATAAAACTACTAATGCACCCGAAAAGTTGTTTTTTATTTTTGCTTTCGAACCTAAAAGTCGAAAGAAATGGATGCAAATCATGATGTTCTGGGGTGATTCGGCATTCACTGTACAAATATCTCTTTTAACTTTTACATATCCAATAGCGTCGTCGCCGAAGCTGTTTCTAGCCGATCTAAAATGAAATAAACATAAGTTGATCTAATGTATAAAAAATAAAATACGGTAAATATAAAGTTACTCTACACATGCACTCTGAATATAGGGAAAAAACTTTACTTACGTGTTTTTGCCTCCTGAACACAAATCCGGAAAAATGTGGCGGTCTCATACAGTTCCTGAGTTAGAAAACTTTAAAAAAAATTACTTAATTTTTAAGCACCGTTTTCTCGCACAAAAATCACTCAAAATGCCCCTTTTTACCAGCATTAACAATACACCCCAAATCACTTATTTTCGGCACAACTTTGACAATATTGTCGTTTATCGAAAAATCCTTTCTTACAGTTCCAAATGAAGAAATGTCATACTTTGACAGATGGAATTTAGTAACTTTGCCTTATTGTTCATGTTGGTGATAAATGAATCCCCGCCAACTTTTTGTATTCAAATGTGAGCAATAGTTTCCCCATCATTTATGTGTACAATTGTTGTGGGCGGTGATTCATTTATTACCAACATGTAAAATAAGGCAAAGTTACTAAATTCCATCTGTCAAAGTGTAACATTTCTTTAT
This sequence comes from Gonioctena quinquepunctata, assembly GCA_018342105.1. Classification (NCBI taxonomy): domain Eukaryota; kingdom Metazoa; phylum Arthropoda; class Insecta; order Coleoptera; family Chrysomelidae; genus Gonioctena; species Gonioctena quinquepunctata. The sequence continues at coordinate 158,967 of JAFIRS010001564.1, read as the reverse complement.
TTGAAACTGTGTAAGACGGAGGATTTTTTCGATAAAAACGACGATATTTTGTGCAAAGTTGTTCCGAAAATAAGTGATTTAGGGTGTATTGTTTATGATGAAGGAGGCATTTTGAGTTATTTTTGTGCGAGAAAACGGTGCTTGAAAATGTGGTTAATTTTTTAAAAGTTTTCTAACTCGGGAACGGTATGAGACCGCCGCATTTTTCTTCCGGATTCGTGTTCAGGAGGCAAAAACACGTAAGAAAAATGTTTTCCCTATATTCGGAGTGCATGTGTAGAAAAACTTTATATTTACCTAAAATACATAAAATGCACTTATCCACGATCACATTTAAGAGGAAATTAATATGAGAGATTTATCTTAGCTTAATAATATTTAATAGGTGTAGTCGCGTGCATCCTGATAATAACCTACTTTTGAAAAAATATTTCATGGGTTCAAATTTTAAAAAGTTTTGTACCTCTGGTACATAATGTTCAGGTTAGGTTTACTATGTTAATTTTTTGTTACATTACATATTAAAAAAAATACAAAATGTAAGTTATGAAACTATGTAGGCATTCTTCCTTCTCAGGAACTTAATGTCAAGTAAGATGTTCATATTACCAATATGACGTATGACGTACATTTATAAAACACTAGTAATGAGAAATATGTACTTATAGGGATCAGAAGATTTATGATAAAAAGTAAAATGTTATTAAGTAATACTTACTTTTGCATTTTTACTCCTCGCATCTCGGCGACCAAGAAATTGGAGTTATTTGAAAAATAGTGGGCAACTATTAACCCTTTTATTTCAGGAAAGATATCAGATTGTCCTTTTTCAAAACCGTCATCCATATCTAATATTATATTTATAACACTATTGTAACACTGATTCACATAAAAACTTAAGTTTAAAACGTTATTGTGGTCGAACATCCGATAGCAAAGCAATGATTGAGTGTACGGTGAGAACGTTGTGTTGTGAACTGACGTCACCCGAGCATGTCGCATTCACCCGAAATATTTGAATAGAACGGAAACTAAAATTGTCGTAACTTCAACATTACTCGCTTGATTGAAATGAAACAAAAACATGTGTATTTCTAAACATTAAGGCTACACGGTCATAAAGTTTCAAGTCATTCAACAGACCCAGTGACATTCTTCATTATTCTGGAGTACATAACTCAAATGGGACTATGAAATATAGTTTTTTTAAGATTTTTTTTAACATGGTTGAAAATGGCATCTAAACAAAGAGTATAATCATTTACATATGCAATTGTTTCACCAGTTATGGTAAGTATATAACTGTAGATCGAAGCAATGAAACATATTTATATTAATTATATATCTTATAGTCCCAGGAAACTATGGAACCCCAAAATAATTATTAATTGGTTTAGACACACTTTCATTGATTTGTGTAATTTGTTTTCAATTGCTCAAATGGTCCTTGAATCATTTGAGAACTGTGTTTTCAATGATGCTTTCCTCCAGTTATTATTTCCTCACCTTTACCAATACATTTTTTCCACTCGGTAATTTGCAGAGCTGATTCACATAAGTGGTGCTGTCTAAGGCCTGATTGATTTGCAAACTTAAAATTGGGGACTACCTATAGCTTTCCCATAAATGTGTAACAACTCTCTAATGATGAAATTTCCTATTTCTCAATTCAAACTTAAATCACTCAATAGGAAATACAAACAAAACTCTTTAAATTTTTTCCATTTTCCAGTATGCTCCCATGAAATGTAAGTGAACTGATTTGTGATTTGAACTATGTGCTGAAAACCTAAGCAAATGTGTAGGTGCAGCATTGCAAGATAAGCCTTATTTTTATTTTTTTTACTAGAAAATTTTCCTTTATTGAGAATAATACATAGATATAAAAATGAATTTAAAAATACAAAAGCGAAGTTTTAAATATAAAATAAAATCAAGATGAAAATCTTGATTGAAGCCTGGGACTCGAAGTGATGGCGCATTTGCTGTTTCAGTTGGAGGAAAACCCGGAAAAACCCACAACACCATCAGAATTCAGATCAACTTTCTCATAGAAAAGGACACATGCTCCCTGGGAGATGAGAGAATCAATCTTGGAAAATACACGGCAGTCATCGAAGAGGTGCCAACAATTAGAATAAGGGTGTTGCAATATGCCGTATAGTGTCCATTGGAAATGCTGCCGCTATGATTAGATATGGCGTAGATATTATAAAGAGTATTCATTCTAACCTGAGCAGAATATTGGTCCAAATTCAAATTTTGTATGGGAAAATTTATCACATTGTCCAATTTACTGCCATCAGTCGAAGAAACCGTTTTAAATGTATAACTAAAATTTTTGGAAATGTTTGTATACGAATCATCTTTATGAATTCCCTTTTCATTCCACAAGTTGAACAGTATGGGCTCGCATCGTCAGTCAAAGTCTCCTCTTCTGTCAGCAGTTCAATAAATTGTGTTAAATTCACGACTTCGTTTGGCAAGTCTGGAATAGGGATTGAAAGTACCCAGAAAGGTTCAAAAGTAATTGAGCAGTAATTACAGAAAGTACATCTCAAGATAGACTTCAGCTGACCGGCAAATGTATCCACAATTTTGGAATTATGAGTAGACAGATATCTTGTCCAAGAAATGGAAGCTTTCCGATTATCATTCGTGATGACAAAATCGTTAGGTGATGGATGATTCTCTGCACTCGCCTTGTTTAAATCTCCATGTAAACCTACCAGAAGGTATCTTAGAAATTCTTCCGAATCTGCTGGGACGTTATGATCAAAGGAAGGAGCAAAATTTCTGAATAGACGGACGAAATGTGAAGTATCCACCATTTTTCGAGAAGAATCAGGACTCCAGATATTTTCCATCAAAGATATAAAAGATTTCACTAAATTTCCTTTTATTCTTGATGTAGTAGTATTTAAATCCTCCATACAAAAACCATTCTTGAAAAATCCCAACAAAACCTTGGTGTTCGAAAGACACTGAATCATGCTATTCATAAAACTAAATTTGAAATAAGAAAGTTGTACAGTTTAGAAGAGTTTTATACAAATCTTTGCCTTTTTTGGGCGACTTTCAAGTTAAGAGGAGAATTTTTACCAGTTTCATCTAAACTCTGAAATATTTGCACTCAAAGTGTTTACACCCTGCAGAATGTGTTTCAAATAATTTGTTTGTTTTTAATAAAAAAATTATCAGAAGTACTACTAACCTCATATATCAGGAGTGCATAAAACTTACTGTATTTCTAATCCGATCCGAAAATATAAAAAGGATGAAGTATATCATAATGGGCAAGGACACGAAATTTTCAAAATATTTTTAATGGATTTTACAGCTTGTGAAAACTCTGTTGGGTATTTTTTTGTTTTTTCTAAAAATAAAAAATAAAGCGGCAAAATTCAAATGGCTTCTTTCTGGCGCTATTACTGAATGTTGTAAATTAATCACCCGATAAACCAATCTCACAGTGACAGCTTCAATCAATTTTGCAACGATGCCATATTTTCAAATCTTGTGATTGCGAATAGTGTTCTAGTTCTGACATTTATAGTTTAAGAAACTTGGCAACATTGCAGTTTAACATCACAATCAACCCAATTATGCCTATTGGCTGCTCGATCGTTTACATCACAAAGAGCGCCAATATTAGTATCTTCAAAATTTGCTGATTTTCAAAAACGAATGGGAACTGCTGTAATTGAAAGAACCCCGCACCAAATTCATGGGAAAATGGCTGTCAGCCCATTTTGAAAATTTTTTGGGATATTGTGGTACAAGGCACTAGAAGTTACACGTGCAAGTTTAACTAGTTTCAGAGATATGAATTTTTGAAAATCATAAAAATGGCTGTTTTACTAAAACATAGTAAGGTTCACTTATCCAAAAGTATTACTTTTTAGATGATTAGTAACTAAATAATAGCATTGCTGGTTTAAAGGAAGTGAAATGACATGACGTCAGTTGGCTGTTACTACAAAAGAAGCCGCCTATTATACAGGTTAGGTCAATAATAGCGACAATTTAGCATATTTCGCCAATCTTTATAATTGGTCGCATTAATGGTACTGAGCATTTTTCATCAAAAATATCTTTATTGGGAGTCTTTTCATATGACAAGAATATTTTCTTTGAAAGTTTTAACTTTCTTCAAAACACTAATGGTTTTAAAAATTGTTTGTTTTTTATACTTCATGTTTTTAACATCTGTCACTCAAAACAGCCTTTTTGAGACAATAAATCCGCTTGGAAGCCAAAACTACTTGAGGAAGACTTATAGTAATTGTTTAATATGATTAGCTACAAAAAGCTACAATCACATTTTATACGGGGGGTGTTTGTTTACAAATATAAGTTGAAATAAGTTTTGCACCTAATATATATGTTTGTTAATTATCCTTGAATGGACCTGTCAATTTGAATCATATTGTTCAATTATACTTGAAAGTAAATTACCCTACACTCGTATAAGTTTCATTAATTTTCTATATCTGGTTTTTGAAATAAAGATATTAAAAATTGTTATTCTATAGAACATATTATCCAATCATATTTCTTGATGAAATAAATATGATCTTGCGGCGCAAAATAATTGCTCCGTTAAAAACCGCATGACCATAAACCGTGCGACTATTATCGGCGTGGCTATTAACACGTTGGTATGCGGTTTTCCACCTGCTTTACGAAAATTCGGTGACCAGATCCATATAAGTCGTACTCTATGCTTCGTGACGATTATCTATAAATAGTAATTATGAACCCTCCCCAACGTGTCAATAGCCACGCCTCTAATAGTCACACAGTTTATGGTCATGCGATTTTTAACGGCGCAATTGATTTGCGCTGCAAGATCATATTTATTTCATCAAGAAATAAGATTGGATATTATTTTCTATAAAATATCAATTTTCAATATTTATATTTCAAAAACCAGACATAGGAAATTCATGAAACTCACACGAGTGTGGGGTAATTTTATTTTAAGTATAACTGAAAAATATTATTCAAATTGACAGACCCCTTCAAGAATAATTAAAAAACATATGTATTAGGTTCAAAACCTATTTCAACTTATATTTCTAAAATATATTTTTTTTTTTTTTTTTATGTTCTGGTTTCCACGAAAAGGGATATCCTGTAATGTTCAGAGAACATGGTGGGAACCTAGGGAAAGAAGGTAGGAGTTGGTGTTCTTCTTAAATTTCTGAAGGTTGTATGCCTCGGGGAACACCTCCCTAGGCAATGAGTTCCAAAGCCTCGCTGTTCGTTGGATGAACGAGTCTTTGGAAAGTGTGATTGTAACTCTTTGTAGCTAATCATATTAAGCAATTACTATAAGTCTTCCTCAAGTCGTTTTGGTTTCAAAGCGGATTTATTGTCTCAAAAAGGCTGTTTTTAATGATTAATGTTAAAAACATGAAGTATAAAAAACAAACATTTTTTAAAACAATTAGTGTTTTGGAAGAAAGTTAAAACTTTGAAGAAAATATTTTTGTCATAAATAAAGATATTTTTAATGAAAAATGCTCATTGCCACTAATGGGGACCAATGATAAAAATTGGCGAAATATGCTAAATTGTCGCTATTTTTGACCCACCCTGTATAATTCTATTATTTAGTTACTAATCATCTAAAAAGTAATACTTTTGGATAAGTGAACCTTACTATGTTTTAGTAAAAGTCATTTTTATGATTTTCAAAAATTCATATATCTGAAACTAGACATAGAAACTAATTTAAACTTGCACTTGTAACTTCTAGTGACTTGTACCACAATATCCCAAAAAAATTCAAAATTGGCTGAGAGCCATTTTTGCATGTATTTGGTGCGGGTTTCTTTGACTCAAAAAATGTTTTCTGAGTACATTTATATCTCATGTATTTTAAAGCATATTTATTTCAATTCAAGCAATTTTTCATGTGGTCAGATATTTTTTAATAGCTCTTTAGCTTAATAAATACGTGAAAACTAAATCTAACCTTTGATGTTATCATTGTCACCCTTAGCAATCATTCATTTAATAAATTATTTCTCTCTCCTAGGTGCAGTTTCATATTGGTTCAGCAATACTTCTGGAATCAGAAATCAAGGCTGTATGTGAGTCAAATCCAATGTTAACTGTTCTACAGACCAAGTGGCCAAATATAGAAGTGAACTGGTGTGATAATGTGACACCTTCTCTTAATTGATAAAGTCATGTCTTTTCATATGCATTTATTATATATTTAATTGTGTTACGCAGACAAATACATTTTTTATTTTTCATAAAAGTGTACTCATTTCAAAATATTTCACTTTGTCATTGAATATTTAATTTTGCAAAAATCCCAGAAAAAAAATGTTTTACACTGTTTGGCATTAATTCTCAACATCACAAACAAAAATATATGAGTAGTAAAATTACTTTTGGTAGACAGAACGTGGAATTTCTGGCTTTATACGTGTCTATTTCTTGGGAACAATGACAACAATATATTTTCACCCCAACACAAAGTTACCAATGTTTATTTTTCTGAAAAAATAACTTAAATTTTACCAGTACTGGTTTTGAATTATAAATGAAACTCTCAATGGCATCAACAGAGTTTATTACCTTATACAATGGTGAATTTATCAAAAAGTTACATACAATTCACTGAAAAAATATGAATTTCACATAAATATCACTTGAGATGATTCCTTATTGTCATTATATAAGAAATCCCATTAAATGAAATTTTCACATTATTTAACAAATAAAAAACAAAAATAAAAAGTTGGAAAACAATTGAATATAAACTTGAAAGATAAAATGAATCTACAAACATTAACAATGATTACTTGTACAACACCACATTTTAATTTATTATGCACAATGTTTATAGTACGATGATGGAAATGTAAATATTTTGTATACCTATATTTAAGTAATTACAGTTGGGGCATCACGCCCTGTGAATTTCTTCAGTTGGGATATTTCAAGACCAACTTCCACCAAAGGCTTCAGCATTATCTAAAAAAGGGTGACTATGAAATTATATTTGTACCGGTGAAAACTGTGCATTTCATCAATTAGTAATGTAATATCTCATATAATAAACTTTTTCTATTAAACACGGAATATTTCCTGATCAACTGAAACTAACTGTAATAAAACCCCTTTTTAAAAAGTGACGTGAAGAGTGAATGGCAAATTATCGTCCAATTAGCATTCTACTCAGTTTTTCGAAAAATGTTGAACTTGCAACTCAAGGTTGATATCGTTCATAAATGAACACTAACAGCCATATACTAATTCACCAGAGAACTATTGAATTTTATAGAAGACGACAAACTAGCATTCGATATGTTTTTTTATTAGTCAAAGGCATACGACTGTTTAGATAGGAACATTTTACTTAAAAAAAATAGAGATATATGGTGTACGAGGAAATGTCGGTAATTGGTTTGAATCATACCTTTCTATTAGAACACATCGTGTAAAAATAACCAGAGAAGGGCTCATTGAAAAAGAAAAATATTGTAACATAATACAGGAGTACCTCAAGGAAATATTGTTGGTCCAATCCTGTTCTTAACCTTTATAAATGTTTTATGCTACATAACGGAAAATATAAATGGAAATGGGAGCATAGCCATATTTGCGGATGATACAAATTTGGCAGTGGGAGCAGAATATGAACAAAAACTTTCATTTGAAGCAACAAACATTTACACAAAGGCAAATACTGGTTTGAACAAAATACACTTATTTTAACAAGGACAAAACAAAGATGATGATTTGTAGTACAAGTCACAGTAGGAAAAACAAACAAGAAAATATTAAATTGAAAGATCAAAACTTGGACATAAGTCATCATACAAAGTTGTTAGGCATTATAATAGACAGCTTTCTTGACTAGAAACAACATATAGAACTTGTAAATAGTAAACTAAACAGCATAATTATAATAACTGCAAAATACTTAAATGAACGCACATTGAGAACACTGTACTTTACCAATTTTGAATCTGCCGTGCGATATGGACTGATATTTTGGAGAATGGGCACAACTGTAGAAAATATTTTCATTATTCAAAAAAAGTACTGAGAATCTTATATAAGACAGATTTTAGAAAGTCATGCAGAGGTGTCTTCAGAGAGAAAAAGCTACTATATATGGTCTGTATCTATGATGTTTTTAGAAACAAGAGGAAATTCGGAATAAACAATGATGTGAACACCAGATATGAAACCAGATCACTTGACATATACTATCCCAAGCATCGACTTAGTTTGACTGAAAAAAACCCGTCTTATATGTGTTTACAATCATTTAATAAGCTGCCGAATGCTCTTAAATCAATAGAAAACCAGAATCTGTTCAGAATAAAAATATTCTCTTAGATTTAGAATCATCTTACAATGTAGATGACTACCTGAACCACGATGTATAAAATGTTTACTAAACTTTTGATGTCATTGCTCTTTTGGCTTTGTGTATACATGTATATATGAGGTTAATTTCGAAATAAACAAACATTATTATTAAGTATTATACTAATGTAATCTATAGAGCCTAAAAAGCATAAAAATAAAAAACTGATTGATAATCTAACATCAAGTCAATTACTTATGGTGTCTAAGCAACGTAAACAAATGTCTATATGTTTGTTGCAGATTCAAACACATAAATAGACAAAAAAAGACTTTAATGGAATCAGGTTTATAGTGATTTAAAAATTGAAGAAAAGTCAATAAACTCTTGAAAAGAGAAACAATATCAATTGAATGTATGGATTTTTCTGAAAATAGAAAAATCTGCGACAATAATGAAGTAATTTTTTGTGATATCTAACAACTACTTCCCCGGCTAAAGCCACGCTGGACTTTGAACTACTTCTGATAATTATTGTGAAAGGACCCTAACTCTCCATCTATTCAATTCAGAATGTTTCCCTTTTCGACATGAATACCTCCCAAGAGGTTATCTTGGACAATGGAAGATCGTGACTAAAGTTTATCTTTCAGTCACATCTGATTTTATGAACATCCTGTTCATATTTTCGAACAAATTAATCAATAAACTCCTGAAAAAGAACCCGCAAAAAAATTATTGCTCTCAGCGTGTAAAGCGGATATTTATATGCAAGGCCAGAAAATGCACTCAATTTCAGAAGAGGACATGTGGCTTTGTGTGAACTTGGTTGTTTTGAGCGTCAGCACACCATGGTATGTTTCTGAAGGTTATTCCAAAATTTTATTTAACAATTTTTTGTAGAAGTCGTAAGTTATACGTTTTTTCATTTGGTTATGGGAAACCAATGAAACCACAGCCATCTCCCTTCGCCGTACACCAAGTTATGGATATGAGCGGGTACGCCCCTGTGCTGGTTGCTGATGACATCATGCTCATGAGAAACGACCGTTGGGAGTGACGTCATCTTCCAGATCTTTCAATAATGGCCATTCGAAGATGCGAGGAGAAAACCGGCCGTTAGCGATGACGTTATAGCTTATATATAGCGGGTCATATGTGACAGGCGAGTCAGTTAGAAGTCGTCAGGCAAAAGAAGATAGTCTTTTGAATATTGTTGAGGGTTGTAATTGTTAACAAGTATTGTATAGTTAGAGTATTATTGTGTTGTATTTCAAAGCGGAATAAACATACAAATAATTTAAAACCCCAGTTTTGTAACAATATTGTGAGTTTTCAGTATGACAGTTGAGGGATTTATTTCTGAAATTAACAATGTATGATGTGTCATATAATGATCTGTACAAGCAACTGTAATTTTTTTTTTATGTCATCCCCGTTTCCTACCTGAGCATCAGAAAGTACATTCTCCTTTTCATAACTATCAATGTATAATCTAATCGTAGCACCACTGCTTCCTGTGCCAGATAACCTATATATCAATCTGGATCCATCTTCGAAAAGAACTCGAATTCCCTAAAAAAAAGATGTTTAGCCTTATATATGAATTAGCCATATTGAGCATTACCTGATTATTGGCAACACTTTTGTCAATGGGGTCTACATAAGAGAAGTTATCAGCCTTGCTCACTTTATACGTTTTACCACTTGACGTGAAGGTTTTTCCAACAAAACTGTTGCATTTTATTAATTTCTCTAAATATTCTATCAATTTTTTAGCAGCGTCACTTTCACATTCTTCATAATCATACCTAAAAATATAATTTGGAAAAAATATTTTTTTTCTATTCACAAATTTTGTCAATTAAAATAAGGTTGGTTAATTTATCTGAAGGTGAATGTTATCAGGACTCCTATTTGTTCAAACTCAAAAGTAGTGTGCAATTAAAACTAGAGGTTGTTTTTAATTTATCCTACAAATATATTGAATTTACCCTGCAACTATTCCAGTACTACTTAGCTTTAACCAGCACCCTCGTAAAAAAGGTGCAGTTTACCTTGTGAAATAATTACGTCCATAGATACTCCAGTGTTCTTTCAAAATTTCCTCAACACCCATATTTTTGTCCTCAATGATGGACAACCATGCTAGTACCGCCCAGATACCATCTTTTTCTCTAATATGATCGGAACCAGTACTGAAACAATTACAAATAATTTAAGTATTTACAAGTCATTTGGAAGGTAAACACAAAATTATACTGATAATCCAAGTTTTCTTATTTTTGGGTGGAACTTTTATATTCTATTGGAAAATCATTCTAATGACACTAATATTGATACTATTTCAATAACCCAAAAGGAGATCTGTGATATTTAATGAAATTCCTTTACTGAAAATCTATAAATTTTTTACTTTCATGCAAAATCATACACTGACTTAATTCAAAAAGTGAATAAAATTATTTCAACCACTGATATGAGATAATATAGAATATTTTTACCCAAAACTTTCCTCTCCACAAAGGGACAACCTTCCAGCATCCATCAAATTTCCAAAATATTTCCATCCAGTAGGTACTTCAAACATTTCTTTGCCTAATTTTTCAGCCACCCTAAAAACAACTATTTTTTTAAAGATTTTTTTTTGGTTATTTTTTACATTACCTATCTACAGCTGCTGCTGTTGGCATGGACCTGGCAAACCCGTGAATGCCATTTTTTTTGAAGTATGGAATGCACTCCAAGTTATTCGCCAATACAGCCAAACTGTCACTAGGTGTTACAAAAAAGGCATTTTTTCCAATAATCATGTTACGGTCCTAAAAAAAAACATACATATTTCAAATCATAATTTCATTTGAAAGCTCAATATTTTGAAAGCTACTAGTGTTCGAATATACCAAATATATGTTTTTTTCTGGCATTTTTTAGACTGATATTACAATAGAGGTATTCTATTTCTCAGAAAATATATTTCTTATTATTTAACATGACAAAATGTTTGAAGCAAAATTGTATGCACCAACCTATTTTACAAATATTTATAAGAAGGGCCTTCTTAAGACAACCTCCATATTTTTGTTGCAAGAATAGACACAAAGAATAAGAGAGTAGCAGAAAAAGTATTAGCCCATACAATTGTGGTTTCAGGAATTTTGGCAATTTTTCATATAGCAACATAGTAGCAAAGATTCCACATAATCAAGGATTACACTGTGATTTGAATCAGCATTTTTGACATCATTTCTAAGATGATCTTAGCATAAAGGAAGAAAACAAATTTTGTCACAAAGACTGCATATATTTCTATGCACAAAGCAAACTTAGATCTTAAGGGGATTCATGGTGGTAAGGAGATGCTGATATTTTTACAAGAGTGCATGGAGGCCTAGTCATTTTTCCACAGCCATACATTCCATTCCATATATTCAGTTTGTTTTTTGTAAAGCATTGCCATATTAAAGGAATATATAGAGGAGTTAATATCATTGATTTAATCTGCTGCTATCTTTATGATCAAAGAATTAAGGTGGAAATGAAGAAAAAATAGGCCTTAGAAATTGTGTACAAGAGGTAAGATAACTTATACAAGATATGCGGTCCTAACAGATTTTTCATTCCTTTAATTCATACCGTTTTAATTTTTTTGCTAGTTATTGGCTAAACCATGAAAATCTGGGAAACGATAAATATTGATGAAGGTTTTTACAATAAAAAGTGAAACAAGGTTTTTAGACTTTCAAAGAGAGATAAAGAAATAGTAAAAAAAATCTAATACAATATTTCAACAGGAATTGTTTTTACATTGTCAATCAATTAGGAAAAAAGTTAGGTCAACAGTTAGGTATTTTGGACTTCCTAGTGGTGAAATCCGATCGGATATACCAAGGCGGGTTCTTGTTATATTCGGAAAAAAATCATGATTTTGTCCTATTGTATATATTTCTGTTATTTCATATTTGTGATGGCGGCATCCGATTTCTAATACAATATTTCTAACTCTCTGGGCCACCATCAACCAATTTTTTAAATAAGGATTTTTTTTTTAATTTTTTGCGAATATTTTTTATCCTGAATTCATAGGGGCTTGTGGCTCATTGGTATGAGCGTTAGTCTTATGTCCACTGTTTCCACCCCGAACAAGTTCAACTCCCGCAGCTGGCCAAAAAAATTTCATGTCCCAAAGAGTAGTTTCGGATTCCACTATAAAAGGTAAGGCCCCCGTGATCTCAACTCGTACAAGTTTTCATTAACTTCTGAGGGTTGGTCAAACAACTAAGAAAGCGGTTAAAAAAAACAATCATAGGAGTTGATTCGGGAATGATTTCTAGGTAATTCAGCCACACCCAAAGTTGCAATAATCTCGTTATGTTAATTTGATTTACAGTCAATTTTTTTAAAATTAATTCATGGATATGAGCAAAATTTATGTGAGAAAATGAACTCATTTCTGTTTATTAAATTGTAACTAAATTTAATCACAAGGTATTCCAGCAGTGGATCAAAATTTAGAAAATATACTAAAACTGGATTAACAAAATAATTAAAAAAGCTCATCAACATTCGAGGTAGTAAAGTTCAAATATCAGCTAATCCTTTGCAACAAATGAAGTGTTCACAATTTAGAGAATGTTGATATTTGAATTAATAAATAGATGGTTTCAATATCCATTGGCATGACCTCAATTCAGATTTGATCCATTGATTTTATTCATGGAAATATTTGAAAAGCAGGTAACACAACCCACAAATTAAAGAAATGTTATTGTTAAAGAATAAATTATCCCAATTACAAGACAGTTTAAATAATGGTACAAGTGTAATAAAACTAAATATATATATATATATATATATATATATATATATATATATATATATATATATAAAAAGCATCAAATTATAGATAGTGACACCTATAATCTGTGCGCGGTGAAGCTTAGACCTGTTATCGTGGAATTTTAATGACACGAAATTTCGTGCACATTAATAGGTCACCAACGGATGTCAGCATACAGGTCTAAGCTTCACCGCACATATTATAGGTGTCACTATCTATAATATGATGCTTTTTACATTTATGTACTTGCCGATAGGTATTAACTCCACGAGATATCTGATACGAATTTGAAAGAGACCACAGGCCACCCTGATGATTGGGAAACCATGAAACAGGCTGTAGACGGATGGTGGGCTCTCTTGGATTCGTAACAGATTTCTCTTATTATCGTTATTTGTTTTGCGTTACTCAGAACGCACTAGGAGTACTACTATTGGTGTCGTGGATTTGACCTATGCTGACATCTGTTGGTATCGATTACAGGAAGCTTTACCTTATTTGCTGACGACACCACATTATTGTGGCATGACAAGGACAAAAACAGATTGCATAACAGAATGTGCCAAGACATAAAAAAAGTGAATAACTGGTGTGACTCAAATCTTTTATCATTGAATACCAGCAAAACAAATATATAAGCATTCAAGTGTAATATACCTGATACCCCCCTCGACAATAACATAATAAAACATAACTCCACTTTGAAATTCTTGGGAGGCTATTTAGACGAAAATTTAAAATTCTCTCAGCATATTGCACACATCAACAAAAAATTGGCATCAGGCTGTTACGCAATGAGAAACGTCTCTAAGGAACTGGGGTTTGCTGCAGCGAAGGTGGTGTACTATGCCTTAATAGACTCTCATCTAAGGTATGGTATACCCTTTTGGGGTGTTTGCAGTAAACAACTTAAGCAGTCGGTTTTTGTCTTGCAGAAAAGGGCTATTAGGTACTTATGTAAAGCGAAATGGCGGAATTCATGTAAACCCCTTTTTCGAGAACATAGAATCCTTACGGTTATTTCAATATTCATATTGGCAACCGTATCGATTATACATAAAAATAGGGAGAACTATGAATCCACAGCCACATACCACACAAGGCGGTCAAATGAACTGAATCTACCAATTCCAAAAACATGTTTTGTTCAAAACTCGTTGATATATAATGGAATCAGGATGTACAATAAACTTCCCAATGAAATCAAAGAGACTTCTTTTATCATATTCAGAAATAAATGTAAAAACTATTAAGTGATAAAGCCTATTATGACCTACAAGAATATTTTGACGATGCCCTGTAATTTATAATGTGTAGTATTTGCGATTGTACTGTGTGAAAAACATAATTCTAATCGTTAGTCTAGTTCTTGTCCTGTAACCTTTATATGTATATGTATATGTATATGTATATGTATATGTATATGTATATGTATATTATATATATATATATATATATATATATATATATATATATATATTTGATATTTTAATTCAATTATTGTCACATTTTATATTAGTAATATTATTTATGACATTGTGTTTGTAACAAGAATTCTATTCTTAAACGATAAACATATTATTATTATTAATGTGCACGAAATTTCGTGTCATTAAAAGCTTCACCGCACAGATTATAGGTGTTACTATCTATAATTTGATGCATTTTACATTTTTGTACTTGCCGATAGGTATTAACTCTACGAGATATCTGATACGAATTTGAAAGAGACCACAGGCCGTCCTGATGGTTGGGAAACCATGAAACAGGCTGTAGACGGATGGTGGGCTCTCTTGGATTCGTAACAGATTTCTCTTATTCTCGTTATATATATATATATATATATTATATATATTATATATATTATACATATATATATATATATATATATTATATATATTATACATATATATATATATATATATTAGGGTGTTTTTTTTACAACAATTTTATTTGTTTTTTGCTCCCAACCGAGAATGTTGGAAATGTGCAAAAAATTATTTTCTGAAAATTTGAGATCTTAATATTAACATTAACAATATTTTCTCAGAGCGTCCATAAACCGAATCGCTAAGATTGATATTTCTCGAGATATAAAGCGTTAACTTTGTCATGATATGAAATTTTTGAGAATTATCGAATCAAACTTTTCATATTACGACAAAGTTAAATCTCGAGAAATATCAATCTTAGCGATTCGGTTTATAGAACTTTTTTGTAGGTAATTGAATTTCCTACAAGTTTGTTTCCATAAATCCAGTTATTTATGAAGTAACATAAAAAAAAATTAGAAATTTTCTCCAAAAATCAGATTTAGTAAACCATACAATCTTACAGGTGCAGACTACAGCTACGTCGCATTAGGCACTTTTGTGGAGCATATAATCCTGTAAATCGCCCTTATAGTACAATATGATAGCATGAAATGACGCGGAGTTATATATATTTGAAAAAAAAACAAAGTTTAAGTGTATTTTAAATGGGAAATCTTTCCACGCTCTGGGAAAGTACTTAATGTTAATATTAAGAGGTAAAATTTTCAGGATTTTTTTTAAACATTTCCAACCAAATTTTTGGTTGGTAGCAAAAAACAAAAAACATAGTCGTAAAAAACACTCTAAAATTTACTCATGTTTGCTAAGTATATAATATTTGTTTGACTGAGCTATTTCGAGGGAAAATTGGAAGTATTTCAGAAAACATTCAAGGTATTTTAGAAAATAAGGATTTTGATAAGGAGTTTGGAATCTTGATGTGCAAAATGCGTTTTTTGAAAAGGTGGATATTTTGAAAAGTTACTGAAATATTTTTTATTTACTCCCGAATATTAATGGTATCTTCAATTATTTTATTGCTTCAGTTTTTTTGGAATGTTTTCCAAATTTTGAACTGCTGGAATACCTGTAATTGCACATTTTGTTAAACACAAATGGTTTGATTTTCTAACATGAATTTTGGTCACACCCATGAGCCAATATACCATATTGTAGCTTTGGGGGTGGTCGAATGACTTTGAAATCCTTACCAAATCATCTTGTATGATACATCTATGAATTAAGGATATAAAATTATTGCAAACAAAGAAAAAAACAGGATGCTATCGAAAAAGAGGTTGATGGTGGCACAAAGAGTAAGAAATATTGGATTAAAAATCTCCCATTTCATAGGGAACTTGATATGAATTAAAAAGTATTTGGAAACATTTTTCGATATTTTCTGAAAAAACAAAAATATGAACATAAAATCAAAATCATGATTTTATGTTTTTCCAATATCACGGCCCTTATATTTTCGACCTGATTTTACTGATGGAAAGTATTTCGAAATATCCAAGTTTTTCCCATTTGACCGACCTTCTAACTTTTAGGGTTCAAAGTAAAAGTGGCCACCTATCTATAGAGCCAAAAATGGTGATAAGGGTGTTTGTTCATCGAACACATGCCTATAAACTGTTTAGCCAATCTTACACAAAATTGATATCAATTAGTTTTGACATATTATCTAGAGGTTCTTTTTAATAAAAAAAAAAAATCCAATAGATATAAGTATTTTTTTAAATAATAATAATATTATCTTCATTTCGAAATCAGGTAAGTACATCAATAGATCACAGTATCAGTACCCAGAACGAAGTAGGCGTCCGTGCATATATATACAAATCTAAAAATCTACAAACATTGGACAGAAATTCTTACTTTACCAGGTGGCATTCATAAATTCCTTCACATCATAGGGTTCTAGTTGTACTAACAGTTTGTGAATGCCTTTTTTAAAAACATTCAAACTCGTGATAGATTTCATGCTGTTTGAAAGTTTATTGAAAAATTTGATGCAACTATAGTGAGCTCCTTTTTCTGACATTGAAAGTCTGTGTATGGGATAAGTATAATTTAACGATCTCGTACTATATGTGTGTACTGTCTGATTTGTGTTGAAATATTCCCTGTTTTTGAATAGAAATAATAAGCATTCTTGGATATATACTGCTGTTACTGTTAATATTTGTTTTTCTTTGAATTTACCTCTACATGTCTCCCTGAAACCTAGGTTCAAGATTTTTTGTGCAGCAAAGACCTTTGGATGCTCCATAGAAAATCACTCCATATCGATATAGTGCTTCAAAGTTTGAGAAATATATTATTTTCATTACTTTTTGATCTACATATTGTTTCATAACTTTCATAGTGTAACACACCGAATTCAGCTTTTTACTTAATATACTTATGTGTTCTTTCCATGACAAACACTCATCCAAGGTGATACACAAAAACCTGGATGCTGCTAGTCAATGTGATTTCTTGATTATTTAAGTGTACATTATCTGGCACATGCATGTTGGAACGATTTGTTTTGAATAGTATACAGCTTGTTTTCTCGGTATTTAAAATCAATCTTTCGTTCTTGAACCAGTCACACAGTGAAAGAAAAACTTCAGATGTACCATTGACCAACCTTTCCAAGCCTTCAGCCATCACCAGTAAGTTTGTGTCGTCAGCATAGTTTGTAAGATCAATTCTCTATATTCACGCACTTTGACATATCATTAATATATTATGAATATCACCGGACCAATTATACTGCCCTGGGGAATGCCCAAGTTTATTTGATTTGAATTTGATATGTAACCTGTATCATTCTTTGTAACCATCACCTTTTGACTTCTTCCAGAAAGATAAGACTTAAACCATGAAAGTGCCTTCCCCTGAATCCCATATTGTTCTAGTTTTTTTAACACCAGTGTATGGCTTATGCAATCATATGCTTTGGTTAAATCTAGGAATAATCCCAAGGCTACTTAATTCTTTTCCAGTGTTTCATAAATGACCTGAGTGAACCTATATATTGCAGTTTGGGTTCCCTTTCCCTTCAGGTAGGCATGCTGGCCTTCATAGAAAAAGTTGTTGAGTGTCATAAATTCCATCACCCGGTTACACATGCATTTTTCAAAAAACTTGGAAAAACCCGATAGCAAGCTGATTGGTCGGTAATTTTCACATTTTGTGGGATTACCTTTTCTATATAGCGGCTTTATTAAAGCTATCTTCAACCTGTCTGGAAAGACTCCTACTTTCAACGATAACTTTATTACATATGCTAAAGGTTTTGCGATTTCTTCAATACAATATTTTAAAAGTGATGTAGGTACTTCATCATAACCACTGCTAGACTTGTTTCTCAGTTGATTACCAATTTCAGTTATTTCCTCCTCTATTACTCTTTTTACATACAATACATCTATCAGACTTCTGCACGTGGCATACATGATTATTTTCCGCCAGACTTGGAGCCATTCAATGAAATGTTTGTTAAAATTATTTGCTACGGTCATGCCTTCTCCTGGTATTTGTATATTGATGTTTTCTTTTTTTGCAGAACCCTTTATGTCGTTAATTATTGACCATACACATTGTTTTGCCCTGACTACGGGGTGTTGTGAAAACCACACACCTGACTACTAATGTTGAGCACTGGGCTACAGGGTGTTGTGATTTAACCCACCACACCTGTAATACCAGACGTTATTCGTTAGGTTGGAAAAACAGTATTAAAAGCATCAACTATCTGAATATAGTCGAACCGGATATGATATATGGAGCGGCCTACAAATATCAATATCCTTTCTTTCAATACCGGAACATGGGCTGTTTATTCAGGAAGTACTACCGTTCAGAAAGATTCGAACTAAACAATTATTTGATAAAATAATAATGCACTCATAAAAGTTAAAAATGTATATATATATATTTAATAAAAACTGACACAATTCTCTCAATCGTCTATGGACGAATGATAGGTAACAATATTCATGCAATGAAAACTAATGTAGCGTATTGGCAAATAATTCTGCAATGGGCTTCACAATAGAAATAATTTTTACTAAAAGAAATCTTGCAATCAAGTGCTGCAAACGACTAACAATAATTTCTTTCGTATTGGCAAATAATTCTGCAATGGGCTTCACAATAGAAATAATTTTAATGGTTTGGTTTTGCCATAAACATAAATACAGAAAACAAACATGAGACTCACCCTGTTTACCACTTATTCACTGGAGTAGTTTTAATCGGCAATAAGATTAGAATTTATTATTATCAGTTCGTTTTCTCCCGAGTCAATCGGTTATTCTAATTAATTCGTCCAGTATATTCGTATACAGATAAGGTTTTTCTAAGTGATAGTGAACCATTGAAATTGCGGAATCCCGTTATGATCTCTGTTTTGTAAGCTTTGACAATTTGTGGAAACTATACTGTTCACTCGTGTTTTTACTAGGAGCTTCAATACTTGATTTGAATCGGCTGAGTTTCTATGCTTGCTGAAGTTAACTACACTGGTTTGGAAACTCTCATTATTATTGCACGATACTGTAATTAGACTGACTTTTTAACCTAACTTTTGAGAATGGCATATTCTCGTGTTCACGGTGGAATACCAAATCGAACTACCTATTGTTGACATGAAACTCACGCTTTTATATGATCTTCAGCACGGGAGCTAGTGGGCGGAGCTTAGGGTGTTTTATGAGTATGTTAACGCGGTGACATCGTAAAACTGATAAGGGACTTGTTTGTCTAACCCGTTCTGGCTTATCTTATGTTATAATTGGATAATATTTTACTGAATGACAGGTATTTACGATCGCTGGTGCGTTATCGCTGAGTTAATGACCCACAAGTGTGTTTATGAATTTCAGAGGTGTCTCGACTCCCGGTGATTTATAAGTTGTTTACCTCGTCTTTCAACTGCTCAGTGTTTATCGACTTAGTTTTGGTAATTATTTAAACTGACTTCCTTATCTCGCTGTGACTGTAACGGGTAGCAATAAAAAAAAAACTTTGTTTTGCGCTCCTAGATGAGTCATGTAAGCATTCGGTATACAATGGTTACGTCTTGGTAATTATCTTTTAAATGCATTTCTGTAATTTCAGGGCATAACATTCGATCCAACCCTCAAACAAAAAATTTTGACAAACTCAAATTTTTTTTCGACTAACAACTCTTTCAATAAGCAAAATGTTTTAACTTTCTGAAAGTAATCCTAATTTATTTTCTTAAAAATAGCATGCAAATAATCATGCAAACACACAATAAAGTCTTTTTCTTCCATGGGGTAATTTCCATACTGTAAGGGTATGTACTCGCCTTCTTCAACGAGGGGATTTTCTCACTTCTATTCCGGTGGGCATCAATTTAACTTTATCCGTTGGATCCTCTGGAAATTTTTCCTGCTACGCCGCTGGGTAAGGGTACGTAGCAGCGATACGGGACGATTTGTTCCTTCTTTATCTTCTCTAGACATCTGGCTTTTGGGGAATTTAGGGCCTTCCATACAATTTTCGAGCCAGTGATCCGTGATAATTAGTAGGTATCGGGGCTAGACAGATAACACAGCCTGTGTTTTCTGGTTCAGTGACAATTTGCATTCCTTTGCATAATGTCGTACATGGTATTCGGGTTTCGGTGGCCAAACGGTGGTAATTCATTCGTTTAAAAATCTTCGTTCCTGGGAATCCTATTTTGTGCGGTACCATTAACACAGGTGATTTGTTTTGTGAATGGTGGTTACTATATTCTGTGCGGAGTGCTTGAACTCAAACCACACTGTGAATTCGCAATGCTTTAGAATCTGCTGGTCTCATCATTTCGCTTCGCCATGCTGGATTGTCCACTGCCATCGTTTCAGAGATATTTTCTTGGGTTTCAACAATAATAGTCCACGATATTCCTATCAAAACCTTCCATATATGCGCGGTTAGTAAATTTCATCAATATTTTTTTTTTACTTAGGTACTGTACAATTGTAAACGTCGCGATGTTCGAGTGTGAATATTCCACAAATCCGTAAACACATTTTCCGAAAATCGTGATTATATTATTTATCTGTATTATGTAACTCGGCGATTCGATATTCTATAACTGTTTCTATTTGCATTAATTTTCATCACATATCGCGTTTGTGGTTTTTATAGCCTGTAATCCGTACAGTGTTTCATTCTAGTTCTGTCGACCATTCTTCGTTTTTTCTATGACCTGTAATGAACTATATCCGTCTCAGAATAGCTTTGCTTGAATATTCCGGGGAATTTACTGTCATTATTTTACATCAAAACACTTGATAAAACTGTCCCTGTTCGCGTTTCCCGTTTTGCGTTGATTCCCTTATATATTTTTTTCAGTTTGTTCCCGTACTATGATACAATCAATTCAGTTCCGTTTTTTCATTAAAGTATCGTGGCATTTCGTATTATTTTACAAGTCCATTGTAACTATAAATATGCTTTGGCAAAAATACCTTCAGGGATTTCTTTTTCAATTTTTCTGCGTCTTTTGCAGTCTGCTAAAACTATAATAATTACCATACTATATATACGTTCCTACATTCTGGTGCATACTGAAAATTTTCTTATTTACTGATATATAACTGATTGAACCAAATTTTTCATGGGTGTCATTTGAACAGTGCCGCGTGTCATGGGTTGTGAAAGGGGGAATTTATTTTCAGAAATGTTTTCTTCATTTTCTTTGGACATTTCACTTGGCTGACATTTTCCTATATTTTCGGCATTAACTATAGGTAATTCATCTGGCATATTTTCTTGAGTTTGAACTAAAACTTGATCTAATTTTACCTCATTTTCTTGTGTCGCTTGTCGAACGCTTCCATTCATATACTTGTTGAATCGATCATCGTTTATTATTTGACTCTCTGTTTCTTTCACTGGTTGGAGTTCAAAATTAACGTGCGATGTCTTTTTTAAATTAGATTTTCCTTTCTTCTCTAATTAATTTTTTTGGGGTTTTTTTTTTTTTTTTTAAAATTCCTTTAAATTAGATTTTCCTTTCTGTCTGGCTAAAGTTCTAATCTTTTTCACTGGGTTTATTTCTTTCTTTACTTTCGTATCTTCGGAGTTCACTATACTTTTTGCTTGAACTTTACCTACATTCAAAAATCTGGGGGTAGAATTTTGTCCTTAGGCAAGACATTTTCATCCTTGTGATTTACGACTGTAGAAAAAATCTTATCTTTGGCGACTGTTATTCCTAGGTGCTTGGCAGATTCCAACTTCCTGGTGGATAGAGCATCTCCCGTGGGTGATTCGTATCTATCTCTAAAACTATCTTCCAATGATTTCCTATTTTTTACATCGATCACCTTCCCTTGATTCCTTGATGCATTAATTGTTGCAATTTCCGTTCTTCCTGAATATGTCTGGCTACTTTCGGGAATATTTTCACTTTCAAAAGCTTTCATACCAAATTTTTCCATTTTCTGACTATAATTTTCTTCATCCTCGCTGTAGTGCTGTCTGGGCAATGTTCCGTTACATCTCTCCGTTTCTTTAGGCAGGAAATGCTCGTACCTATACGTAGGCATTCCCACTTGTCGACTGTCACTTGTGACTATCGGTCCTAATGTACAGAGTGCGTCGGTTTTTCCATTTTCCATAGGTGGCACTTTTCTAAATTCCCCTCTTCTCTCTTGTTGCTCGTTTAAACGCATGTTTCGCTTTTCTCTTGTTCCAGACGATTTTCCATATTCTTCAATTTCAACTATTTCTTTGCAGACTAGCGTCTCCTTTAAATCACCAGTCGCTGACATCTTTGAAACGGTTTTTTCTAAACCTGGTGTCACAATTAAATCACCGGTCCCTGATATCTCTATTTGATTCGAAGTTGTACGTCTCGTTTCATGGCATGAAAATCTGTTGATAAATACTTCGCGGATTGCTTTGGGCGCGCTTTCCTTTTTCAATCCTAATTTTTCTCCAGAATTCATCCAATCATTCATCCTGATCGTGACATCTCTCAATCGTTTTTCTACTTCTTCAAATCTATTTTGCAACTTCCTCTGTTCGTCATCCCGATTCGTTTGGCATATGTGTTGGATTTTCTTCTTCAACTCGATAATTTCCCCTGATAAATACATTTGATTTTCTCTCCAATCAATTTGCACGGCATATTTTCGTAAAAAATCTAATCCCAGTGTTATTTCAGTACTACGATGATCATTTTCAACTATTAAGAATTCATGTTCAATAACTTTTCCTTCCTTTACTTTGATTGGCAATATAACCGAGCCAATATACTGAGTGAAATTTCCTTGTCTTTTTCTGAGGTGATACGGCAAATCATAATTTAATTTCATACCTCTAACAATATTAATATGAGTCACTGATACTTGAGATCTCATATCTATGGATATATGCCTCAAAATTCCTGCTACTTCCAAACTAATTACATTTTTCTGTTCATCGTCGATTAGTATATTTTCCTCTTGCCTCGCACTATTTAAATAGTTTTTTCCGCAACCTTCATCTGAGGCTTGTTGAAAGCTGCCATTCCATTTAAATTCCTGTTATATTTTGCCTTTTTTCCATAACTATTTCCTGTTTGCTGTCTGAAATTTATTCTCCTAAAATTTCCGCGTTCATTCCTGCTTCTATGAGATTGAAATCTATTTTCTTTCGAATTGTTAGTAAATTCTTTTCTATGTTTATTCATTTTTCCATCTTTTTTAAATCGTTTTCCTTTAGCGTAGTTGGCAAACCATTTTCCTGACTCATTGAATCTCTTATTTTGAAAAATATTCCTATTTGGACAACGATATGACATATGTCCGACTTCTTGACATGTTAGGCATACGCAATTTATCATATAACAATCTCCTGCTGTGTGACCTTTTCTGTTACAATGTGTGCACAATATTATATTCGCATTGAAAGTCTGAAATTCATATTCGGTGTATTCGTAATTTGCTCAATTAATTCTTCTTTTTCTGCTAATTTGATGGCTTCTTCTAAACTGACAGGACTTTCAGATAAAACAGGATCTAACAATCCAATGGCAAATTGAACCAAAATATCCTGCTCGTATTTTTGCTCTAATACCTTATCAATTCTATTATTTCCTGTGAGGTACCTTATCTTTGATGCACATATTTTTAATCTTATGAAAAAATGCCTAACTGATTCATTCTTTTCTTGATAACAATTCAAAAATTCTTTTTGTGCTTCTCCAGGTAATTTCAATTTCTAAATGCTTCAATAATTCCTTTTTATTAATTGCCAGTTGTCGGTATTTTGTAATTCATCTTCTGCTTCAATAAATAATCTAGCTATTCCTTTCAATTTTAATCTAACTATAAAACTTATTTGACTGTCTGTCCATTTTGCTACAGCTGCCAAATTCTCAATTTCACGAATAAAATCTTTGATTTCTGTGGTACCATTATAAAAAGGTATATTATCCAAAGTGATATTAATTTGCGGTTCATATCTAACCCTCGGCACTGTTGTCTGAGTTTCCATGATTTAATTATTTTGATAAAAATCTCCATTGATTGAAAATAAAACTTCAATTGCCTTTTCGAATACTTCCTGAGTTTTTGATCGGTATAAACGCTATATCTATTTATTTTCCCAATATCGTGTTTGCAAAATAACAACGATATTATACTAAACTATTTTCACAATTTTTCTACTCATTTACTTCTGTTCAAATTAGTCTTTTTTCCACTGACACTTATTTGTAAAAATAAAAATAAAATATTTATTAAAAAAAAATTCAACTTCAATTTTTGTTTGACACTTTTTTTTTCTTTGGAAAATATCATATATGCGTTAATGTACTTCCTCAATTATTACCCCACACCTGACACCAATGTTTTGCCGGGGATTTATTAAAAAGACTACTAATGTTGAGCACTGGGCTACAGGGTGTTGTGATTTAACCCACCACACCTGTAATACCAGACGTTATTCGTTAGGTTGGAAAAACAGTATTAAAAGCATCAACTATCTGAATATAGTCGAACCGGATATGATATATGGAGCGGCCTACAAATATCAATATCTTTTCTTTCAATACCGGAACATGGGCTGTTTATTCAGGAAGTACTACCGTTCAGAAAGATTCGAACTAAACAATTATTTGATAAAATAATAATGCACTCATAAAAGTTAAAAATGTATATATATATATTTAATAAAAACTGACACAATTCTCTCAATCGTCTATGGACGAATGATAGGTAACAATATTCATGCAATGAAAACTAATGTAGCGTATTGGCAAATAATTCTGCAATGGGCTTCACAATAGAAATAATTTTTACTAAAAGAAATCTTGCAATCAAGTGCTGCAAACGACTAACAATAATTCTCTTTTTGAAAACTTGGTGATCTTGAAAACTATGGACATACTTTTTAGACACATACACATTTTAATGGTTTGGGTTTTGCCATAAACATAAATACAGAAAAACAAACATGAGACTCACCCTGTTTACCACTTATTCACTGGAGTAGTTTTAATCGGCAATAAGATTAGAATTTATTATTATCAGTTCGTTTTCTCCCGAGTCAATCGGTTATTCTAATTAATTCGTCCAGTATATTCGTATACAGATAAGGTTTTTCTAAGTGATAGTGAACCATTGAAATTGCGGAATCCCGTTATGATCTCTGTTTTGTAAGCTTTGACAATTTGTGGAAACTATACTGTTCACTCGTGTTTTTACTAGGAGCTTCAATACTTGATTTGAATCGGCTGAGTTTCTATGCTTGCTGAAGTTAACTACACTGGTTTGGAAACTCTCATTATTATTGCACGATACTGTAATTAGACTGACTTTTTAACCTAACTTTTGAGAATGGCATATTCTCGTGTTCACGGTGGAATACCAAATCGAACTACCTATTGTTGACATGAAACTCACGCTTTTATATGATCTTCAGCACGGGAGCTAGTGGGCGGAGCTTAGGGTGTTTTATGAGTATGTTAACGCGGTGACATCGTAAAACTGATAAGGGACTTGTTTGTCTAACCCGTTCTGGCTTATCTTATGTTATAATTGGATAATATTTTACTGAATGACAGGTATTTACGATCGCTGGTGCGTTATCGCTGAGTTAATGACCCACAAGTGTGTTTATGAATTTCAGAGGTGTCTCGACTCCCGGTGATTTATAAGTTGTTTACCTCGTCTTTCAACTGCTCAGTGTTTATCGACTTAGTTTTGGTAATTATTTAAACTGACTTCCTTATCTCGCTGTGACTGTAACGGGTAGCAATAAAAAAAAAACTTTGTTTTGCGCTCCTAGATGAGTCATGTAAGCATTCGGTATACAATGGTTACGTCTTGGTAATTATCTTTTAAATGCATTTCTGTAATTTCAGGGCATAACAACATTTTGATTTATTATCAGATTGTTCTATTTTATTCTTGAAAATTTTAGCTTTATTTTGTGATAACAAAAATTCATATCTTTTTCTAGCATTATTATATTCACCTGTATACCTATTATCTCTTGATCTCAAGACCAGCAATATATCTAATTGTTCCTTGCACCTAATTACTTCTGGGTCATTACAGGATTCATTAGTTTTTTTTTTAAATTGATCTTTTTTTCCGGAAAATATTCATTGAGATGATACATAAAATACTTTTCAAAGTTTTTCCAAGCTTCATTTACCTTATCCGACTTGTAAACTTCTATTTTTTCTTGAAATTTTCTTTATTTCTTTGATTGAAGACTCTTTTGACAATATGTTGTTTGTTCTGCCTTTTTACATAGTAAATAATTTTTTGTGCCGTATGATCTGATATCCAATTGTGAAATACCTCAACACTATGATACTCTTTGCTGTTAGTAAAAATGTTGTCTATTAATGACTGTGATGTACTCGTTACCCGCGTAAAATCTTTAACAGTTGGAAACAGATTATAGGAGTTCATTAGTGCAAAGAAATTTTCTTTATCTTTGTTCTCATTGTGCATAGGAATATTGCAATCTCCAGCTACAACTATAATACTATTATTGTTCAAACACTTCAGTAATACCTCATCCATGTTTGCTAGAAAATCATTTATATCACCTGAGCATGGCCTATATACTGACATAAATCAAGAATTTCGATCCATGAACCTTGAATTCACTCACGCTACATTCACATATCCCAGTGGTGAACAAACTTGTAACTTTGGACTGTTTTATCATTTGCGTCCCTGTTCTTGCAAATATTGCACTTCCTCCATGTTGTCCTTCTCTACATACTGCTTCTGCAAGATAGAACCCTTTGATTCCGTAATTTTTCAGTTGCTGTTTATATTTTCAACAAATCGGTCTTCCAATGTTCTGTCAGACAGAGAAAAGTACAATCTAGATGACTTGACAGGAAGTTCTCCAACCTATTAACACAGTTTCCTAGGGACTGCACGTTTTGATGATGTGTTCATTGTCTTTAGACATTATAGTCTCTTCTATCTTGAAAAAAATCTCCCCCATTTTGTAAAAAATCTTTGTGTCGATTAAAATCGAAACGGTTGATCCTACATAATTGGGCCAGAAAGATCGATCATAGAGTTAATCTTTTCTGCTTAGCGGCGCCATCACTAGAAACGCTTTCAAGCGGTTTTCATTTGTTGGTAGCTCTCTCACTTCAATGTTTTTTTTTTCAAACCCTGGCTTTTTCTCCATATATTTTTTAACCATTTCTGCCGTGGCACTTCTTTTTACTCTGTTTAGGTACAGCCATACTTTACGTTCTTCTCCTCCAAATTCTTGATTGGCTTCAACAGCTCCAGTACCTAGCCGCTTTGCTTTCCTCCTTTTTCTTTGGATTGTTTTGAAACCATCCTCCTTTTCATCTGCCAAGTCATATTATTCACTTCCCATCACTAATTCTGAGTGTTCATTTCTTTCTCCATGTTGTTCGGGAATAGGCGCTTCACTACTTGTACTGCTAGTTGTTTGTTGAGCACTGATCTGAGTGTTGGTTTGCTGAGAACTTCTCATTTCTACCCCTTTTTCTTGTGATTTTTCGATGTTATGTTCTCTTCTCGGCGGTCTCATAGCCACTCCCTTATACGTCATTTTGAGGTTATTCCTATCACTAACGGCTGCCTTTTCGTTTTCGAGCCGTTTCATTCTTTCCAGTAGAAGTTCATTGTTCATTCTTAGGACCATGTTTTTGTCTTTTATTTCATCTATCAACTCCCTCAGGTAGCGATTTTCCAATTCCAGACACATTTGCTTTTGTTTATCTTCCGCCATTTTCTCCGAGGAACAGCATGTTACTTTTGTTTCTCCGATTATCTTTATATTTGGATACCTTTTGGCACAACTTTGGTGATACACTGCATAGCAGTTTATGCACACATAAATTGAACATTTTTTTGAGTTGCAACACTTCATGTTACCACTGATTTATGCAATTTTTTCCTTGCTTCACTGTGTGTTTCGTTATCCGACAGCTTGGATACTTCTGTATATATATATACATAGGATCAGGTAGTTTTTGGATTACAAATATGGTGTTTTTAAATGATCATCAGTTCTAATTCGATATAATAATGATGAATAAAGTAAGTGGTGGTAAGAGGTGATTCTGGTGTAAACTCGCAAAATGAAAATTTCTTCAAAACTTAGAATAAAAGATTGATGGAGTGCGTGTGTGGAATCCGATATCATTTATTCCATTGGCTTTTACCTCATACTGAATCAAGGTTAAATGATCCCCAAAAATTTCGCCATCTTATACATTTACAACCAATTTTTTTCATTATGTTTCATTAACCTTCTCATGTCTTTTCAATATCCCTCAGGTCAACACTGTACCAAATGATAGAGAAGTATATAATAATAATAATATACATTTATTGACAGAAAATAATATCTAGATACATTTGGGGAAAGAAAAAATGAAACCCCTCAATGGGTTACAAGATTGGTATAAACCATTCTTACTCTTGCACCTCAATAAATAATAATAAAAATAAAAAGATATCTGGATCTGATTTTTCTTTCTTATAATGACCTAAGTCGGAAAGGCAATAAATTATTTATTTTCAAAGAGTAATTATCCCTCTGCAGTTACATTTAATTTTAAGTTCAATACCATAAAATATCTTAATTATACAAAATATTTCCTAGATTAAAAAAAAATGGTGATTATATTGCAATTAACGATTTCCTAGGATCTGTTAAGGGACTCAATGTATTAGTCACTGACGAAATTAAGGCAGTAGCTGAATAATTTTTCTGACTGGAACTACTACATTCCTGTAAGAAAAGGCATATGTGTTTTACAAGTTTCAGTATATTTAAAGACGCTGTGGGCATGGAGTACCCAAGGGTGCCTCAAACCATTGGTTTTTGGAAATGAAAATAAATATTATTTTTAATGAAGTATAACAAATTTTACTTTGACCAAATCTGTCAGTTGCTAACTTCCATAAGAGGTATGCCAAAACCTTTCCACTACCAGTAATAGCAAGCATATTTCATATAAATACTTGATATTATTTTTCATCAATATTATATTGTTCCTATTTATTTAAAAATGAAAAAATATAACATAATATTTATCAATCGGATACCACGGTGATCAGATTTCTACTGATATTATGTTCAAATGAAAACAAATCAAAATATTGACTTTTACATATCGGACAATGCCCTCAACTTCATCATTTACAACACGAAATAAGTAGTTATAATTGTTTATATAAATTAACATTTCTAAAGAAAAATATTGATAAATTTGTATTTTGTATTTCATCTTCTGAAATTTCGATATAATTAAAGTTGTTTTTTCCGAATTTTTAACCACGGTATTTTGTTATAAAATAACCCGTCATTCACAGGTTAAAATACTTATGTAGACCATGCATTATAGGTTTTTCAACTTACTGTTGGGTCAGAAACTTGAAATTTGGTATCCAGTCATAATCGATCATGTCCGTTCTACCTAAAATATTTTTAGTCTTGCAGCTATACAGGGTGTGCCAAAAGTCGGTACCAACTTTCTTATTTCAAATAACCCACATTTATTTTCAGATGTTCGATTGTCGATTGGCCTCCTAATTCTGAGTTTAGACAACCTAAGTTATGTTAACTTATTTACTACAATTTTTTTCACATAGGTGTTGATTTTTCTGAAAAAAATTACGCTGTAGTAGTTTACGAAAAAAAAAATCGCAAACTGTTGAAAATTAGGAAACCAAATTTGTGGAGCAGTTAGCTGGAAAGAAGGAAGGAAGGCGATTTTCAAATGTTGCATTAAAAAATTGTAAAAAAACTAATTTCAAATAGTACCTACTATTTTTTTAACACTATTCGAAAGAAAATTGACTTTTAGTGTGAGTTACTTAAGCATTCCCGATACCTAACTTCATCCTTTATAGAGTTATTCGATAAAAATCAAGAAATGCTTTATCTTGCCAAGAGATTCTTCGCTTATTTCAAGTAAGTCATGGGAACACAAGACAAATTATTATTAATAATAATAATATAATAATATCTGATTTCGTTGGCATCGAGTTTGTCAAAAGTCTCAAATCATCTATATTGCAAACTGCAAATCTTTTACCCTACCCCAAGTATAAAAGTCTGAAGGGGTAAGATCTGGAGATCTTGCAGGCCACAGAAATGGTTCTCTATTTCCCAACGCAAACGATCAGTATACTATTGCAGTATTTATTGACCTTCAAAGGGCATTTGAAACTGTAGATAGATGCAGACTGATTAGAAAGATTGAAAGCGTAGGTATTCATGGAATAGCACTAAACTGGA
Organism: Gonioctena quinquepunctata; assembly: GCA_018342105.1. Taxonomy (NCBI): domain Eukaryota; kingdom Metazoa; phylum Arthropoda; class Insecta; order Coleoptera; family Chrysomelidae; genus Gonioctena; species Gonioctena quinquepunctata. The sequence continues at coordinate 128,210 of JAFIRS010001564.1, read as the reverse complement.
TCATGAATTATCTAAGCAATAGATAGCAAAGGTTGAAACTAGATGAAGTTTATTCAGATAAAATGCAAAATAATATAGGAGTACCCCAGGGGGTCTTTTTTGGGACCATTGTTATTCCTCATATATTTAAATGGCATTGTAACCATAGCAGAAGAATGTAAAATTTACTTATTTGCCGACGACACCCTACTGTACTTTAGTAGTAAAGATGTACATGAGTGTGTTGATACTATGAACGCTAGTCTTGAAAGGGTGTATAGATATTGCTGTGCAAATCTGCTAAAGCTGAACGCAAATAAAACAAAATGGATGTTATTAGGGAAACATAAAGATCATAATAATGAAAACCTAGTTCTACGATTGAATGACAGTGATATAGAAACGGTAAACAAATTCGTGTACTTGGGTATAACTATTGACAGTAAATTAAAATTCAAGGAACATGCTAATCAGATTATCAAAACAGTAGCTTACAAAATCAACTATTTAAGGAGATGTTCCCCATATCTCAGCCAGTGGTCTAAATTATTAGTATACAACTCCATAATCCTCCCACATTTAAATTATTGTTCTACCATTCTATTTTTTCTCAATCAAAATGAAATAAACAGACTACAAAAGATGCAGAATCGTACTATGCGAATAATCTTACAATGTTCGAGGATAACACCGATAGCAAATATGTTGCAAACCCTTCAATGGCTACCAGTGAAGAAACTCTTCGAGTACCTAACACTAATCTTTATTTTTTAAATCAAAATTGGATATTCACCTGTATATCTACTGAATAAATTAACTTATGTGGCTGACATACATGAGTATAACACAAGAAACAGAAACAACATAAAGGTTGAAAAATATAAAAAAAATAGTACACATAATTCTTTATTTTATAAGGGAGTAGATTGTTTTAATGAACTCCCACAAGAAATTAAAGAGAGTGGTTCGATAAATACATTCAAAAGACGATTGAAGGATTACTTAATGAAAAATTAGTTAGTATATTCTTGTCTATGACTTTTTTATATAACTTTTTATCTATATGTATGTATTTTTAATCAGGGTGTTTATATTTTTTCATGTTAATTTAATTTACTTACTATTTACTATTGTAAATGAATTAGTTTTTCAACTAAATAAAGATATATATATATATATATATATATATATATATATATATACAACTGTGAAATAAAAGCTCACGGACTGTTCGCTGAATGATTTTTTGACACATGCCATGGATTACAACCTCGTTTTCTCTCTGACACATACTGTTCTAATTACAATTGACTTTTGTTTCCATGGCATACTTGAAAAGCAAAGAGAACCTCTTTGCAAGATAAGACATTACCTGATTTTTATTGACTAACTCGGTAGAGGTTGAAGTTAGGTATGGGGAATGCTTGAGTAACTCACCCTAAAATTCAATTTTCTCCCGATTGGTGTAAAAAAAAATGAGAAGTGCTATTTAAAAAATTGAGTTTTTGAAAATATTTGAATGAAACGTTTGAAAAGTGCCTGCGCCCATATGGTACAAAATGGGACCATCGCTGGTACATCAGGAGTTAGCCTGGACTTCCAGCTAACTGCTCAACGAATTTGGTTTCCTAACTTTAAACAAAAAAACTGTAAAAGATAAGATAACTTAGTTTGTCTAAACTCAGAATCAGAAAATCAATCGTATAAAACTGATATAATGTCAACTTCAAATACATTATTTTTGAGCAAAAAGTTAAAGAAATCAATTATTTAGAAAGTGAAAACGAAATCTACATTGATTGATTGTGAATCGGGAAACATTATTTCAACTGAAATATCCTCAAAGAAAAAGTTTTGACGGATTTGGCATTTGTCAAAATTGATTCAGCTAAAATATTACACAGTGAGAAAAAACTAAATGACTAGAAAAAAATTCAAAAGTAATAAAGAAAAAACTCTCAAGAAAGCAGAGAAAGATTCTAGTTCCGATGATGAAAATAGCTACCTTCCACCAAAATATCCCTCCAATGATAAGCAAATAGAAGAGATGATCAGAAACTTTAGTATAATGACCCAGGACAAAATAAGTGCTGGATCTTCCGATATAGATACATGTGGGAAATCAACTATAAAATTGAAATGAATCAAACTGCTATCGAATGTAAAGGAATGTGTGCCCATTGGTATCATCTGAAATGTTCCAAATTACTGAGTAAAGACTTTCAACTATTCTCAAAAGATGCTACTAAACCAAATGGAAAAAGATGGATTTGCCAACACTGACAAATAATTATGTCAGGTAATATTAGGAATTCATCACCACAAGTCAATTGAACCAGACAACAAAAAATCAACATTTTGAAAACTTGACAAAATTAGTCATAGGAATTCAAGAGTCGATTAATTTTCTATCATCAAAATACGATGAAGTGAAATTGGAAAATGAGGAGATAAAAGCATTACTCAAGGAAATCAACAAAGAAAGATGAAATGAAGAAAATGAAAAGATAAAAGCTGAATTGAATAGCATTAAATCAGAAGTGAAATTTCTTAAAGAGAAAATGAACGATCAAGAACAAATGAAGTTGATGAAAAATATAGAAATCAAAGGTATTCCACAACAAAGTGAGATTGAAGATATAAATATTTTTAAATTTTTTAAAAATGGAAAAAAAGAAATGAAGATATATGAAAATACAAAGTGTTACACCAAAAAATAAAGATAACTCAAAATGCCTCAAAGTTGAATTGTATTCTGAAAAACTAAAGAACAATATAATTGAAAATGGAAAGAAATATTACAAGACGCATGGAAAACTTACTACTCACGATATCCATTTACTAGGAATACCTGCTATGATTTACATGAACAAGTTTCTATTTGCAAGAGCGAAGTCTTTTAAATCAAATCATTTCAAGTTTGTATGGTGGAAGAATATTCGTTAAGCGGACTGATAATGATAAAGCTGTCACATAATCAACAATAAAACTGATATTGAAGAACTTTTAAAATCATAAACAAAATTAGTTATATATTGATATCTCAAGATAAGTTATGGATCCATACATTCACGATCTTGAAGAAGTTGATATTGAAACACAGGTAGAGATATAAATGAATATAGAAATATCAGTAAAGATAATAAATACCCTTTTACAATTTTTCATGAGAATATTCAAAGTATTTCGAAAAATTTTGATGAGACATTGTTATTCCTTAATCTTTTTGATGAAAAATTTGATGTGCTAGTTTTTTCTGAGACGTGATTCGCTATAGATAGCTATGATGTTGTAGCCCAGACTACAGGGTGTTATTACTTAACACATCCCACCTGTAATACCAGACATTATTCGTTAGATTGGGAAAAACAGTATTAAAAGCATCGACTATCTGAAGAGAGTCGAACCCGAAATAAATCTATGGAGCGGTCGACATAGACAAATCTCCTTTCTTTCAATACCGGAACGTGGGTTGTTTATCCAGGAAGTACGTACCTTCGGAAGGATTCGAAAAAAATTAAAAAGAAATAATAATGCCTCATAAAAATAGTAAGGATGTACATATATATTTAGTAAAAGTTGACACAATTATTTCATTCGTTCTATAGACGAATAATATGAAACAATATTCATACAACGAAAACGAGTGGAGCTTATTGGCAGTTAATTTTACAGTTGGCTACAAAATCGAAATAGACTTACTAAACACAATCTTGACATCAATTGCCACAAACGGCTAGAAATAATTCTCTTTTGAGATCTTTGTTAACATGAAAATATGGAGATACTTTTACAGACACATGCACATTATAAAGGGTTCGGTTTGCCACAAACATAAATATAGAAAAACATACATAGGACTCACCCTGTTTCAAACTTATTCACTGGAGTAGGTTTTTAAACGACAATTATTTTTATTATTATTTCGAGTAATCTCGCGTCAATTGGTTATTTTATTTTATTTGCCCGGTATATTGGTATAGCGCGATATGGCTATGGTTTTTCTAAGAGATCATGAACCATCGAATTGCGGACTTCTGTTGACTTATCTCGGTTCTGGAAGCGTTGACAAAAATAGGCAATTTTTGGAAAAACTACTGTTCACTCGTGCTTTCACTTGGAGCGTTCAATACTTGGTTTGCAGTTGCTTAGTCTTAATGGTTTCTGAAGTTCACTACATTGACTATTTTACTGGTACGCTTCTCATCATTATTTTACGATACTGTGATTCGACGGATTTTAACTTCACTTTTGAGGGAACATATTACCGTGTAACGACTATGATATGACTGGCTTGGCTACTCTTCTCATCATTATTTTACGATACTGTGATTTTATCATTCTTCACCTCGTTTTGTGAGGTACTTATTACCGTGTAACGTGCTACTGTTCTAACACTGATTATTTGCTGGCTCGCGTTTCATGCTTTTATACTATTCAACTCTAGCTCGCGTCATACGTTATTTTCATTCCCACACCCGTTATCTTCAACTGGTCATAATAATTAATAATTAATGGGTTTGTTTTGGTCCTATACGCATGAATAAATACGATGAAGTTTTAATGAGTAAATTTTTAATGGCTGTCAATTATCTTATAGATGTATCGAGTCTTTCTGTTGTTATGATTCAATGAACAAAGTTTTATGATGACGCGATGTCAACAAGTTTGGAAGTTATGGTTGTGTGTACTAAATATATCGCTCCGTGGACGTTAATAGCTGTATAAATAAAGGGTTTTATTAGGACATTTTTAATTTCCTTTCTTATCTTCAAATGAAGTACTATTTTTAATGAGCTTATACTATATCAGCGTGATTTCGTGTGGAAGAATTATGTTTTTATTATCTCTCCGATTGAACTGGTTTCTTGTCTGGCTATAAAGTTCATATTACAGAATATTGTGTGGCTTTTTTCAGAAATGAGAGTTTTTCTGCAATTATGGGACATAACAATGATCAAATATATAATAATGGTAATATAAATCAGAATGATGGTGTAATGGTTTATATAAAGAAGTGTTTGAATTATAGCTATGAAATTATTTCTTTGGGTAACATCAATGTTATTTTCTTGAAAATATTCATAAGTAAATCAAAACAAATTAATATTATAGCAATATATAGACCACCATCTACATGTCCTTATGAATTCAATAATAATCTAAGAGAATTTTTGAAGAATTATCAAAATGAGATAACCCAAGATAAAACAACTATCATTATTGGTGACTTGAACATAAATATTCTTTCCAGCTCTATAATTTCACAGGAATATAATAATATTCTTAGTGAAAATAATTTTGTATCATTTATCAATAAAAATACTAGAATTGTGAATAACCAAAAATCCTGCCTCGACCATATATTCATAAAAAGTAGAGAGAATATGAATTTATTTAAATCTATGATTTATGAATACCAAATTCCTGATCACTAACCTATAATATTACAATACATTTTCAATACGAATATTAAAAATCCGAATGAAATGAAATATAAAACAATTGTTAATTACAAAAAACTAAATGAAAACTTTTTAGCAGAAAACTGGAATGAATATTATAAATTATACACACATTGGCAGATTATTTAATAGATAAAATTAGCGAAAACACAAAAAAATGTACAACACATATAAAAAAAAAGAAAAGAATGGATGACAGCAGCTATAATGAATTCAGTTAAAAGGAAACATACCCTTCATAAAGCAATGAAAGAAAATGAAAACAATTTATTATTGAAACTTGATTATATTACCTATAAAAATAAATTAACATCAATAATCAAAGAAGCAAAAATTAAATATTACAGTAATCAAATTGAACAAAATAATTATTCGCCAAAAAGTTTATGGAAATGAATTAAATAGTTATGCAAAGAAAACAAATCAAATGATTTGATAAAAACTATCAAATTAGAAAACAATGATGAAACATCAGACGAGAAAATAATATTAAATCATTTTGTTGTATATTATTCAAAAGTTGGAGAAAATTTGGCTAAAAAAATTCCAAATAAACTTAATATTTCAAATTATTCAATACCCTATCGAAATTCCTTTCTACTAGAAGAAACCAATGAAGATAAAATTAGAAATGCAATAAAATCTCTGAAATTCAATAGAACTCCAGGTATAGATAGTATAACATCTGAAGTTTTAATAGAAATAAATAAAATCATTGCTGAACCCTTAATAGCTCACCTCATTAATTCAATTTTTGACACAGGAAAATGTCCAAAAACTTTCAAAATTGGCGTTATCAGACCAATTTACAAAAACCAAAAAATAAAACACAAAATTTTAGACCAATCACATTGATTTCAAGTTTAAGGAAAGTATTTGAAAAAATTCAAAATTCAGAATGGAAAATTTCTTAGAAAAATTCAACGTTCTATCAAACAGACAATTTGGATTCAGAAAAAATATATCAACACAAGATGCCATCTGTCACTTCACACAAAATATTTATGATTCACTAGAAAAAAAAGGACCAACCCTAACTATATTTCTTGATTTATCAAAAGCCTTTGATACAGTTTCACATTCCCTTCTACTCAGAAAACTAGAAAATATAGGATTTCGTGGGAAATCGTTAGAATTATTCAAACATTATCTTAACTGTAGAATTCAACATGTCGAAATCAACAAAAATATTAGTGAACCAAAAGTATTTGAATACGGAATTCCCCAAGGAACAATTCTAGGACCGCTTTTATTTAATATATATATATATATATATATATATATATATTAACGATCTTTGTAATTTGGAAACTATCGGAGACATTCAAAATTATGCTGATGATACTATCATAACCTACCAGGCAGAAACATGGAAGTTTCTCAAAATATATGTTGAAGAAGATTTCCAATTAATACAAAATTGGTTTGATGCTAATTTATTAACAATAAACTTTGAATAAACAAAATATATCCCGTTCACTTTTCAGATATGTTCAATTTCAAGTTTGGGGCCAATTAAAGCAGATAATGTAAACGAAATTCTGCAAACAAATAATATTAAATATCTAGGTGTTTTTTGTGACCTGAGCCGTGCTTTCGACTGTGTGGACCACAATGTACTATTTTCTCAACTTTACGACTATGGTATCAGGGGTGTTTGCTTGGACTGGATAGAGTCTTTTGTTGAAGCAAGGCTTCAATATGTCTCAATTAATCACCAGGATGAAGATTCAATTCGATCTGTCCTCTCATCTCGACTTAAAATTGACCTAGGAGTCCCGCAGGGCTCGATATTGGGCCCCATTCTTTTCATTTTATATGTCAACGAGATAAGTAATATCCTACCAGATATAAAAGTCACAAGTTATGCTGCTGACACTGTCTTTACCAGAGAGTAAGAGGGTTGTCTTACTCTCTGGTAAAGACAGTGTCAGCCAAAAGGAAACCTGTGAAAATGCAATGGATAAACTGAGTCAATGGTTCCAAGATCACTATCTGTATTTCAATACAGATAAAACTAAATTAATGCATTTTCACACAGCGCAAGTCTCTGGAAAAAATTGAAATATCTCACAATGGCGCAGTTGTTGAGTTTCATGAAAATGAAAGATTTTTGGGTCTAAATATCAACTCTTGCGTAAACTGGAACAAACATTGCACCGTGTTAGGTGCCAAACTTGCATCTCTGCACTATATGTTCAGAAATATAAAATCTATATTGGAAAAGCATCAACTGGTACAGTTGTATTATGCTGAAGTTGAGAGTCGGTTGAGATATGGAGTGTGCCTCTGGGGAGACTCATCATTTTCTCAAAATGTTTTTGTCAAACAAAACAAAATTCTAAGAATCATAGATGGTCTAAAACAAGATGAATCTTGTCGAGAGCCTTTAAAAAAACTGAGAATTCTCAGCTTGACTGCACTTTATATCTTTGAGATATGTGTTTTCGTCAAAAAGAACGAAATCATGTTTTGTAAAAATAAGGATCTACACCAATATAATACCCGAAATAAAAATGATCTGCATATACCCAAGAGCCGTGTGAATATCACATATAACGCTCCTGAACAAATTGGCCCAAAAATTTTCAACCATATACCACTATCTATAAAAAATATTGAAGGTGAAAAGACGTTCAAATATCAGTTAAAAAGCTATCTAACAAACTTATGTCCATATAACATGAATGAATTTTTCATTGGAAAGCAGTGATTTTCTTTTTTGTCTTTTCTTTTTTTTTAAACAGATTTGACAATATTTTATTTGTCTTTTTATATATGTATTAGTAATTAGTAATATTACTCGCCTATATACACTTCTACACTGACTTTTTCTTATACAATGTATATTGTCCAAAAAGAAATAAAAAACTTTTGACTTTAGGTATAGTAATTGACAAAAATCTCAAATGGAATTTACAAATAAATCATATAAAAAAATTTAGGAGCTTGTTATCAAAATTTAAGTTTCTCAAAAATTTTTTTTTAAACACAACTGAATATGGAATTCTTGGATGGGAAAGTGTGAATGATTAGAAATTCTCCATAAATGGTTTCTCAAAATTATCTACAAAAAAGATATAAGATATTCATATGATCTTTTATTCAAAGAAAGCCAAAAGATGGACATCAGACAATTATACTGCTATTAATCCACCTTTTCAAAATAAAAAATAAAATAATGTACACAAATCACATTTATAATACTAGGTTTAAAAATGAAATAACAGCAAAAATTGGACAAAAGAATTACATAATAATTTCTCCTTACGTTTATGATATAGTACCCGAAAAAATAAAGACTATCACATCGATTTTATCATATAAAAAAAATCTGAAAATTTGGATATTGGAAAGTCCCAGGATAACTTTTCATGAAATACTGAGAATGTAAAATCCTATGTGTCAATAAAAACTGGTAGAAATACCACAAAAACGTTCTAAATATTATAATTAAATTAAAACACATCTAATGAATATCCCACAAGTTTACTTCGTGGGATTGTTTTATAGTTTATTTCCATGTAATGTAATGAATTTATTGAAAATGTAATAACTTTCTATGAATTGAAATAAACTTATTATTATTATATTATATTATATATGAAAACAAAATTAAGGTTTCTATTTAACATAAGAAAGTTGATACCGACTTCTGGCACACCCTGTATAGCTGTAGGACTAAAAATATTTTAGGTACAACGAACATGATCGATCATGACAGCATACCAAATTTCAAGTTTCTAATCTGCAAGTTGGAAAACCTCCATGCGGATGGGCTCCACCACGGGGTCCTCCGCAATCCCATCCACACCGGCGGCCCCCCTAACGAAGTCTACCACTCCCCCCCGAGCGGGCTCCTCCTTGGGGTCCGCTATTCCCGTTCCGACGGGCTCCAATTTGGGGAACCAGGAACAGCCCAAACCCGGCTCTGCGTCGCTAGTCACAGCCACATTGGGGGATCGCCCGCGGTCCGAGGAGCGAGAATGTGGCAGTTCTCGTCCGAACCTTTGAAGGTGAAGGTCAAAACCAACGTCCGCGAGTCGGACAAACGGAAAAGAAGGAAGGCGAGACGGGCAGCAGCGCCAGCTGCGCTCGCCCAACCATCCACCTCCACTGGCTCTGAAAAAATGGTCGGTGGGCCAAACACTGGGCGATTGGACGGGAATGGCGATCAGGGCTCCGCTAAGGGGAACATCAAAACTCGTCCAACGCTCCGAAGCCAAGGCTGGACAGCCGGAGGCTCAGCCCTCGAGGGGAGAGGCTCCCGAGCCTTTAACCAAGAGGACAAGAACCCCCGGCTTCACACCCGATGACACCCTGCGTGTGGCTAAGCGACCACGCCCCGATGCCAAACAAATGGGACAGGGTGCAACTGGTCAGCGAAGCTACGCGCAGGCAACATCAGGGAACCGAGCTCTGCAGCTGGTTGTCTCCCGGGAGGGCCAAACCAACGCGGCCCTCACGGAGGAACAGCTGACAGAGTTCCTCAATGCTGTGCTAATGGCAATCATTAGCACGCCAACGGGCGCAAACTCGCGGCTGTGGAGGGGGCAAATGCTGGTCACTGCAGCAAATGCAAAGGCGAGGGACTGGCTCCGCAGAGAACTGATTAACATCAGGCCCTGGGAAGGCATCAACCTTATATCGGTCGATCCGGACAGGTTCAGACTCCTAAGAACGGTCATCCGGATCCCGATAAGACCGCCTAACCAGGACATCTTCAATGCCCTGGAAAGGCAAAACCCAAGACTGTCGACCCGACAATGCAAGGTCTGGAGCAGGAGAGAGGAAAAGCGTGGCCTCAGCCTGGTGGTGGGGATGGACACCGAGTCTGTTGCCAGTATCAGGCGGGCCAACGGGGCTCTGTTCTTCGGCGCAACCAAGGCGCTGATGAGCTGGGACTCGTCTTCCTCTGCTGCAGACCCTTCAACCAAGGGCCCAAAGGACCAACCGATGGAGACGACAGTCTCCGTCGAAGATGAGTCGACACCCGCTGAAGGGGACGAAAGACAACCCACAGCGGAAACGTGTCATACAGCGGAGGAGGGCCCCGAAACGGAAGCCCTCCTCGACCCGGAGAACGTGACCCTGACGGAAGTCGACCAAGACAGTGTTCCGACAGGGTCTAGTCAGGAAACGGGGAGCCAGGACGTAACAGGAAATCCTGGTAGCCTCAGACAAACAGAGGGACAGGAGAACTAGGCTACCAAAATGGCGGTCTCTTCCCCCTGCTCCTCCGAGCCCCTGAGACTTCTGCAAGCCAACATCCAACATAAGAGGTATGGGCCTAGCCGGAGGATCGCTATTCTACTGCACCTCCGAAGCAAGGCCCAGCACATGCATTCACGCAAAATTTTTTTACGCCACTCTGCTGCCAGGCTTCTGCCACAGGGACCTGGTAGCGGTGAAGATCAAGGTGGTCGACGATACAAAGGGAAAGACACGCGATGTCATAGTAGGCTCCGCTTACTTCCGGTACGAAACGGAGAACCCTCCACGAGAGGTAGCTTTACTGATCGAGCACTGCGAGGAGCGGGGATTACCCCTCCTATTGGGTTGCGACGCAAACTCCACACATTGTGGGGAAACCGCGACGCGAACCCAAGAGGCTGGGCACTCCTCGAATTCCTGAGTTCCAGTAACCTGGAAATCCTCAACAGAGGATCAGTGCCCACTTACTTCACGCCCCTGGCTCAAACAATCGTCGGCCTCACGTTATGTTCCTCGGAACTAACCGGGAGCGTCGGTGGAAGAAACGTTATCGGATCACAGACACATACTTTTCTCATTAGCAGGCAACAGCTATGCAGAAGACAGCAGGTATAGAAATCCCAGAGCCACCCGATGGAATCTCTGTGAGGAGGAACTGAAGGAAAGGCTCGGGATCATGCCTACAAGTTACGGATCGGAGGCGGAGATGGAGACATTTGCAAATTGTCTCAATTCTGCCATCCTATCATCATACGAAGCCAGCAGTCCCTTGAAAAAGGTAGACAAAGCAGGTAAATGGTGGAACTCATAAATAGAGTTCCATCGCAAGAAAGTACGCAAACTTCTCAACAAAGCCAAACGGAAAAACAGCCCACACACTGGGAATACTATAAGTCAGCACAAAGAGAATCCAAGAAGAGTATTCGAATAGCACAGAGGGACACTTGAAGAACATACTGCCAAGGTATAAATACGTTACCAGAGGCAGCAAAACTCAACAAGGTCCTATCCTCTGCTGTGGTGCCTCGAAGCTGGAGGTGCTCTCCCTGCCCGAAGGCAGTTATACTGCCTCGGACGGTGAGACACTCCAACACTTGCTCTCAGCCCATTTTCCGGGCAATAACACTGCAACACCCAATCCTCAGCCAACTGTACCGTCCAAAACAAAAGTTGATTATAGGATGGCTGCCAGGATTGTAACTTACGAAAGAGTGGACTGGGCCATTGAGTCCTTTTCACCTTTCAAATCTCCGAGGCAGATGGTATATTCCCAGCCTTATTACAAAAAGGCAGGAATATCCTAATCCCCCATCTTCTGAAGATATTTCGCAGCTGCCTCGCACACGGGTACGTTCCTAAAGCATGGAGGACAGCCAAGGTCATCTTCATCCCCAAGCCTGGTAAAAATGATTGCACCCAGGCAAAAGCGTTCAGAGCCATCAGTCTCACGTCTTTTCTTCTAAAGACAACTGAAAGGCTGAGAGGAGGTACTGGAACCCACTCAGCGATCTCCAGCACGCGTACCAGAGCGGCAAGGGCACGGAGACTGCCCTCCATCGACTCGTCCATAGGGTTGAGGGGGGGGTTAGACCGAGGCGACGTAGAAAGAGCATTTGACAATACGTCATTTGATTCCATATGGCAGGCAATAAGGGAAAGGGGCGTGAACCCAACCATAATAAGATGGATTCACGCCATGCTGTCCCAAAGACTAGCTAAAGCAATCAGAAGTAGCTCTAGCGAGGCCGTACCCACGGGAAGGAGTCTTGTCCCCCTCTGCTGTGGTGCCTCGTGGTGGATGGCCTAGTAGAGATACAACAATTGGGCTACTACACTCAGGCCTACGCGGACGACATTGTCATCCTGTTCGATGACCAGGGGTCCGGCCTCGTGAGGACACTATACAAAGAGACCTCAACAAGGTGGATGAATGGTGCCGTTTAGTAGAGCTGAGTGTGAACCCTGAAAAGGTGGAGCTGGTTCTTTTCACTAGGAAACGCAAACCAAACGCAAACGTCCAACTCAATGGGAGGTCCCTTCAATACAAAAGCTCAGTGGAGGGGGCATCCTTGAACTGGAACGAGCATATAGAATACAAAGTTCGGAAAGCCACAGCCGCGTTCTGGGCATGCAGAAGGGCATTTGGCAGTACGTGGGGGCTCAGCCTCAAGATTATATACTGGATCTACACGACTCTCATACGCCCAATGATTACGTACGGAGCCATCGTCTGGTGGCAAGGTACACCATCCGGCAAATAAAAAAGCCAATTAGATAAGGTACAAAGACTTGCCTGTCTTGCGAAAACAACTGCAATGAGGGCGGCACCCACTAGGGCGCTGGAGACACTCACAGAACTGCCTCCATTGCACCTCTTCATTGAACACGAGGCACTCAAAGCCATCGCTCGCTTGAGAAGCTCCAACCAATGGCGGAGCGAGGGAATGTATGGACATTCTCGATTATGGAATCAAACAGTGAAGGATTGTCCACTCCTGGAGATGCCAGGGGACAATTCTTCACCTGTCATACGATTCACCAAAAGGCCGCTGTCAGTCATTCCCAAAAGGGAGGATGGGAGCAGATAGGGCACCGCCTGATACCCCCCAATGGGATCATCTGGTACACAGATGGCTCCAAGATGGGTGAATAAGCCGGCGCCGGGGTATACGGGCAATCTCCAAAAGCTGAACTCTACTATGCCCTGGAAAATTTTATTTCAGGCAGAAGTTTTTGCCATACTCGCCTGTGCAAGAGAAAATATTAACAGAGGCTACCACGGCCAGCAAATCACGATAAGCACCAAACACCGATCAAGGCCCTCATGTCAGTTCGCTGCTGGTGTCGGAATGCATTGACGATCTGCAAAGGCTATCCATTGCCAATAAGGTAAAGCTACTGTGGGTTCCCGGTCATACCGGTGTGCCCGGAAACGAACGGGCAGACCATTTGGCCAGATAAGGTGCAAAAAGCTCAACGATTGGACCAGAACCAATACTAGGAGTTTCTAGATCATGGAGGTCTCAACCATGAAGAAAATCCTGGAAGTAAAATTCCAGGAAGCATGGAAAGAGGCCCCTGGCATGAGACAATCGAAACTCCACATCGAAGGCCCCTCTACTAAGAAGGCCAAGACTCTACTCACACTGAGCAGAAAGGAAATCAGAATAGTGGTAGGGCTCCTCACGGGGCACTGCCATCTAAACAAGCACCTCAACATTATAGGTATCACGGATGATACTGAATGCAGGTGGTGCTTGGAGGATGAGGAGTCAGCCACCCACATCCTCACGGAATGCCAAGCAGTGGCAGCAATACGGGAAACGCACCTCGGGAGTATCGTTCTGAACCCGGAGATTGTGAGAAAGGTATCGGTTAGAAGGCTGGCCTCCTTCGCTCACGAAATAGGGTACCTTCGAAGCTGAACCGATTCCCAGCAACGGTGGGTGCATAGCGGGCCCGATAGAGAGGCCTACATGCTAATGGTTCTGTCCGCCCACATAACCTCATTCTATCTATTCTATTATATTATATATGAAAACAAAATGTAGGTTTCCATTTAACATAAGAAAGTTGATACCGAATTCTGGCACACCCTAGGACTAAAAATATTTTAGGTATAACGAACATGATCGATCATGACAGCATACCGAATTTCAAGTTTCTAATCGAACTGCAAGTTGGAAAACCTCTAATGAAAGGCCTACGTAAATGAGATGAATGACATTTGTCAGAAGAAATTTGGTGTCAATACCTAAGCTAAGTTGAAAGATGTCCTTTATTGCTCACTATTGAGATAACTTCTGGAATATACCTCAACTAAAATTCATATATTGATAAATTTTATGGTAGTTGAAACTACTAAAACCATGATGAAATACGCCACTGATATGCCACACATTTTTCGTAAAAGGTACTGAATTGCGTTTCAAGCAATATTGCATAATATGGTTCCTCAATATGACCATCACAAAATTTCATATCTCATTATTTAAAAACTTAGAGCAAATCAGTGGCGTTCCGTTGTTTAGTATCTCCCACATTGTCATTTTTGTTTTTTTTAATCTCTAGAAAAATGAGATAATTCCTTTTTTGTAGAAAATAATATCTGTAAAAAATACTGCATATTCTTAAAAAAATTTAAAAGTTTTTTGCAAAAATCGAAAAAAAAAACACCAGAAATTGCATATATTCTGGGCATATTAGCTGGACCAAGCAACCTAATGGTAACATAGTATATGGTCTATATTCACTAAAAACTCTCTTTCGTGTAGAATTTATTTTTTCCTATGTTTTGTGTTGTTTCAACTAGGTTATGCCTTTGACTCTGCCCGCTTTCCGTTATCCCGTTTTCCCTTTATCCTGTTTTTTCATTATCCCGTTACCGAGTTATCCCATTTTCCAGTTATCCCATTTTCCAGTTATCCCGTTTTTCCGGTATCCCATTAGTCCGTTTTCCTATTATCCCATTTTTTCGTTATCCCGTTTTTTCGTTATCGCCTTTTTCCGTTCGTTATCCCATTCCCGAAAAAAAATGGCCTAATTGGTCCAGCCGTTTCAAGTTATGAGATTACCAACACATACATTCATTTTTATTTTGTTGTTGTTTTTAACCGCTTTCTTAGTTGTTTGACCAACCCTCAGAAGTTAATGAAAACTTGTACGAGTTAAGATCACGGGGACCTTACCTTTTATAGTGGGATCCGAAACCACTCTTGGGACCTTGAAAAAAAATTTTTTCACCAGCTGCGGGAATCGAACCCGCGCCAGGTGGAAACAGTTGACACAAGACCGACGCTCGTTCCACTGAGCCACAAGCCCGTTATTATATATTATATAAACCTGAAATTTCCAATAACTTTTCTAAAAATCCTTTATTTTCCTAAAAACCTTATTCGGAGTATTACGAACACTCAAAAAAACAATTAGCAAAATCGGTCCAGCCGTTGTTTTTATAAAATAAAAAAAAAGCTTGACTGACCGGGATTTGTTCCTATTACCTGCTGCTTGGTAGGGGACAGTGTAACCACTGAGCTAGTTTCTCATTTGGTAATAAATGACTGGATAGTCTTTTTCTTCATCAAATTTCTTATACAGTGCTTCTCAAAAGTCCCCTCCCCCCCTCTTATTTTTGGAACAATTATACATAAACAAGTGAAATTTGGAAACTGAATATTAAAGGTTGTAAACTTCCCGACTAGTGATGATAGAGACGAAATCGTCAAAGATGACGAAATCGTCAAAAATGACGTCACAAGGCCAATGTGACTAATAATTTTAAATGGAACCCTATGGCAAGCGACACCTCTTTTAAAAGGTATCGAAAAAACCTATTCAATAATACTAATTTTGTTTGTGTTTATGGCAGTTTTGGCAACTCGCTTTTAAAAAACGCAAAGATGTGATGAATTAAATCAGTTAATACTAAAATTCAAAATTCAAGCTCCGCCTCTGGATAGTTGTCAAAGAAGCTGACGTTTTTGTTAGTCTCCCTAATTCGACGTTTTTGTAATTGTCCAAGTTTTTGTACATTTAATAATTTGTGTATTGTTGATCGAACGTTTAACTGTTTTAGCAGTTTTTGGTACTTTTAATATTTTTGTACATTTTAATAATTTGTTAAACTGTTGTGAGCCGAACGTTTAAGTTTAAGATTGCGGCCGCTAAATACGTATGTGGTCTGTGCAGTGAGAATATCACGAAAAAACATCATAATTTAATGTGTAATGGCACCTGTAAAGTGTGGTTTCACAAAATATGTACAGGTCTGACTGAGGACCAGTACAAAATATTCGCTGCCAAAAACTCTAAAGAAAATTGGATGTGTGAGAAATGTAAACAAAGAGTTGAGGTTAACTCTTCTGGGAGTGACTACGACTCTGCCGATGACGGACCCGCAAAGGGGAATTCCAAGAATAAAAAGAAAAAAGGCAGAAGAACATTGAAAACAGTTGATGTTGACGCAACTCTGAACAGGGAAAATCCATCAGTGAGAACTCTTATTAGTGATAAACAAAAAATTCGACACAGTGGAAACGTCGATGAACTTTCACAGTGGAATGGAGATGACATGCACAAGACACTTCAAGATATGAGGAACAAGAATACAAAATTGAAGAAAATGAAAATATAAAAAAAATTGTAAAAGAACTTCAAAACGACATTCTTGATCTCCAACTCAAAAACAGAAGTCACGAAGAGACTTCTCAGAGGAACAAAAATCTGGTGTTTTTTGGTGCGAATGGAGAAGAGGACGTAGAGAAAATCTTGGAAAATCTGAATGTACTGTCCCAACCGGGAGACTATACTGTCAAAATCATTCCGACCAAATCTATAAATGAACCAGTTATTGTCACCTTCAAACAAGTTGAGCTGAGAAACAAGGTCATAGAAAGAAGAAAAGCGAAAAAGGTCTTAGACACAACGGAATGTAAAATAGGGGGACCAATGAGAAAGATATACATCAATGAGGATGTGCCGAGAGAGACAAGAGCACTGTTTAACAAAGCAAAGAAGCTCAAAACAGAGAAAGACTTCAAATTTGTATGGATAAAAAATGGACAGGTCTATTGTTGTGAATCGGAAGATGCTAGAGCTATCAGAATAGTTAATCCCCTTCAAATTGAAGAACCTTCTTGGGAGAAACTAGGAACCTGATAAATTTTCTAAAAATCATCTGTAGATACTACATCTCTGACATCTGCAATGGCCATAAAAACCTATAGTGAACTATGCAGTTATAACTGTGATAACAAAAGGAAAGCATATCCTAATGCCCAAGGTGTGAAAATCATGTACATGAATGCTAGATCTATAAAAAACAAACTTGAAAGACTTGAAATAATGCTTGATGAAATTGAAAACGTAACCGTTCTTGTCATTTCTGAAACGTGGCTGATGAAGGAGGAAGAAAAATACTTTAACTTACCGGGATATAAAGCAGTATTTGCAAGTCGGGAAAACGAGGAGGGGGAGCTGCCATATTTGTGAAAGAGTCCATAGAATTCAATGTGATCAAGATTATCAGTCGAGGAAATTGGTCATATATTGTACTCTACCTGAAAAACTGCAATAGGTATATTGGAGCCGTTTATAACCCACCATCAAGTGACAACAAACATTTTTAGATGAGGAACTGGCAAATCTAACAAATAAAGAAGTGATCATTATGGGTGACATCAATATAAATATAATTGACAATTCAAGAATAGTACCCACCTACAAAGATATATGTGCGACAAACGAGTTTCAATTAGTCAACGAAACTATTCCCACAAGAATCACTGGCCATTCCCAAACACTTATTGACCATCAGTTCAAAAATCACTGCCTCATCAGAACTGGCAATAATAAGCAACAGTATTAGTGATCACGAACTACAAATTCTGAAACTAAGCATTGAGATCTGCAAACAAGCTGAAAAGTTCTACATTAAAAAAAATTGATCTGGAAAGATTAAAGCACATAGATGTAAACTATGGAAAAATAGCTAATTGTTTTGAAAAAAACACTTCCTATCGAAGATGTAAAAACAAATTCAGGAAAGACTCCAAACCCTGGTTCACCTCGAAAGTATTACGAGCGATAGAACATCAAGAGTACCTATATGAAAAGAAAAAAAGGTTTCCAACTAATGAATATTTCTCCAACCAACACAAAATCGCTCAAAAATCTGTAAAAACTGAAATCAAAGCTGCGAAGAGGAAATATTATGAAGAAAATTTCAACAGAACAAATGGAAATCAAAAGAAAACATGGAAGATCATAAACAAAATCATTAGAAATGAGTCAACAACGTATACAAACCATATATCTTCTATAAATACACATACCAATGAGACCATCACAGGCCCGGAAGAAGTCTGTAACTATATGAACAACTATTTTGTTGGAATTGGGGAAAAACTTGCCGCAAGAATCACACATAGACCACACAAAGGAAGTAACTTGTGATGCCAGATTTTCATTCACCCCAGTAACGCAGGAGGATATAGGTAAAATAATAGATGATTTGGATACATCCAAGGCACCAGGTTGGGATCAGATTGCGAAGACTGTGAAAGAGTGTAAACGTGAAATACAAAGTGTTTTGTGTAAACTTACAAACCAGTCCTTATCATATGGTAAAGTACCAGAAGTTCTCAAAATAGCGAAAGTATCACCTATGTATAAGTCCGGCGATAAAGAGGACCCCAACAACTATCGCCCTCTATCAGTGCTACCAATACCATCAAAAATAATTGAGAAAGCTGTGAACAAGCAACTATTGGAATACCTTGAAGAAAACACTATACTGACCAAGTCACAGTACGGCTTTCGCAAGTCAAGTGACACCACCAGCGCTGCTGCTGACCTGATATCGGAAATACAAATGAAAATTGACAAAAACAAAAAGTGTGCCCTAGTGTCTCTTGACCTGTGTAAAGCCTTTGACACGGTCAACCATGATATCCTAGTGGAAAAAATGAGAATGATTGGTGTTCGGGAGATGGATCTCACATGGTTTCGTGATTACCTATCGTGTAGAAAACAATTCATTCAATGCGGTTCATACGTTAGTGAAAAAAAAAAATTACCTGTGGTGTACCACAGGGATCGATCCTAGGACCCACCCTTTTCCTCATTTACATAAACTCCTTAGCGAACATAAATATTAGGGGGGAAGTCCGACTGTATGCGGATGACACAACAATTGTATACTTTGGAGAAACACGTGACGCCATCTCCCAGAATATCAAAGAAGACCTCCAGTGCTTGGCCGAATGGTTATCTTGCCATAAGTTGACCCTCAATTTGTATAAATCGTCTTTCATGTGGATTGATAAATGTAAGGTGCCTGATAACACCAAAAAAGAAATATCTTTTGGAAATAGCACTATGAAATACTCTAGTAAAATTAAATTTCTTGGTCTGATTATGGATGAGAAGCTTTCATGGCATGAGCACATTGAATATATACGCAAAAAAATTATCGGACCAGTGGGTGTTCTTAGGAGACTAAGTTATATTGTGTCAAAATATCTACTGAGGTCAGTTTACTTCTCCCTAGTTCACTCCCATTTGGAATACCTAATAATTATCTGGAGTTCAACTTTTGAGAGTTATATAACACCACTGAAAACACTACAGAATAAAGCCATAAAAAATATGTACAAATTACCAATGAGATTTTCAACATCAGACCTGTTTAACAAATATAATATTAGATCCTTGGATAGCCTTTATGTGGTGAAAGTTAATGAATTCATTCATCAAGTATTGAATCAGGCGAGGCACACTCAAATAGGGTTCCCTATGATATATGAAATCCATCCATATGAAACTCGGCAATACAAAGATATATCTTTACCACAAATATGCTCACGTCATGGCCTGAACTCACTGTTATATGAAGGAGCTACAGAATATAACAAACTACCCTCCAACATGAAAAGATTGAATGTAAACAGATTTAAAATCACTGTGAAGAAACACGCCCCCTTATATATCCTCTGAAAATATAGTAGAGTAGAGTATATTATATATATAGTCATCAACTGTGATATATCTAACTAAATATTATATTGCGATACATTTAACTGTGATACATATATTTAATTATTTTATTGTGTCGACTCATTAGTTGTAGTGAATTTTGGTATTTGAAATTTAATTTTGTACATTTCATATATGTTGTAGATATAGTGATTATTTATTGACACGCCCATGAAGGGCAAAATTGTTATACTTAGTAATAGAGGTGTCCCTATGTAACACTATGTGTATTTTGGGATGAAATGAACGTTAAAAAAAAAGTGCTTCAAGAAGCGAAATGGTACGTGCTTTAGGTGATAAAGTAGCAGCGATCCTAATTCTTGGTGAAACTGGACAAAATATTCATGCAGCAGCACGCATTTTTAATGAGAGGTTTCCCGATCGCCCTGTTTCGAGGACTCATTCAAGGGAGCTTCTTCGTAAGTTTGAAACAACGGGTAGTATTAATGATGCGAAACGATCTGGCAGACCACAAATTTCTGATGAGAAAAAAATTGATATACTGGCAGAAGTAATAATTAATAGATAGATAGATAATTTATTTATTTCAGCAGAGTTATGGTCTGAGAAATACGTCACTGATTACAAAATCACAAAATGAATTACAAAACACAAATAAATAAATGAAATACTATACTAAAATACAGGCAAATTAAATATGAGAAATTACATATCTGTGGAAGAGAAGAAATCATCGATACAATAAGGCTCCATATTACATAAATAATTTCGCAACGTTCTCAACAAGCTTCCAGAGTCATCAAGTCTCTTTATCTCATTGAGAATATTATTGAAAAATGTAATAGCTTTATATAGTGGACCTTTCTCAAACACTTCTTCAACAACTCACATTGCATCTACCTGTGAAGTCAGTCGAAGTACAGTACACAGGGTGTTGAAAAAAAAACAAATTTCATCTATACAAATTAAAAATGGTTCATCAACTCTCAGACGACGACCCAGACTAGAATTTTTTGAAAATATGGAAACTAAAATTAACCAACAGCCAGACTATGTCAAAACAATTTGTTTTAGTAACGAAAGTACTTTCTATCTAAATGGAAATGTAAATACACAGAATGTGAGGTATTGGAGTGACGCAAATCCTCACCTGTTTCGTGAAACACATACTCAATTTCCCCAGAAGGTGAATGTTTGGGCAGGTATCCTGGGAAACCACATCGTTGGGCCTCTTTTTTAAAATTCTAATTTAACTGGTGAGGTTTATCTGGAGCTGTTGCAAAACGCAATAGAACCGTTAATCCTTGAAATTTTGGAAGATAATCCAGATGAATTCAGCAATTTGGAAATAACATTCCAACAGGATGGTGCTCCTCCACACTATTACAGTGCAGTAAGACGGTATTTGGATGAGGAGTATCGTGGTAGATGGATTGGACGACGAGGTTCAACGGAATAGCCAGCTCGATCACCGGACCTCACACCTTTGGATTTTTTTCTGTGGGGGTACCTTAAATCGAAGGTTTACACCACTGAACCTGACAATATTGACGTTTCAAAACAACGTATTGTTGCAGAATGTGAGGCTGTTTCCGCAGACACATTTGCAAAAGTACGAGAAGAGTTTAAAAATAGGATATTTCACTGTCAGGAAGTAAATGGAGGTCACTTCGAGCAATTTTTTTAAGTAGATACTGATTCTTAAATCTGTAATTAATATCATACTAAATGGAATTTAAATTTTAATGTTTACTAATGAGCCATTAAAACTGCCATAAACACAAACAAAATTAATATCATTGAAAAGGTTTTTTCGATACCTTTTAAAAGGGGTGTCGCTTGCCATAGGGTTCCATTTAAAATTATTGGTCACAATGACCTTGTGACGTCATCTTTGATGATTTCGTCATCTATCATCACTAGTAGGGAAGTTTACAACCTTTAATATTCAGTTTCCAAATTTCACTTGTTTATGTATAATCGTTCCAAAAATAAGAGGGGGGGAGCGGACTTTTGAGAAGCACTGTATACCCAAATTTATTATTTTTATATATATTATTATTATATATCTATTATTATTATATCTATTATTATTATATTTATTATTATTATATATCTATTATTATTATATCTATTATTATTATATTTATTATTATTATATTTATTATATTATTATTCATCAGTTCTGTATTTGTGTTATCACACAAATACAAAACTGGTGAATTGTGAGGTAATCAACGCCAGGAGATTGAATCGGAAAAAAATTGTAGAAGGAGTAGCAACGTAAGTTCCCTCACGCACTGTTTGTTAAACTTTTACAGGGAAAAAACTACCAACAGAAATAGAAATATATTCTCTATATGTCTATATGCCAGTCGAAGAATATCACTTGCCAGTTATCCAATGCTACCAATGTCTCCTCTATGGTCACACCAAAAAACAATGCCGTAGCAAAGCAATATGTCAGAATTGTACAATAATTCATGATACAACAGTCCAGTGCCCCAATCCAACCAAATGCCGTCACTGCCAAGTGGAGAACATCAATCTGTAAGTGAACAATGCCCAGAATTTGAACGTCAAAATCGTATACGACATTATATGACCTATGATCATCTCTCATTTTATGATGCAAGTGAACGTGTACCAAAACCCAGAAAACCAGAAAGATATAATTATAGAACAACTGATTTTCCAAATATAAATAATAATCCAAGCCTACAGAACAGACAAATAAGACTCAATGAATATAACAATAATCCAAATTATGTATCATATAGCCAAAAAACTAAACAAGACAATGAAATAAGAAAGCGTAGAGCAGATTCACCCCCGGGTACGATATTAGGGCCCACAATGAATGTTTGTATTCTCATCCCAAATCTCCAGGTATCGATAATATACCCATATATGATAGCCCCAGATACCAACCAGGTCCATCACGTAACCCCCATACAATCTCATTCCAGTAAAAATCCAATAATTGAAATACAATCCCATTCAAATGATAACCCAACAATTGAAATGCCGGACTTCTTTAACATTCTACTCAAGTATCTTAGTAATATGAATCGACAAGTCAAAGAAAAATACATAACTATCCTTATAAATACATTAGCAAATAAAGATGCAGAATCAATGGAAGAATACTAATCTTTCATTGAAAGTAATTCAATGGAATATCCATAGTGTTAATAGTAATAGATATAACTTATTAAATTCTAATAAATGACCACAATCCTGATATCATTCTACTAAATGAAACCTGGTTCACCACAAATTTCAATTTAAAGATACCTAATTATAATATAGAACGAATGGACCGTCAAGATGGTAAAGGCGGAATAGCAACAATCATCAAATCAAATATAGAATATACCAAACAACAAATAATTATTCCAAACTTTACTGACAGATTCCAATTTCAATGTGTTTATCTACCTAATTTCAATTTTTCCATTATAAATATATATAATCCCCCCAACTTAAATCTTAGTTTTGATATCTTGAAACTTATCTGTGAAGAACCGAATAATCCATATCTAATAATGGGAGACCTTAATGGCCAACATCCGATGTGGGGCAGTTCTAGCACTAATTATAACGGACGTATTATTAAATTAATAATAGATTAATTCGATTTAGTCCTCCTGAATGATAACACTCCAACCCGTTCAACTCCCCCTACACAAAATATTTCTGCAGTCGATATAGCTTTAATCACAAACGTTATAGCTCCTAGTTGTTCTTGGAATGTTATACAAGACTGTGGTATGAGTGATCACTTTTCAACCATTTGTGAGATTTCGGTAAGTTGCCGAAAGGATATCGAAAGATTTTTAGAAGTGCAAATTGGACTTCATATAATGAATTCACTACCCAACAAATAGGAAAATTGACAGATCCAACATATTTGCATTCCTTGGTGGGATGAAACTTGCTCTAGGGAAATAAAAAAAAGGAAAGAAGCACTGAAATTTTTTAGAATAATCCCAGTTTAGAAAATGATTTAATCCAAAAAAAGTCATAGCTTCTACAAAAAAAAAATTGAATAGTATAAAAAAACTAAATTTAAAGAATACTGCTTAACATTGAATAGGGAAACTCCACTTACCCAGATATGGTCAACTATTAAAAAATTCTCCAATACACAATCATCTCAAAAAATAAAATTGCCCAATAAAAACATCACAAGATGCATCATGAATAATCTAACAAGTAATGCCAATGTGCCAGTTTTTCATTCTATACAGGATAATACCGTAGTAGACAAAATTACATTATTGGAATTACAAAATTACTTAAAAAAAAAGATAAAGCAACAGGATTAGACAATGTATCATACAGTATGATACAAAATCTCTTGATAGAATCATTGGGAAAAATTATTATATCATATAATAAATATCTGAAAGGAAACTCAATCCCAGAACAATGGAAAGACACACTTATACTACCAATATTAAAACATGGTAGGGACTCTACTCTTCCAGAAAATTATAGGGCCATAGCATTGTCTTCTTGCCTGGGTAAAGTGCTAGAAAATATAATAAATATCAGACCTGAATGGGCTTTAGAACATAATAGGAAATTACCATCATTACAATTTGGATTCAGACGAAACATGGGTTCCCAGGATGCTCTGATAAATACAACAACCTACATATATAACGG
Organism: Gonioctena quinquepunctata; assembly: GCA_018342105.1. Classification (NCBI taxonomy): domain Eukaryota; kingdom Metazoa; phylum Arthropoda; class Insecta; order Coleoptera; family Chrysomelidae; genus Gonioctena; species Gonioctena quinquepunctata. The sequence goes on along the minus strand of JAFIRS010001564.1, from coordinate 103,383 downwards.
TCTGAGTAAAAATCTTTACACATTGGCGGTGTTCCTAGATCTTAAATCAGCTTATGATACAGTGAATATATATCAGTTATACATAGAAATGACAAAGTTAGAAATTCCAAACCAACTTATTAGCAATTTAGCTCTACAGTTTCTAATAAATAGAAATATATATGTCAAAGATAAAGAGGGTAATATACACGGCCCACAAAGCACATCCCTTGGACTTCAACAAGGGTCTCCATTAAGTCCCACACTATTTAACATTTATACAAATTCACTACATTCCCTTTTCATTAATAACATTCAAGTTGTACAGTATGCAGACGATATAGTATTATTAACTCAAGGGCCCTCAATCCCAAAATTAACACATGAAATGAACATGGCCTTACTCAAATAAAAAAAAATGGCTCAATACATATAATTTTAATCTAGCAACCAATAAATCAACAGCAATTTTATTCAGAAAAGGCAAATCTCGTCAAATAAATCCACCTATTCATATTGACAATCAAATCATTCCATATCACAGTCACACAAAATATCTGGGGGTTATCATTACTTCCACCCTGAATTGGGCTCCCCAAATAGAACATACCGTAATAAAAGCATCCAAAGCAATGAATGTAATAAGGTTGGTCTGTCGTACCTGGTGGGGGGAAGATCCTCAAACACTCATGCTCATGTACAAAGGTTTAGTAAGATCTCATCTAGATTATGGAGGACATCTACTCAAACCCTGTAGCAAAACGAATCTCAATAAATTAGACAGAATCCAATATCAAGCCTTACGCCTAGTGACAGGGGGTATGAAATCTACTCAAATAGTAGCTCTTATGGCAGAATGTGCAGAACCCTCTCTTGATACAAGAAGACAATGGTTAAGTAGTAAATTCATATTGAATAAACTCCCATATAATAATCAACCAATTATTTCCCTAATATCCCAACTAGCGGAACAATGCGGGAGTAGAAGGGGATTTTGGTCCAGAAGAGAACAACCGTATTATGTCAAAGCATATGAAAGTTTGCAAGTATATCAGGGAAATCTATATCAACATGATATACTCCCATGTCATTATTATAGTCTAGAAAATCAACTGATACAGATACCCACGTATAACATCAATAAGGACCGGAATGATATAGCCAACAATGAAGAATGCTTATTACAAATTTCAGAAACATTCTCAGATTTCACGTGGGTTTTCACTGATGGATCATTTGATCCAAATTCTCATAGATCAGGATATGGAGTATATATCTCCAAATTAAATATTTCATATTCCGAAAATTTACCAACATATACTCAAATCTGCTCAGCTGAAATCATAGCCATACACAAGGGATTAACAATATGTTTGGAAACAGAACAAAATAAAATAATCATATTTTCAGACTCGAAATCAGCTATACAAAAAATATCCCAATCAATATTCCATAAGAAAAGGGATCACATAAGCTTCCTAACTAAACAAATGATTAGACAGAAAGGGATATATATTTAGCATGGATTCCAGGACATTTGGGCATACATGGTAATCAGAAGGCGGACATTTTAGCAAACATAGGTCAGAAATTTAAATATCCTCATGAGTATAGAACTAAATAAGGACAATTTCTTACCTGTCATTAGAAAAAATATATGGATAAACTGGACTACTTATTGGAGAGAAACAATAGAAAATAAACCAACATTCCATGGACTAATTGAACAATCCTTTCCAAAACATCCATGGTTTTCGAAATTCCCATTTAAAGATAGGCGACACCTCACAACTTTCATCAGGGCAAGAACAGGACATTGCCTCACCCCACAGCACCTCCACAGACTAGGTATCATACCAAAACCACAATGTGATTGCGGAGAAATTGGAGATTTACAACACATATTATTAGAATGCCCCATATTACATGCACAGGAAAATCTATATCAAACCCTGGCGATAAATCAAATACCAACACCCATCAATATCATATCTTTACTGCAAAATCTAACAAATAAGACTTGCCAGATAATTATAACATTCCTAAATAAACATTCAATTTCACTATAAGTCTAATAATAATCACTATTTAAAAAAAAATATGTATACATGCATATTTGTGTATATCAGTATATAATAATAACCCAAATCCCTATCTATATTTACCTGGGCTCTTTTACTATCTACCGAGGCAACATTTCTTGGTGTTGAGACGGTGTGACCCCTAGTCTTGTAAGATTACATAAATCCCTAGATCTCAAAAACAAAAAAAAAGAAACTAGCGTTATGAAGTAAACTATGGAAAACATCAGAGCATCCTGAGGATGGAATATCATTCAGAAGAAGCACATCCCAAGCAGGTAGTTAGCATCATCATCTGTACTTCCAAGAAGAGGGTTTCTGATGACAAGAATCTAGCAGAAAGTAAGTAAAATTCCTTCGTTGATTTCTTTCCCTCTCCTGCAACTGAAGTTATGGAATTGTACGACAACTGATAAAAAGTCTAAGACTGTATGAAGAGAACAGGGTGAGTATGAATCACTTCATAGGTATGAGGTCCATACACTTCTTAGGTAACGTTGTATGTACTTCCTACGATGTAACTTCAGCACTACGCTAGTCCTCCTGAATGATAACACTCCAACCCGTTCAACTCCCCCTACACAAAATATTTCTGCAGTCGATAATGCTTTAATCACAAACGTTATAGCCCCTAGTTGTTCTTGGAATGTTATACAAGACTGTGGTATGAGTGATCACTTTCCAACCATTTGTGAAATTTCGGTAAGTTGCCGAAAGGATATCGAAAGATTTTTAGAAGTGCAAATTGGACTTCATATAATGAATTCACTACCCAACAAATAGGAAAATTGACAGATTCAACATATTTGCAAATATATGAAATTCTAGAAGAAGCCAGTGAAGCACTATAAGTCTAATAATAATCACTATTTAAAAAAAAATATGTATACATGCATATTTGTGTATATCAGTATATAATAATAACCCAAATCCCTATCTATATTTACCTGGGCTCTTTTACTATCTACCGAGGCAACATTTCTTGGTGTTGAGACGGTGTGACCCCTAGTCTTGTAAGATTACATAAATCCCTAGATCTCATAAACAAAAAAAAGAAACTAGCATCATGAAGTAAACTATGGAAAACATCAGAGCATCGTCTGAGGATGGAATATCATTCAGAAGAAGCACATCCCAAGCAGGTAGTTAGCATCATCATCTGTACTTCCAAGAAGAGGGTTTCCGATGACAAGAATCTAGCAGAAAGTAAGTAAAATTCCTTCGTTGATTTCTTTCCCTCTCCTGCAACTGAAGTTATGGAATTGTACGACAACTGATAAAAAGTCTAAGACTGTATGAAGAGAACAGGGTGAGTATGAATCACTTCATAGGTATGAGGTCCATACACTTCTTAGGTAACGTTGTATGTACTTCCTACAATGTAACTTCAGCACTACGCTGTCATCTCCCAATCATATTTTCCTAACAATTTGTCATTTAGAATTGAAATACACACTCCATTGATTAATCTGAGCATACAAATATCAATCTTAGGAACAGAAAGGACAAATCTGGGAACATTATAGAGATGACGATACTCAACTCAACTTTCCGATAGGGGTGTTTTAACGAGTGATTCTTTATCGTTTATTTAGATAAATGATGAGATTGGTATAATCAAATGATTTTACAGGTGATTGTTTGCACATATGTACTTGCATATTGTTTTACTAATATTCTATGGTTATTTCTTCCTTTAGGTAAACATAATCGTTTAATATGTTGAATAAATTTCACATTATAATATATATATATATATATATATATATATATATATATATATATATATATATATATATATATATATATTGCTTTACTAATATGTTCGGTTATTAATTCTGTCTTTAGCTTAAAATGATGATATTGGTATATTTAATTTATTTTATAGGTTATTGCTTACACATTTGATTTGATATTGTGTCATTGATGATTTAGATAATGGTAATGATACTGGTAAATGCGAATTATTCCCCAGGGTTTGGTTTACATATATCATATATGTGTATATTCACAATTTTTGAAAATTACTTCTGATCTGCAACACGAAGTCAGTAATGGTAAGAAAAATAGTTTTTCTTATCGTCGTGACCTATGCAATGAAAATATTGTAATATTTCGTAATTACTTATCACAAGAAGACTGGGCAGACGTATATGCTCAGAGTTGCCCCAACTTAGCATATGATGCATTTAGTAAAACTCTTACATATTATTTTGAAATAGCATTCCCAAAAAGAAAAATTACCTTAGGGCGACCAAAAAAAATGACATCACACAAAATAATGATGACTCGTGAAATAAGGGAGTTAAAAAATAAGGTCTCGTTGTTTAATACATCAGCTAGGAATGATAATAGATATAAGGAAGGATGTAAGAAATTCAATAAAGAATACAGAGAGAAATTGCAATCGCTGAATAGACAACATCATGATGATTTGATGTCAAACTCATCCAACAAATCTAAAACAACCTGGGCCATAATTAAGGAGTTACAAAAAAATAAAACTATGAAACATCGTGAAATAGTTATAATAGTCAATGATGTTCAATATTCAGATGAAATGTTAGCTGAAAAATTCAATCTACATTTTACAAGGACTATATCTGAAAACTTCTCTGTTGACACGAATTTTCTCGAGAGTAACGTCACCTTAAATAACTCAAGATTTTTTATGTTTCCAATTACTGAATGTGAACTCGCACAAATGATTAACAGATTGAACAACTCTAACTCCACCGGGATCGATGAAATCTCCAACAAAATACTGAAAAATTGCTCTGGTGAATTATGTGGTGTACTGACTTTTTTAATTAATCTCTCAACCTCAAAAGGAATTTTTCCGACCAATCTTAAACTTGCTAGTGTATCTCCTATTTTTAAAAAAGGTGACCCAAACAATATGGATAACTATAGAGCAATTAGTATTCTTTCAAGTATCTCTAAACTCTATGAAATTAACATAAAAGAACAATTGGAAGCCTATTTCACAGCAAATAACTTGTTATCGCCGTCACAACATGGTTTCACTGAAAAAAAAGCACTAATACGGCACTGTGTGAATTTCAAAATCGAATAGTAAGTGCTCCAGACAAAAAGAAATGCGTTTTAGGATATTTATTGACTTTTCACGGGCCTTTGATTGTGTAAACCATGATCTTCTGCTCGACAAACTCTCAAGATATGGTGTAAGAGGAATACCCCTATCCTTACTAAACTCATACTTATATAAGAGAAGACAAGTAGTCAAAGTTGGAAAAATTCTATGTACTGAAAGAAATATTGAGGATGGAGTACCACAGGGATCCATTCTAGGACCCTTCTTGTATTTAGCTTTCGCCAATGACTTGTTAGTGTTCCTAAACAAGAACTTGGCCATTCATTGTACATGTTATGTGATACTAATATAATTATCATTGAAAATGATATGGACTCCGCAAAAAACACAGCTCTTGAGACCTACAAAAAAGTTATTATGTGGTCGAAGAAAAACAATTTAATGTTGAATGAAGCTAAAACTAACGTGTTAAATTTCAAGATGAATACTGGACAACAACATGAGTTGAATCTGTTTGTTGATACTTCCTTGGCATTGAACCTAACTAAGTCAACAAAAATGTTGGGTGTTGTTTTTGATGACCAACTTCAATGGAGGACACATATTGACAAGTTATGTAATAAACTTAGAAAAGCCTGTTATTCTCTTAGGTTTCTCTCCAGCCATTGTAGTCAAAGTATTTTATTGACTGTCTATTATGCAAACTTCAATTCGCATCTTAGATATGGCATCCTGAACTGGGGCACATCCTCTACCGTGTCTCGTGTGTTTTGTATACAAAAGTATGCTATTAGAATCATTGCTAAGTTGGGCTATAGAGATACTTGTAGACAAACTTTTCAGAATTTGAAAATTTTAACGCTAGCAGGAGTATACATAATGGAAGCTTGCACATATATCTACCGAAATAGAAATACATTGGCTGCTAACAGAGCCTATCATAATCATTCTACCCGGAATGCCCACTTATTATTACCTAGTCAACATCGCACTGCTCTTTACCAAAGAAGTTTTGAGTTTCAGGGCTGCAAACTTTTCAATAAACTCCCCGATAACATGAGAAATTCTGAAAATGTACATATCTTTAAATCAAGACTGAAGCAACTTCTTCCGTCAAAGAACTGCTACAGTATAGATGAGTTTTATCTGTAATCCAATACTATATGTGTGTATAGGAAGGAATTATTTATTATTATATTTTTTTTTTTATGTGGTATACATCTGTTTACGTTTTTCTCTTTTCATTTGTACTCCTGCTCCTGTGGTTGTACAGATCAATCTGAGTAAATAAATAGATTATTATTATGTATATATATATATATATATATATATATATATATGTATAGATGTATACATTTGGGTTTCACATATTACGCATTATTCACCACACACATCCACACCCTCCGGAATAAACCCCGTCGAGGCACCACACTCACCCACACCCTCCGGAATAAACCCCGTCGAGGCACCACACTCACCCACACCCTCCGGAATAGACCCCGTCGAGGCACCACACACACCACACACACCACACCCTCCGGAATAAACCCCGTCGAGGCACCACACACACCACCCCCTCCGGAATAAACCCCTTCGAGGCCCTACACAACACTTCGCTCCTCAGGAATCCACCCAGTGGAGTCCCATACTCAACAATTTCGATATGGAATGAGCTTAGTGAATATCCAAGGCCTATGTTTATTGACTGATTTCAAGTATAGGGCGTAAACTCCAGGTGAAGGTATATGGTTAATTATTAATTTTGAGAGGTTTGACCTTCAGATGGAGTTATTAAAGATTGACCCTCCCAATAAAATATGGGCGGCAAATTTTCAACACTCATTTATATATTGTCCTGTTTTAATATAGTTCTCTTCCTTAGGTACTGGGAAGAAGAGGACGGATCCAAAATGGAATTTACAAGTACAACACAATTACCTTCGGGAAGTCCAGGTCCGTAACGAATAGAAATGATAACTACATTCAATTATTCAGAATTTTCAACAAATTGCCTTTATTTGATACTAGCAATTCAGTATCAGTAACCAGCCAACTCAGTTGAATTATAGAGTCAGCATTTTCGATCACGATTAGTCTGTGTCTTACTTATAACATCGAGTAAAATAGAGAGTTTTTAGCACAACTGTGAAATAGTGGAACTGAATATGTTTATCATTGTCTCATTGTTGCTTCTTGCCATAAATAAATAAATCCCGGTTTTACACTTGCCAACATTAGTAATACTAAAGAGTGACCGTGGAAAGTAACGGGTTTGTGGGTATGGGTGCACCCAAAAGCATTCATGTCCATCAGCGGACGATGTCCCTGCAAACTCCTTGATGTGTGGCGAGGTAAATATATTAGTGGACTATTCACACACACACGTTGTCAGGAGTAAATTCTATAGGAATTTTGGGTAAGATATCAGATTAATGAATTTTAAACAGTCTCACGAATTTGCATTTTGAATACCTTAATAAACAACAGTCTGTCCTCCTGGACTTCAAAGAATATTGTAAAGATAGGAAAATTGAAATTTGATAATTGTTCCTGGTTTGAATCTGGAATACTTAATTTGTGGAATATATCCAGGTCATATTACAACAATCTCCGACCGGTCACTAGGTCCTATGAGTCTAGCAACTTCTTGGTTGGATGCTGGAAATGTACTATAGTCTTCATTCTCTCAATTGGCGATGATAGATCTATGAATATACCCAAAAATATACCGGTAAGGTATTTTGGGTATTAAACAATTTTACAAATACAGATATATTCCTGTCACTTGTTTATTTAGTTCAAATATCATCACTTCAGGAAAACTTTACATAGTGGTATCAAATTAGATTCGAAACCAGAGACGATTTCCTAATAAGCTGAACTCTATAATTTTCAATATTATTTTGTGAACAATGTAAAGTCTTTAATCGTTGAATTGTTTTCAAACAAGTGGAGATTGTAACTCTTGGCTTCAATATATGTATTTATTAAGTTTGTCTTTTATTTCTCTTCAGCAGAACAGAACTTTGTATCCTAAAGAACACAAAAAAAAAAAATTATATACTCAACGTGGGAAAATTAAGGGTCTATCCTTTCAAAAGTCTCTCTATATAAGGCTGTGTGCCGACAAAAAAAAAAAACTATACCAGGCTATCTTCTGAGAGCAGATGGATTGCGGATCCTGCTACCTGAGAAGTGGCGCTGACTGTCTAGACGATCACAACAAAAAAAATAATTGAAAGTCGACCAGAAAATTTACCAATCATATGAGACCGGGGTGGGTTCGATTACAGTGTGAAATGCTCGGCCGTTGCCCCCAAGCGAGAAAAGTTATACCTTTGTTATTTCTTCTTTATTCTATATATTTACCCCTTATTTGCACTACGATTCTACAAGGAAGGAGAAGATGGGATCTCCCAGACGTACTTCAGTGTACATTCTCCTCCTATTTTAAATATTCAACAAGAAGCTGGGCATATGTCTACGGACGAAACCCATTAACCAGAAGACGACGGCGATAACCTAGCAAAGGACACATAATTCATATATATCTACTTAAGGTTGGCGACAAATATGGCTTGTAAAACTAATCCGATAGAGAAGTTATCATTATTATGAGGTCCAACAAAGGGTAAAAAAATTAATCTAGAGATTCATAATTATATTGGCGGGCTTGGCAACATGCCATTTGGGTTGTCCTGTGAAGGTGAGGGATTTTGAATTTTGATATTCTTCTTGTGAAGGTTTTGAAACTCTCGCATTGTCAACCGGGCATATATTAGTTTTGAATCCCAGGTTCATATGTATTTTAATTGCGACTTTTGTGTTAGTTTGTGTGAATAAGTTGTTGGGAATGAACCGATTTTTATGAAATTAATAAATGATCTTTGGATGCCATAATTCACTGGTTGAATTCTTACAATTTTGATAGAGTTGGAAGTTGCAGCTCATAATTTTTGAGAATAAATTTAAAAAAATATTTTTTCAACAAACCTTTGCTCAAATTTCACAAAAAAGCAGTTTCCAATATCTGTGGCATTTTTACGGACTTGAATGAATATTTCTCTTCCTTAATATTCGTTGAGAAAGAGACGAAATTTTGTAGAGAAAAATAATAATTTTATATGGATTTTGTGAAGAAAAAATAGTTTATATGGATTGTGTACTGGAAGAAAAATGTTACGACCCTCCGTGGATAGAAGATGCTGTAGAATCAAAAATAGAAAGGAATAAATGATATTTTTTGTTGCTTGCTGAATTTTTCTTTGTAAAATCAGAAATCATTGATTTATTCTCATACATCGCGTGTGATTTTCAGTAGTTATATCACAAGTGATGGATCTTTGTGTGCCTATACTTTGACATTTTTGTGTCAATAACGTTGTAGAAATTTGGTCGAGTGGTATATCAAAGTATACTCTACCCAAAACATCTATCACAAGTGGTATATGACCATATTATATATTTTTATTTTACAGTGACTTGAACGTCATCTGACAGTGACTGAATTATTTTGATAGGTTTGGTATAAACAATGGTAAAGCCTACTTGTTTTATAGCACGTAGCATGTATATTCGTGGATATACTAGTGTATATTCGCTGATATTGGGATTTGATTGGTTAGATAAATGCATTTGATTAGCTGAATTCATTTCAATGTATATAAACGCGGATATACTAGCAACATGGTGTATATACACTGATATTGTGATTTGATTGGTTAGATAAATGCATTTGATTAGCTGAATTCATTTCGAGGTATATAATCACCAATATAAAACTACAAAAATTTACCTGTCACATATCTGAAGAAAAAAAATACTTCCATGGAAAAATGTGTACTTTGTGCCTTCAAAACCCCCAAGAAACCATATTTCGTTCCAATACTTCAAAAGCGAATTGTTACAGTTCATTATTGTGTTGAGTGTTCAATTGTTACAAGTACTGTACAGAGAGTTATTTTTAATGCAAGACATATTTGCCTTTTTAAAGAAGTTTATTGGAGCTGCCATTCTGAATGTTTTTGATTTTGACAACAAAATCATAATCTCCGACCCCAAAAACCCGCACTATAAATAACAAAACCCATTCCCCAAAAAACCCTGAATATCAAGGCCCAAGAATACCTATTTTGTATTCGTGGCAAGCTTATGAATCTGTTATTCATAGAATAACCTAGGTAAAACAATTAAAGAAATATGTTTTTCCTTTTTAGTGCATTTTTATAAAAACTTGTCTTTAACAATATTTTTTATTAATTTTTTCTCTTTAATGCGTTTGTATAAAAGTTTGTCTTTAATTTTTTTTATTCTTTCTAGTCGTTCATTTATTAAATTCTGACTAATAAATTTATAATCTTCGACCCCAAAAACCCCCTCATACCAATTTTGAATAGAATCGGGCCATAATCACAAAACTCATCATCTCAAATTCAAGAATTTTGACAAAATAAACATAGTCTCCGACACACCAATTTTGAATAGAATTGGACAATAGTCGCAAAATTCGTTCGCCATCGTGGAGCCGCCATCTTAAATCAATGAATTTTGACAAAAAATTCATTATCTTCGACCCAAAGAACACCCACATACCAATTTTGAATAAAAGCGCCCCATAACCACAAAACTAGTCCGCTATTTTGTTTTTTTATAATAGATTGTCACCGAAATTATGAACACCTGCCAAAGTTAATCGGACGACTAGAGGTGGATTAAAATTACTTTGAAAAATTTCACCCGAACGTACAAATCAAGAAATAAATAATAATCACAGAGAAATAAACAAGGCAAGGTGGATAAAAGCTTGTAAAAATATCAGCATTTTGCAAACACAATTTTTGAAATATTGAATAAAGTAAGTGGCAAAGAGATGCACTACCCTCAGAAGGAAGTTTAGGAAAATTATTTCTTGTATGCCTATTATCAGTTAGGAAAAGCTTCGTTATATTATACAGATTAAACCTCTGAACCCCGTATTTGATTGTTGATTTTTATTTATCCTTCCCCAAATTACTCTCCATGGTACGATTATGAATAATCTCTGAATCCGAAACATTCATTTTCTCTATCTTGCTATTTCTAAAGATGTTATCAAAATCACATTCCTATTTCATTATAGCATAGTAGACCATGAATGAAATTTACAATGGCGCTCTCTATCTGAAAAGGGCTGGATAAGAGATCAGTAAGAATGTTGGTAAAGTAGGAACTATTTCTCGCTATGTGTTTGAATTTGGCTATTCGCAGCCCATTTCGTATTACAAGTTAATGTCCCAAACGAAATTGTCTGGAGATTCGCTTTTAATCAGAAGTTAAACTATTTTCATGGGTCTTTCGTTTGAAATTTTAAGAAAAAAGAATGTATTGGATTATGTCTTTCAATTTTAGACAAAAAACATTTCAATTTTCAAAAATAATTCAATCTCAATATTTTCAATTGGTACTCTAATCCTTTCTGAGTTCACCTACTAAATTTGAGTTCTTAAAGTGTAACCGTTTCTCGATGCAACTTGAAATAAAAATACCCTACATTGAACGCCCACCATAATGTGAACATTTTTATCAGACTTGCAATAACGCCAAAAGAAATATTAATATAAAGGGAGGAACTGTCACTCCACTTGGCTTTATACTTCATTTGGTCTTATTAAAAAACCAATGTAATTCAAATTTTGACATCATAGGGGTCTAAGCAACATACATATTATTGTATGTAAATAATAATTATGTTGGCAATTGAAATTTGCATTTGAGTGAAAAGAAGGATGACAATTGCTTGTTCATTTTTATGGAGAATATGGGCTTCTTTCATTATACAAAGGCTGATTCAGCTAAATTTCATAAATAACTCACCCCATCTCCATCAAAGGCGGCACCCAAGTCATAACTGGAATTGGCTTTCACTTTGTCTACCAGCTCTTTAGCATAGGTAAGATTAGGGTCAGGGTGGATTTCTCCAAAGTTGTCCAATGGGACGATTCGACAAACATTGTTATCTGGACTAGCTCCAAGCTCTTCAACAAATATGCGCCTAACATAGACACCAGTTACTGCAATTATATATTATAACGCTTCAACAAAAGTTTTGAAATATATAGAAAATTAAAGATGGAGGGAGTTTTAATTTAAATTTCTATCGATATGTCCTATTGTTGAAAATAAGAACAATATGTTATCTTGAATAACGGAAAATAGTGAGTGTTAAGGATTAGATGGCGAAAATAGAATCCAGTTCCGATTTCCGATTTTTTCAACTGAATTAAAAAATATTGACATCTTTCATAATTTGTAAGCAAAATAATTAATATAATTAATATACAGTCCATATATTTAATTCAAATTATATAATTTGAAACCATCGTGAACATTGGTCCAGACGAGTTCGATATTTGGCAGTTGAAGTGTGGAATTTGAAAATCATACGTGAAGAGGACGAGGAGATATCAAGAATAGTCTCCATTTTCGGGATAAGGTCAATCATCCATTCCTCACCAGTTCCTTCATTGAATTACCCTTATTCCCACCAATTTCTTTACCCTACCATTCGAGAGTTGAGGGGCATTATTTAATTTGTTTCAATTCATTTGAAATTGCCGAAAATTTTAATATTTTGAAATTGAAACGAGGCCAAATTAAAGAAAAACTTACCCGTTTTCAAATGTTTTTGCAATCATTAGATATGAACAATTTAGGAGAAAATCAAATCAATCAATTAGATCTAAGAATTCACAGCATATTCTCCATGAATTTGATAGAGTTCAATCCGAAATAGTCAGTTGATCAAAATCTTATTGAAAATGATGATGAAATGTTTGAAAATATGTTTTTCAAAGTAATTACAGATGCAAAAAAGGTTTCCAAAATTGATAATAATGATGTCAACTTGATATCAGGCCATCAGTCCCTATTGAGTCCAATTAACAATAATAATACCATTAATCATGCATTAGTGAAATTGACTACTATCAAGTTACCAATTTTTGGAGGTGATTATCAAGATTGGCCGGAATTCCGTTATGTATTCAGGGCTTTGGTGGATGAGAATGCCTCATTAACTACCATTCGAAAAATGTATTATTGGAAGTCATCTCTCAGTAGGGATGCTTCAGGAATCATCAAATCAATTGAAGTAACTCAGATAATTATGATATGGCTTGGAAATTACTCATTGAAAGATATGAAAAAAAAAAACTCTTATGATACCCAAACATATTAAAGCAATTTTTTAATACCTCCAATTGCAGACAGAATCTTATGCGGATTTAAGACATTTATATGACTTCACCATCAAACATTTGCGTTCTCTGAAATCTTTGGGAGAGAAAACAGAAGATTGGGATCGATCGGGCTAATTATATACATTTTATGCAGCAAATTTGACAATATAACTAGACGTGACTGGGAATCTGAAAAATATGAGAAAGACTTGCCATCTATGCAAGATATGAATACAAAAATATGAATGGAATTTTGCAAAAACTTGAGAAGAATATATCAAAAATAAATAAATTACCTCACATTAAAAATAATTCCAGTCACAGTTTAGTATCTAGTAATAAAACTTGTAATTAAAAAAATATAAAGGGCGTGTTCTTCTAGATTTCATTACAGAAAATTTCCTCTCATCCCTGAAGAATTGGATATTTCATCAACACTCTTGATCAAAACTGTTCAAAGTGAATCTTTCCAAGATTATAATAACCTCTTTTATGGTAAACTCACATAAAAAAAAGTAAACTCTTCTCATTGAATCCATTTATTCATGATTCTCTTATAAGGGTTGGTAGTAGGATAAATAATAATAAAATTTTCCTTTTGAAAAAAAACATCAAATAGTTTTACCAAGTAAGCATGAACTTACTGATTTGATTTTAGTAAAGGAAATAAGAGACTAATGCATTTTGGTTACAATTGCTTTTTTCCATTAGGGAAAAAATTTGGCCTTTATCTACCAGAAATGCTCGTAATTTTTTTTTTTTTAAATTGTGTACATTGTGTTAAGGCTATGCCTAAGGAATTGACGTACCTTATGGGAAATTTACCAGAATGTAGGGTAAATTGCTCATTTCCTTTTCAAAACGTTGGTTTAGACTATGGTGGCCCATTTGCCATCAAAGATTGAAAACTTTGCGGTGCTAAAATTATCAAAGGTTATGTCTTTTCATATGCATGAGCTTAAAGGCTGTGCATTTAGAGCTAGTAACAGATCTGAATCTTTTCTTGTCGTACTGAAACGATTGATGAGTAGGCGTAGGAAACCGAGTAATATATATTCAGATGGTCTGAAGACAGCAACATTGATGAAATAAGCGAAAGGGAAAAAAAGAAAAACAATGTTATGGTGTATAACCTACCCGAAAATGGAAGCCCACAGGATGCAGATTTGAAGGAAGTGAAAACAATTCTTAGAGAAATAACTAATGAAGACTTGAGAATAATCGGAACAAGAAGAATTGGGAAAAAGAATAAAAATGGATCACGTGCCCTAAAAATTATATTCTCCAATCCCGAGGATGCTATGAAGGTCATCAAGAACAAAAGGAGTTTGAATAAAGAGAAAAAGGTATTTAACGGATTTAACTCAGCGTCAAGTTGAACACTTGAAAAAAGTTCAGGAGGAGATGCAAGAAAGAAGAAGCAAAGGAGAAGATGTATTTATCCGTTACATTGGTGGTACTCCTAGAGTGACAAAAAACTTAAAATAAATCTTGCTCCCAGTGATGATAATAAAATTCATCTATATTATCAAAATGTTGGTGGTCTCAGGACAAAACTTAATGAATTTCAACATTCAATTTTCGGGTCCAGTTACGATATTATTATACTTATAGAAACATGGCTAAACAAAGATTTTCGTAATGAAGAATTGGGTTTGAATGGTTATAATTTATTCAGATTTGATAGGGGTGAAACAAACACTGACAAGAAACGTGGAGGAGGTATATTAATTGCCATAAAGTCTGAAATAACTGCTAAAAAAGTTGAAATACAAATGAATATAGTCGAAAAAAAAAATGGCATTCTTCTTATCAAAAACCATAAAATAATAATTGGGGGAGTTTATATAGCACCATCATCAACTATTGAAATCTATGAACAACACGCTTATGATGTTGATCATGTCTTTGAAAATAACAAGGATTGTGACTTTATTCTATTCGGGGATTATAATTTACCTGAGGCTGTTTGGTTCAATGATGATTTTGGCTTAAATGTTAACTGTCCAGCAAACTCGCCTGCGATTACATTACAAAACTCTTTTGGTTACTATAATTTCCAACAAATAAATACAGTAGCTAATAGTGGAGATGTCTTACTCGACTTAACTTTTTCAACGATGAAAGATATTTATATCTCTGAACCAATGGATTTACTATTGCCAAATAGTTTACACCACACAGCAAAATTACCTGCAACTTGGAATTCGATAAAGAGCAACAACTTCAATATGAAGAGTTTTATTATGATTTCAAAAATGCAAATTACTTCGAAATTAATAACAGAGAGTTAAAACAGTATTGTAATCAAAATGGACTAATGATGAATGTTTCAAGAACTTATTTCATGCGATTCTTACCTAAAACGAAATCACCAGACTATGATCTATATTTACATTTAGATGGTAAATCTATACAGAGCACTGCCTCCCTTAAATTCCTGGGACTTACTCTTGATCCAAAACTAACATGGGAAACACATATAAACACGATAGTATCCAAACTAAGTACCACTTGTTACGTTATAAAAAACATAAGAAATACAGTTACCTTTGATGTCCTGAGATTACTCTATTTTGGACTAGTGCAATCAGTACTTCAATACGGACTATTACTTTGGGGTGCTTCACCACATTTAGAAAAGACATTTATAGCACAAAAAAAGTAATGAGAGCAATGTATAATATTGCTCCATCATCATCTTGCCGACAACTATTCAAAGAATCTAAAATATTAACCTTGCCAAGCCTTTATCTTTTTCAAGTGATACTATACATAAAAAATAATGAACATAAGTTCATGAGGAATATAGACATACACTCGTATAATACACGTTCGGAATCAAATTTACACCAACCTTACTCAAGACTAGCAGTAGGTCAGAACTCACCCAATCACGACGGAATTAAATATTATAATAAAATAATGAACATTGTGAAAGCTACCACAGAAATGTCTTTCAGAAACAAATTGAAAATGTTCTTAATTGAAAATGCATTTTATAGCACTGAGGAATTCTTGAATTTCTGAAATCTTCACATAGATACTTCATCTATACTTAATTGATATGTATTTTATTTTGTAGTTTGTCTTTTAGTTTAGTTTAAGGTCCTGGACTAGTCTGATATGTTTATACATTTTTTATATATTTATACTGGATGTGTAATCTTGATTGATGTTAATAAATTGTATTGTATTGTATTGTATTTTTGGCCAGTGTCAATTGGAATAATATACTTGAAAGAAATTTAGATTTGAATCAAGTTATTCAGATGTTTTATGAAGTAGTTTACTCTGCAATTGATATGTTTGTACCAGTGAAAAAAATCAGAACCTCAAATTTTCCCGTGTGGTATAGTTCTCAACTTAAAAAATTAATAATTGAAAAAAAGATGCTCACAAAAGTTTTAAGGTTAATGGAGACATAGAATACTATCATCAATTTAATAATCTCCGAACAAGATGTAAACAACTTCAGACCCAATGTCATCAAAATTATGTTATGTAAGCAATAATAAGAATGAAATTGTGAATCTTTTTGCGAATTATTTTTCCAAAAATTACACTGATGAGAATGTCTCCCAAATTCCCGAATACGGAAACAGAGAGTGTCTGAATGTTTGCAATTATTATATTGAGATAGCAGAAGTCATTGATCAACTAATGTTGGCTCCAGGAAAACTTTCTACTGTCCCTGACGGAATTCCCCTACATTTCATAAAAAACTGTGTATTTACTCTGGCCAAGCCCCTTCAAACAATATTCAATATCTCTCTATCATCAGGAACATTTCCTCAGTTTTGGAAACAACGTTTCCTCACTCCAATCCACAAATCTGGACCAAGAGATGACATAAAGAATTATCGTCCTGTGAGTAAGCAATCTGAAATCCCCAAATTACTTGACTGCTTGATTACTAAGAAACTTACTTATGACACTAGGAACATAATTAATGAAAACCAACATGGCTTCACCTCAGGAAGATCTACCAACACAAATTTGGTTAGTTACCAGCATTTTCTTTTGAACAGTTTAGAAGAAAAGTACCAGGTCGACTCTATCTACACAGATTTTTCAAAAGCATTTGATAGAGTCAATCATGACCATCTAATTGCAAAACTCTCTGCGTTAGGCATTGATAGTAACTTTTTGAACTGGATCGGATCTTATTTGAGAGGTAGGACCCAATGTGTCAAATATGCTGGCTCTGTGTCATCAGACATTTCTGTAACATCTGGGGTTCCCCAAGGATCCCATATAGGCCCGCTACTCTTCTTGTTATTTATTAATGATATTTCGGAAGTAATACAACACAGCTGCTACTTGATGTTCGCAGATGACCTCAAACTCTATAGGATCGTTAACAATGTCTGTGATGCCGAACTATTGCAAATAGATTTGAGTAATTTGTCCCGATGGTGTGATATAAATATGCTTCATCTAAACATAAACAAGTGTCATCAAATCACATTTTCGAGGATTATGGATCCAATTCAATACTCTTACCAAATAAAAAATGTTTATTCACCAGTGGCTGATAGTGTTCGAGATCTTGGCATATTATTTGACTCCAAAGTAACATTTAAGACACACATTGATAATATTGTCTCTAAATCATTCAAATTATTAGGTTTCATTCAAAGATCTTCAGATCAATTTTCCATTTGCACTTCCAAGATATTGTACTGCTCTCTCGTTCGATCAGTTATTGAATATAATTGTATGATATGGTGTCCGTTTTATCAAGCAGATATCAATGAAATTGAGAGAGTTCAAAATACATTTTTAAGGTCGTGTGCATTTAAACTTTGTTATCAGAGGAGAGACTATTCATAGTTCTGACATTTTGAACATATTAAATTTATCAAGTTTAGAACATCGAAGAGCTGAAATAGACTTAAGATTCCTGCACAGGGTTATAAATGGAGCTATAAGTTGTCCAAATTTAATTGAACTCTTTAACCTAAATGTCTTACACAACAACTATGGTCAAAAGAGTCAACTACAAGGGTAGTTAAATTAGCAAATGAAAATAGTGGAATAATTGATTTATTCGATACATCCACATATTCATTCAAAAGTCAAATGAGGCACATTCATTTGTTATAACTTAGTTTTAGTTTATTATGTTTATATTTGTAGATATATATATATATATATATATATATATATATATATATTTATAGAAAATAAGAATTGTCTCTTAAATATTTATGTTTTTTGTAAATTGGCATGTCCGTAAAAAAATAAATAAATAAATAATAACGGATTCAATTTCGTTGGCACTGGCAATGAAATTGATAAAATATTCTCCTTTCTTACTAAAGAAAAAGAATCAATTGCAAGTAAACTTATCGAGGCAAAAAATAAATGGCATTTCATTCCTGCAAGATCTCCTACATTTGGGTTATGGGAGGCTGGTATGAAGAGTATGAAATTTCATTTGAAAAGGGTTATTGGAAATGATGTATTTAAATATGAAGACTTTTCAACTGTTTTGGATCAAATTGAGGGAATTCTCAATTCTCGTCCCCTATGTCCAATATCCTCTGATCCCGAAGACTTGAATGCTTTAACACCTGCCCATTTTTTTATATGCCGACAATTCCCCAAATTACCAGAACCTGACATCAAGTATGTTTTTGAAAATCGTTTGAAAACATTCCAACAGCTACAACATGTACATCTATCGATTCGATGGCAAATGGAATATTCGAATGAACTTCAAAACCATGTTAAGTGGAAGGAAAATTCGAAACATCTTCTGAAAATTGGGTCATTAGTGCTATTAAAAAATGACAACGCTCCAACTTCCACATGGCAACTTGATAGTAACATCACTCTATCCTGGGAGTGATAATGTCGTCCGTGTTGCAGACTTCAAGGCGCAGAATGGTGTTTTTCGTAGTGCTGTTACCAAGATATGTCTATTGCCTATTGACACATAATGTTTCAAGTTTTCTTAAAAGTGATACTTTCAAGGCGGGCAGAATGTTAAGGATTAGATGGCGAAAATAGAATCCAGTTCCGATCCAGTCATCCAGTACCGATTCAGTTCCGTTCCTATGCAGTTTTTGTTTAATAAAAAGACGATTTTTTCAACTGTTTAAAAAAATATTGGTAGCTTTCATAATTTGTAGCAAAATAATTAATATAAATAATATGCAGTCCATATATTTCATTCAAATTAAATAATTTGAAACTACCGTGAACAGTGAATTTGTTTTATCTTTCAATCGAAGATGATTCAAAAGAAAAGCAAATCAAAATGCTTATTGATTTGACACTAATTTAAAAAAGTCGTTCAATATCTTTGATTAATAGGTAAAAGGACTAGAAATTGAGTATGATACAATTAATACACTAACCTCCATTCATTGAATCTATGAGGACATTGAACGGAGGACGTTTTTCGGTCCCACGAATGAGAGTCCTCAATTTCTGGAAATCAAATATCTGTTTCATCAAATCTACATAGTCTGCTGTGGAATCTGTAACTTCTACTACAAATTCATGTCCATTAACCTAAGAGAACAAAATGAAAAAAAGTTCATTCAAACATATTTGTGTCTTTACATTATATGTGGTGGTTCCTAAAACATCGATAAGTCTATCAGTTTCGAGTTTGGGTGTGAATTTATACTCAGTTATCTTCCTGGTGTGTTCATAAATTGCATCAGTGACGTGATCAGGCGCAGGGCCGCCATTCTCGATATTGTATTTAATACCAAAATCATTTCTAATGCCTCCAGGATTATGAGATGCCGTCAAAACTATACCACCTGGAAAGGAAAACAATTCAAAATGAATCATTTATATATGCATATTTATTCCACTCTTGATACTTGAAAAAGGCTATTACTTTCTGAAATTCCAATATACTTTATGTTTGGTTTGTTTCTAGAGAAGGTAACATTTCGTTAAAAGTACAATTCCAATTGAAAATTTAACTGATAATGATTAAGAATCCGAAATGGAGGGCAAGAGGCGCTATATTGTCATTTTTTTTTCTTCAGCAAAACCCATTTTTCAGAATAATGGATTACGGATGATAATAATGATGATAATTTGAAAGAAAATGTTTTCTTATTCGAAACTATTTAGAAGAGGTAAGTAGGTTGTTAGTAGTTTGAATGATTTCATTTTCACATATTTTTTAATATCACTAAAAAAAACATGACACCACCCCTTAGACTGAATATGATTTTTATTTCATTTTACAATTGTCGACTGTACATAAATAATTATTCTATTATGATGCAAGTTACTTTTTTGTTCTCATTTCTAAATGGTACATTGGCCAATGGAAATCAAAGTAATTTGCAATACAGCCATCGTTTTTATAAATATTCAACTTTAAAATTAGGAAGAAACAAAAAATTGGTTATTCAATTCATTTTTTCAAATATCAAGACTGGACATTTTTCTAGTGATTATATATAATCAATATAGCCAAAATGGTCATAATATGCATTTATTTCAGAACAAATATTGAACTATTTGACTTAATGACATGACCAAATAAATGAAAAATCACTATTTACCCAACACTTTGTGATTTCTTATCAGGCTAGATACAGCAGGAGTGGAGAGAATACCTAATTGTCCGATAACCAATTTTGCAACCTAAATTGAGATAAAGCAGATAATGAGCGGCATATGGAAAAATAACATATATATTACGCAAGCAGAGTAATACCAGATATTTCATTTAAATTCTACTTTGGTTCTATATCAAAGGACTTTTTACTTTGCTAGCGTAATTCAAGTGAAATACAAATACTATATTTCTTGGTTATATATTTGCTCTTGTTCAGAATTCTAAAAATGAGGTCTTTGAAATATTGATAAGGGGAAAACTTATTGTTAATTAGTGTGGAACTGGTTTTTTTCCCTCAAAATGGGGAGAAATAAAAAACTATTGCTCTGAATTATACAGGGTGATTCAAAAGTACTTTGACAAACTTCAGGAGGCGATTCCTCACTATATTCTAATATGAATTGTCCAAATAAATATATATCCGGAAACGCTTCGTTTCCAAGATACAGGGTACGTGTTGAATTTTTATTTTCGTTTTTTTTAAATAACTTTCGAAATTAAACGAAAATAGGTATTGAGAGGTTTTTTGAGGTGTCGAATTTGAACCTGATGTTATTATTGCTCTTACGTCACCTACACGTCTGTTTCTTTTTTGAAGATTCATAACTTTTTGAGCCTACATCTAGCACATTTTTCAGTAAAAAAATCAATTCCTCTTTATATCTACGTAAAAAAGCAACCCTTGTTACAAGTCGCTATAAGCAACCGTTTTCTAGATATTTGGACTTGAAAATTTCAAGTCGATTATTTGATAATCGATGCGTGAAGTTGTTACCATTATTTTGCAATTTTGACAAGAATGCTTAGGAAATGAATTTGACGTTTAAGTAAGTATTTTTGGTAATTACATATTATGTGACAGTTAAACATTTTGTTGTAGTTTCTGTAAGTTTTAAAACACTAATTTTGAAAAAATGGATTATTTACACAATAATGCTTATTAAGCCGATATGCAATGCGCGCGATGCAAGACGTATTTACCAGGAGCGATTTCCTAATCGAGTACTGCCTTCAGCTCCAACATTTACCAGTCTCCACCGTCGTTTGGCAGAAACAGGTAGCTTTAAGAGGGCAGCTGATATTATTGGAAGACCACGAGCAGTCTGAACCCCAGAATTGGAAGAAGCTGTTTTGAACGCTCTCGAGGAGAATCCAGAAACAAGTACAAGAATAATTGCTGAAGCTGCCAATTCTACCAGTCCACAGTATGGAGAATTATCCGACTGAATGGCGAAACTTACAGAGACTTTTTAGAAAATGAATTGCCGGGACTACTTCAGAATGTACCATTAGAAATTCGTATCCGCATGTGGTTTATGCATGATGGGGCTCCGGCCCATTTTAGCGTTGTAGCCAGGGAATTCCTTAACACTGTCTATCCAAATCGATGGATCGGTAGGGGTGTAGAAGAACCTAACCAGGCGTGGGCACCAAGGTCCCCAGATCTAAACCCGCTAGATTTTTATTTTTGGGGACATTTGAAGCTCCAGTAGCAAACGAGGAAGATCTAAGAAACCGAACAGTAGACGCCTGTGAAACAATAAGAAACACACCAATAGTTTTTGAGCGGGTACGAGATTCAATGACTAGAAGACTGAATGCCTTTATTAAAGCTGAAGGTGGACACTTTGAACAATTTATTTGAATACAATTCAGTTTCCTTCATTTTATTTTATTCTACATATTCAAAATTTTATTAAAACAAATACAGATTTTGCACCCTTGATACAAAAATAAGTGTTTCAAACGAGTAAAAATAAATAGAATAGGTGGCGCCCCCTACAAAAAACCAAAACTACTTACTTAAACGTCAAATTCATTTCCTAATCATTCTTGTGAAAAATGCAAAATAATGGTAATAACTTCAACACGCATCGATTATTGAATAATCGACTTGAAATTTCAAGTTTAAATATCTAGAAAACGGTTGCTTATAGCGACTTGAAACAAGGGTAGCTTTTTACGTAGATATGATAGAGGAATTGATTTTTTTACTGAAAAATGTGCTAAAAGTACGCTCAAAAAAGTTATAAATCTTCAAAAAAGAAAAAGACTTGTAGGTGGCGCCCCCTACGAGTAAGAGCAAAAATAACATCAGGTTCGAATTCCACACCTCAAAAAACCTCTCAATACCAAATTTCGTTTAATTAAGGTCAGTATTTCAAAAGTTCTTTAAAGAAAACGAAAATAAAAATAAAACTTTAACACACTGTATCTTGGAAACGAAGCGATTCCGCACATATATTTATTTGGACAATTCATATTAGAATATTGTGAGGAATCACCTCCTGAAGTTTGTCAAAGTACTTTTGAATCACCCTGTATATATATATATTTTCTTTAGATTCTTGATCACATATATATTTTCTTCAATTTCTCGGAATAAAGGCCTGATTCAGTCAATTCATATAATTTCTTTTAACGACGTTTCGACATAGTATTTGTCATCATCAGGTTAAAAAAAAAAAAAGGTTTGACATATTTAACTTATCACAATATTGAAATGTATGCACTAAAATAATTATTCAAAAACATATGGTTCGAAATATAATACATTATTCACAATATAAAATTATCTGTAATATGAGTATTCACTTACAAATTATTTTAGTTGAATTTCTGCGTTTGCATCGTATGAACGTTATTGTAGGTGTGTGACTTCGAAGTTATCAGTTTGTTTATCTTTCATGCATTTTTACCCTCTTCATAAGTACCAATTTTTTTGGCAGCATGTAAAGATCAGTTTTTATTATTATTACTATAAACATAGTTAAACAAGGTTGTTATAAATATGGCTTAAGTTTTTGATATAATTTCTATTGTTAATGCTTTTGGGGTCTTTTTCAATATGTATCATTTCAAGGAATGTTTCTTACCCTTGGGTTCCTTTCTTTGGTCAAAATTTCAACGTTGTTAGTGTCAAACTTATGTTGATTTTCTTTTTCGTGTTTGGATAAAGCTGTAATGTCAGTTTTTGAGTACTTGTGGGCTTGTACTCGTTTTTGCAAATATTTTTTGTTTGACCTATATAGGTACTTTGACAGTGTGTGCACGGTATTCTATATACTGTATGAGTTTGTTTTTTGGTATTTCTGGTTTTAATTTTGAATAAAAGGTTTTGTTCGTATTTTGCAGTTGGTGTGATATAGCTATGTTGTGTTTTTCCATTGTTTTATTAATTGTATTCGATAGTTTATCTATGTATGGTAAAGGTATATATGTTGTTGTTTTTTTTCTTTATTATAATTTTTATTGCTGCCATGGCTCATATACAGAACTCAATCTAAACAATCCAGGGTACTTATGAAAAGGGTAAAAATGCATGAAAGATAAACAAACCGATAACTTCGAAGTCACACACCTGCAATAACATTCATACGATGCAAACGCAGAAATTCAAATGAAATAATTTGTAAGTGAATACTCAGATATATTACAGATAACTTCATATTGTGAATAACGTGTTATATTTCGAACCATATGCTTTTGAATAATTATTTTACTGCATACATTTTAATATTGTGTTGAGTTAAATATGTCTCAAACTCCATATTTTTTATTTTAGCGTTTTTAACCTGATGATGACAAATACTATGTCGAAAGTCGTTAAAAGAAATTATATGCATTGACTGAATCAGACCTTTATTCCGAGAAATTGAACAAAAATATATATATATATATATATATATATATATACATACAAAACTAGGGATATTGGGATGAGCAGCAAAAAAAAAGTAAACTCTTTAAGGTTTATCCAAGCTTTCGGAAATGTTTATTTCCATCATCAGGGATAGATGAAAAAAACAATAGTAATACATATTCAAGTGCGAAACATTATGCTACTTACAACTTTGTTGAGATTGGTTTCAATGATGTTAAACATCTAACATAATGCAAGATATTGGAGTCATAAAAAACTGGTGCGAATCAAACCTCTACTATCTCTCAATATTAAAAAAACCAATATGTTGACCTTCCACTGCAGTGTCCCAAACCTACATATTGGCAATGAAGAAATAGAAAATAAAATATCTACCAGATTCCTGGGCCTATTTATTGACAATAAACTACTCTATATCAACCTCGGTATCGACCATGTCAGCTATGTGCAAAGAACTAGTTTCTGGATGCTATGCTATCAGAACCATCGCCCACGAATTATGGTTTGCATCATCCAGAACAGCTTACTTTTCACTACTTGAATCCCACCTAAGATATGGTATAGCATTCTGGGGGGCCTGCAGTAACCAATTATTTCAGATGAGCTTTGTTCTACAGAAACGAGCCCTAAGATATCTGTGTAGGGAAACATCTAGATCCTCCTGTAGAGAGTTATTTAAAAATTGTAGGATACTAACGGTAGTTTGTATATACATTTTAGAAACAGCTACACTGATTCATAAAAACAAAAATACCCTTCAGCTAGTCTCGACAAATTACATCACAAAACAAAGTGGCCAGGTCAAACTGATAATACCCCAAACCACTTTGATCAAGAACTCAATTATCTACAATGGAATAAAAATATACCATTATTTGCCAAGTGTTCTAAAAAATACCCCTTGTGTTCAAAAGTTCCGCACCAAGGTGAAAGCAATACTTATTCTAAATCCTTTCTATAACCTGGATGAATACTTTTCACAAAACCACTTCTCTCTCTGAAACTGTTCTTCCCAACCTTACGTTGTAGTAGTTTTGTATTCCGAAGTATGGCTTTATACAAGCTTCCCTCTGTCATCGATTATAATTTATATATTGACTATCTGCATTATCTATGTTTTTATTTATATGATTGTGTGTTTTTATTTATATGTTTATCTGTATATTGTATATTATATAACAAGCTTTGTCAACAAGTGTATACGTACTTATGACAATAAAGCATATTTTGAATTGAATTGAACGTAGGGATACAAAAGAAGAAAAATAAAACGTATATCAAGTAATAAAACGAAATTCAAGGTTACTACAACCACATTAGCATTCTTTAAATATAAATGTGTACTCTATGTGGTGTGACAAGTGAAACTGGCAGGTTCGGAATGAATCTCGCAATTATATTTAAGCCAACGACACCTGACGGGTGTCTCTTGGAAATAGTTACAGTGGTGCCAACTGTTAGATTAGTACCAACTGATGTTACCAGGTGACCGTAATGTTAAAAAGAACTATTATTTTATATTACATGGTTGTCAATTTTGATTGATATCTGAAGGCAATGAATAAGAGATCTCACTCAAATGGTTAATCTCTGTTTTTTATATTTTATATTCCATTGTTGTCAATTTTGATTGATATCTAAAGACAACAAATAAGAGTAGATCTCACTCACATGGTTGGTATCTGTTTTTTTATTTATACAATTGTTTTCTTGGGAAATGAAAGCCATTTCTAAGAATGTTCTCTTAGATGTATGTGACTCTGTCGCTAGCACTTTCACTGAATCGTAATTCATCTGGTGGTCAAATTTATTCACATGTTCTGCCAGAGCACATCTTGTAATAAACAATATATTGGTCAAACGCAAAGATAATTATCTAACAGAATAATTTCTCATAAAAATGACTGCACATTGCATCCTGAAAGTTGTGCTCTGGCAGAACATGTGGATAAATTTGACCACCAGATGAATTACGATTCAGTGAAAATGCTAGCGACAGAGTCACATATATCTAAGAGAACATTCTTAGAAATGGCTTTCATTTCCCAAGAAACAATTGTATAAATAAAAAACAGATATTAACCATTTGAGTGAGATCTACTTTTATTTATCATCTTCAGATATCAATCAAAATTGAAAACAATGGAATATAAAATTAAAAAAAAACAGATATTAACCATTTGAGGGAGATCTCTTATTTATTGCCTTCAGATATCAATCTAAATTGACAACAATGTAATATTAAATAATAGTTGTTTTTAACATTACCGCCACCTGGTAACATCAGTTTGTACTAATCTAACAGTTGGCACCTCTGTAACTATTTCCAAGTGACACCCGTCAGGTGTCATTGGCTTAAATATAATTGCGAGATTCATTCCTAACCTGTCAGTTTCACTTGCCTCACCACATAGAGTACACATTTATATAATTTCAAAAAACGTTAATGTGGTTGTAGTAACTTTGAACTTAGTTTTATTCCTTGATCTATGGTTTTTTCTTTTGTATCACTATGTTAGATTAATATGTTAAACATCATTGAAACCAACCTCAACAAAGTAGCAGTAGTAGTAAGTAGCATAATGTTTCGCACTTGAATATGTATTACTATTGGTTTTTTTCATCTATCGTAGTCTCCCTGATGATGGAAATAATCATTTCCGAAAGCTTGGATAAACCTTTCGTTGTTGCTTACCCCAATATCCCTAGTTTTGTACCTAACTAGTCAGCAAATATTTCCCATATATATGTATAAACAGTGGCGAATAACGGGGATCTTCAGTCAGCACAAGTGTTGAACTATGAAAAACTCTTTAATACGATGGAATTTTGAAACTTCTTCAAGGTCCTAAAATATGTAAATGACATTATTGTAAAAAAAATACTTAAAATGAAGGAAGTACTTACAGTAATCTGAGTGAATGAACATTAACTTAAAAAAAAACGTAAAATATGTAAAAATTCGTCGGAATGGTTATATCTTTGACGCTTCGAGTGACATTGAAGGATTTGAAATGACAACCTATGATTAATCGTCAGAAAAATATAAAATATGTAGTGGGTGTGTTAATGTTTATATTATATTCTTTGAGAATCATCAGTTTTAATCCATTTGTAAAAGATAACTGTAGATTTTGCTAAGATTTTCGATATCTGTTTTTTTGTTCATATTTTGATTGGATTCATTAATTTCAATCATTTCAAGAAATAATCTTTTAGATACATTTTTTTCTGAATGTAAAACTTGTGCTTCCTCGAATGATATTTTATGGCCTGTTCCAATAGCATGTTGAGCTAATGCACATGACTTCTTGTTGAGTCTTATATCACTTCTGTGAGAGATAATACGATTATTTAAAGTTCTTGAACTTGTACCAATATAGTTCAAATCACAGTTGTTACATGGTATGCTGTAGACAACATTTGATTTCTTCAAATCTGGTGTGGGATCTTTTAACCTCGTATTTAAATTTCCAATAGTCTTGATATTTTTTTGTGAGATATTTATGTCACTTTCATTCTTGAATAATTTAATTATATTTGATGATAGAATTCCTATATTAGGAATTGAAAAATAAATTATCCTTTCATTGTTATTTTCTGAATTTTGATTATTTGTGTCATCATTATTAATTTGTCTATCATAGTTGGTATTTAAAAGAATTCTATCTTCTTATAGAATTCTTCACAAATGGATTAAAACTGATGATTCTCAAAGAATATAATATAAACATTAACACAACCACTACATATTTTATATTTTTCTGACGATTAATCATAGGTTGTCATTTCAAATCCTTCAATGTCACTCGAAGCGTCAAAGATATAACACCATTCCGACGAATTTTTACATATTTTACGTTTTTTTTTCAAGTTAATGTTCATTTATCATCCACTCAGATTACTGTAAGTACTTCCTTCATTTTAAGTATTTTTTTACAATAATGTCATTTACATATTTTAGGACCCTGAAGAAGTTTCAAAATTGAAACGAAAGCTCGGTCCATCGTATTAAAGAGTTTTTCATAGTTCAACACTTGTGCTGACTGAAGATCCCCGTTATTCCCCACTGTTCATACCAATTTTCAGTCGTTATTTCTAAATTTATATATATATATATATATATATATATATATATATATATATATATATATATATATATATATAAAAAAAGTCTGAGAAATATATATATATATAAATATTTATATATAATATATATATATATATATATATATATATATATATATATATATATATATATATATATATATATATATATATATATATATATATATATATATGCTTTGGCTTTATGAAACATTCATAATTTTTGTATATGAGGTATTGAATGTCCTTTTAAGCAACTTCAGTTACTGAAAAAACTTTTCCTGGATATACGGTAATAAAAGTGCTTCAAACAAGAAGACATCGCATGCCATGCCAGTGTCTGAAGTGCTGAAAATTTGAATGTCATAAAATTGTCTTGGGATTTATTTCATTAGCCCATTTTTGATAAAAATCAAGGTTTCGTGTTTTGATTTTTATTCAAACAAAATACAAAGTAATTTGAACAAGTCTTATTTCAGATTTATAGATCTCTATCATGAACCTGGATTCATATACTGGAATACAACCCTTCAATTAATATTCCATCTAGACCATTTAATAGTTTTACCACAGCCAAGCAAATTACTCAAAGACTGCATATGCATGGGTATCATCTGAAAATTTCAAATTCTGTAATGTCATTTTATTATTGACAATTTGGGAGGAGCAAATTTCTTGGCATTCTAAAATTGAAATATATTCTAATTCAATTGCATTTACTCTATTTCAATTGGATATATGGGGATCTCATGTATAGTAGGAGATACAGAAAAGGTTCAATTGGGGCAAAGTTGCAAAAATGGTAAAAAAAATTAAGGATATTGTTTTTCATTTTTTTATTTGAAAAACTAAAATAATTTTTGGATTTTTTATTGCCACTTTCGAAGACGAATCCATCACAAGACATTCAAATCTATCATTGTGGTTCCCTACTATAAATACTAACATTTAATTTACAATTGGCGAACAAGATTCTAGAAAAGTTATCTGCTATTGTCAACAATATTTTTCTCTGGTTTCCATCAACTTTCATTGTACTTGCCATTTTTCGTTTATTTTAACAATAACATACCCTATATTTCCGATGTCAGAACCTTCTGCCACCCGGACTTTGTAAACAACTCCAAATAAATTTCGCACCGTTCGAATATTACATGAATAGTAATCAACTCCAGAGTAAATTTAAGAAACCTTAAAATACTTTACTCTACTCTAGGAGTCTATAATGGAACGCACCTAAATTATTAACTATTTTTTATTATCAACATTGTAAATATGTTGAACTTATAAAAGGCTTGAATCATAAAAAAACTTTGAAACTCCGTGTTCGAACGATACTCTGAATATGAATCGTTAGATGTTTGTAATTTTCAATTATGGCCAACACTGGTTTTTGTTCACATGAACATAGGAATGCATTTTTCACAGTTCAATGAAGACACACAATTCATTACTGTATTGAGAATATCTATGAAGAATTATTAAGTTATTTTTGTTATAGCAACACAAATATTCCTCAAAAAACTGAAAATGTTTAGATGTTCAGGAAACAAAACAAAATTTGAAAACAGGATGCATTATTTTCTGGCTTCCATATCTACATATTTGAAAATTCAATTATTTTGTCATTATAATATATATATATATATATATATATATATATATATATATATATATATATATATATATATATATATATATATGAGAGTAATATCGAGGGGACTGTTAAAAACAAAATGGAAGGAATTTAATGGACATAGCCCTCAGAGAAAAGTGCTAACCGTAGACACGTGTTTCGGGCTCTCGGCCCTAATCAGTACGGTGGAGAAGTGCAAGGATGAACAACACTTGGTAGAAAACAAAAATCAACGGAGTCAACAAACAGAAGCCAGCCGCTCATTTGTGTTATGTAATAAGTGTCCGATATTTTACAGGACGATTCCTCAGTTATTTATAAGGTGAAAAGTTCATATAAGCATGGGCCCGCAAGGCCTTCATTTTTTATTAACAAGGTGTTAAAAATTTATTTTTAATTTGGTTTTTCGTAGATAATTTTTGGACAAAAATTGGTATTTGGGGATTTCTCAATACGAGAAATTCAAATTTGATCTTAGTTTGGCCCTTAATTGTAGGGGGCGCCGCCTGCAGGCCATTGTCTCTTTTGGGGAGTTACAACTTTGTCGTACATATGTATCACATTTTCAAAAGTCGCTACAAGCAGCAGTTTTCGAGATATTTTGATTTAAATTAATCGATGCATCCAATCTTCTTCTCATTGATTCGCGAACTCTTTGAAAATGAAAGTATCAAGTAGGCTAGTAAGTTTATTCCAATGATTTTTTGTTCTGTCATGTCAAAAATAATATCTTGACGCATAGTTAAATAGTTTTATTTATTATTATTGTGATTATTTCTTGAAAAATGGTGAACTTTACCAATTTAGAGTATGCTGACATACATTTTACATACGGACTTGCTAACGGAAATGTATATGAGGCTAGACGTTTGTATCAGGAGCGTTATCCGAACCTCACAACTCCTACTTCAAAAACGTTTTCAAGAATTCACTCTCGGTTAAGGGAAGTTTTGAGAAAGTTAGTCATCTGTCGGGTGCACATCGGACGATAAGAACCTGAGAAACCGAGGAAGCAGTTCTTAATCTGAAAAATAGCGCTGACGTTAAACATTTCACATGTTCTGGTATGGAAAATTTTAATTGATAATTTGTTATATCCCTACCATATTCAAAGAGTTCAGGCACTACTCCCTCGTGACTTTCCATTACGTATCTACTTCTGTCGTTGGTTTCTCCAATGCCTTATATCTGTTATTTGAAAATCAAATCCTGTTTACCGACAAAGCAAATTTCTCATGCAGAGTAATGATGCTCTACAGAAGTTTCTGAATTATTCCTACTCATTCACTCAAAAAAACCAGTTAAAAGTTCGTTTAAAATCGTGATATTTTGACAGTGCAACCCCCAAATAGTGATAATCGTGCCCATCAAATTAGACTTCAAAAATTCACTTAACAAATTAGTGCAATATGTAAGAACAATAAGGTCCAGTATGCATTAATTGTAATAGAAAAAAACAAAAGAAAAACACTATCACCAAATTCTCAAGCCTGATAAAAACACACCAAAATAAAAAAGTGTTGAAGAAGTAAAAACCATTCTACCTTTGGACGATGCTGCTTCAAATAAATAGTCCAGCAAAATTAGTAATATTATAAAGCCTAAAGACACACCAAGGATGGCATCTGTCTTCAAGTGCTGTAAAAATAAGGAGATCCAATCTGTTTGCTGCATACAATGTTTCAGTGTATTCCATAACAGCTGCTTATACAGGAAAAAAAACAGCTTGAAATTAGAAGGCCACAAAATATTATGCTCAAAGGAATGTATCAATAATAGGAAGATTGAAGAAAACAATTTGGTAGAACTAGAAGCTAATTACATAAGAGTCAACGATGAACCCCATCTAAAATATAAGGAACTAGATGATAAGGAGAAAGAACAAGAGGAATACATAACCAACATCAAGGACGAGTTTTCTAAATTACAGGACGAAATAAAAGAAAAAGATAATTTCATCAAAATCATTGGATTTTGAGAATGAAATAGTGAACACAGAACAGAGCTATATATCACAGAAATAAGTAAACAAAAAACAATTGTGGCAGAACTAAAGAAGGAACATTTAAGACTAATAGAACAACTTCAACTATCACAGAATGAAAACTCAAAAATCTCAACTGACTTAAACAGAGTACTTGAAGAATTAGATGACTTCAACATTTTAAAGAATGAAATGATAACATCAATACAGGTCCTAACCGATGAAAACCAGCTTTATCTTGAAGAACTGAAACAACTCAGATTGGAAAAACTTCCCACAACAAACACACAGAAAATAAGTCAAAATTATCACAGAAAGTCGATTAAAAAAGAAACAAATGTAGCAACTCTTTTAAACAACTCTAATCACAATAAAAAACAGATCCGACCGCCCCAAAGCACCCCTACGCAAGATATCCATAAGAAACAATCAAACAAACAAAAAATACTCTTAATCACGAACAATCAGGAAGAGGCTTAGTATATTATTTATGGAACCACTCAAACAAATATTCTACACAATCCTTATTGAAAAGTGGGGCATCCGACGAGGAGCTTGTTCAAACAGCGCTCTTATCATCAATGACCTTCTCACGTGATGACATAGTTATATTATGGACAAATAAGATTAACCAAAGGCTTTTGGAAGACTTTATAAGCAAATGCCAACACACTCGTGTAATAATAATTTCTGAGCCATAGAGATTCGATAAAATGGCAAGTAGGAACGAAATAATATACAAAAATAACTTAAATTTTCTCAGAGCACTCTACAGTCAACAATCTACTACAGCTAGATTTATTGACTGTAATAACATATTTCGTAGAAATAACTATGCTCCTGACGGCTACAATCTGAAAAGAGTTGCCAAAA
Source organism: Gonioctena quinquepunctata (assembly GCA_018342105.1). Lineage (NCBI taxonomy): Eukaryota > Metazoa > Arthropoda > Insecta > Coleoptera > Chrysomelidae > Gonioctena > Gonioctena quinquepunctata. The sequence continues at coordinate 70,188 of JAFIRS010001564.1, read as the reverse complement.
TACATATCGCAAAAGCCATACTGAATTTGATAAATAACTGGGACCTCGAAAATACGGACAAGCATATTGAGAACAATGACAGAGATATGAAAACGACAACATCCAAAGACTTCACACCCCCACACCCCCACACTCCCAAACTATTCTGGTTCACAAAATACAAAACTTGGAGATTCCCTAGTAGAGGATGAAGCTCTTAAATGCAAGAACCATTTTTTAGAGGTAACTTCACTGACAAGAAACACATCACCGTACTGTCTCTAAACATTCAGTCACTAAGAAACAAAATTGACGAACTCTTCATATTACTGGAAAACTAACTGAGCACTGGCTGAGGGGGGAGGAGCCAGCCCAACTATCCAATTACATATCAGCTGCTAGGTTCAACAGGATCAGCTCACCACATGGAGGGACCATAATCTTTATGAATGACTCATTAGTAGACAGTCATAACTTTGTTCAATTGGACAAATTTGACAACATTTTTGAGGAGAAGGTGTTCGAATGTGCCATCATTTTCAGTTCTAAGCTTAACATGTACATTATAAGTATTTACAGAGCTCCTTCCACAGATGCAAACATATTTCTAGACAAACTCGAGCTGCTCCTATCGAAACTTTCACCACATATTAATAACTGGTGATTTAAATATCAATTTCACTGATCTAGAGTCCCAGCATACCCATCATCTGACCAATTTACTAAGTTCATTTAATATAAAAATGCATGTCAAGGAACCCACTCGTGCATCACAATACTCTGCAACCACAATTGACTATTTCTGCAGTAATTCCGAAGAAACTTCATGTTCAGTTGTTCTCTCAGGCCTATCCGACCACGAAGCAATTCTCGGCACCTTACTACTTGATATAAATACTAATCCTAAGTTCAAATATAGCCGACTATTTAGTAAAAAAAGTTATATTAAATTCCAAGAGTTTTGCACATATACTATCTGGGGGGATATCTTCGCCTCTCAAGACCACCTTTTTTTCATTCTATAATCTACTCTTAGGTAATTTTAAATCGACTTTTCCAATTCAAAAGTTAAAAATTAAGAAAAAGAAACATTGGCTAACAAAGAGAATAAAGATTTCGGCAAAAAATCTAAAATCCCTTCACACAATTAGAGAATACACCAGCGAACCGTTTTTTAATAAATATTACACTAGATATCGTAACTTATATAAACAAGTATTGAAATCAGCAAAAGATAAGTATTATAAATCAAGAATTGAATAATCTTCCAACAAGTCTAAAGAAAGCTGGAAAATAATTAACAACCTTAGAGGAAAACAGAAAACTGCCTTTGAAATCCCACTCAGTCCAAATACCCTTAACAACTATTACTGTACTGTAGCCTCTAAATTAACTGCACACTTGATACCCACAAATAACATAGACTATTACATGACAAACCTCTACGTCGAAGAAAACTTCTATTTTGTTTCAACTCATACATCTGAATTAAAAGAAATCATCAGCGGCACAAAAAATAAAAAAGCCTCAGGGCAGGACTAACTCTCAATCAATATATTTGCAAACCTTCCGGATTCTGCACTCGAAGTCCTGGCAACTCTCATCAATCAGTCTTTCCTGATTTTCTAAAAACTTCAATTATATTACCACTTCATAAAGGAGGCGACCCTGCAGACCCTTCAAATTATCGTCAAATATCTCTCATACCCACCTTGGCTAAAATAATTGAAAAATTAGTTCAGAAGGGAATTTTGGAATTTATACTTAGAATTAAAATCTTGAGCGAGAACCAGTTTGGCTTTCAAAGGCAGAAGAACACTAACGATGCAATATTTTCCCTTCTTAATAAAGTTTATAACAAAATTAATGAAGGTGAGGCAGCTGCAGCAGTGTTTTGTGACTTATCCAAGGCATTTGAATGTGAGTCACAAAATCCTGCTGAGCAAACTCGAATACTATGGGTTAAGAGGAATCAGCCAGCTATGGTTCAAATCATACCTCGAAAATCGCTTGCAATTGGTAAAAACTAACCACCTTCCTCGAACTGAGCCAACTCATTGTGGCGTACCACAGGATTCGGTCCCACACTGTTCCTACTGTATATAAACGATCTCACAAAAATTAGCTTACTTTGCCCTTATTGAGTCCAACCTGGTCTATGGCATAGCCTTCTGGGGAGTGTGCAGCAAACAACTACTATAAATGGTGCAGGTTGTACAAAAAAGAGCCATTGGCCCTCTGTAAAGTGAAAAAGCATGATTCTTGCAGAGATCTGTTCAAAAATCATAGAATCCTCACAGTTACTTCTATCTTCATTCTAGAAACCACCTGCCTTATACACAAGAATCGCCACAAATATAATGCACTGCCCTCATACCATAACACACGATCCTCGCAAAAACTGAGATTATCCTTACCTATCCCTAAAAAAAAAATGTAACGCTATACGCAATTTTCACAACAATCATTTGTGGTCAGAGGAAACCCCCCCCCCTCCCATGCGATACAGGAATCATATTTCCAAGAACAGTTATCTCTTAACGTGTGGGCAGGAATCCTTGGAGATTATTTTATAGGTCCATTCTTTATTCCGGAAAGATTAAACGAAGAGAGATATCATCATTTTCTTGAAGAAGATTCGCCTATTTTACTGGAACATGTGCCGCTTAGACTACGAAATGAAATGTGGTTTATGCATGACTGTGCCCCGACGAGTTTAGCGAGAATTTTTAGATCAAACTTTCGGCAACCGTTGGATATCAATCAATCAATCAATATATACTTTATTGTATTCATGAAGGAATCATCGTTACAAAGCAACACAATGTGAGGATACAATTATAATAAAAATCAGTGTAAACATATGAGGTAAAAGAATTCAAACGAGTAGAGACAATTAATTACAAAAACATTTAAGTATAATATAGGTCGGGAGGGCCTCAACCATGGCCCCCTAGGTCACCAGACCTTAACAGTTTGGATTTTTTTCTGTGGGGTCATCTAAAATCCTTAATTTACCAGACACCTAACCAAAATGAAGAAGAATTAAGTAATCGTATATTGAACTCTTGTAGAACGATTCGAAATACTCCAGGAATTTTCCAAAGAGTGCGCGAATCAATGAGAAGAAGATTGGATGGGTGCATACAGGCATTTTTTGCTATTAAAAAAGTTCGAGACCTTGAAAATCAAACAGCAGCGCTAACTACTTATTATTCCCTATTTCATTCACACCTTCAGTATGCTACTTTATCTTGGAGTAATGCAGCTCAAATACACATAGTTAAACTACTAATTTTACAAAAGTCTGCCATAAGATGTATTACAAAGTCAAATTGGGAGTCTAGTTGTAGACCTTTATTTCCGGCTCTAGGAATAATGACTGTTTATGCCTTAATTACATACCACAAATTATTATATATTAAAAATAATATTGAATGCTATGGAACTCATGAAGAGATACATGATTATGATACAAGGTACAAAAACAGAATAGTTGAACCAAAAACAAGGCTTCAAAAACTGCCAAAATTGATACGGGACTCTATAACAGCTTACCATCTCAATTTCGAGATCTACCTCCAAAAAAATTCAAATCCAAATTGAAATATATTTTATCTAGAAACTGTATTTACAACTTCCAAGAATTTACTCAGTTGATCGCTGAAAATCGGCATTTGTTCATGGATAATCACAGTGATTGAATAAAATTTTCCATTTTTATTGTTACATTATATTCATACATTTAACTATATTTCATTCATTTGACATTTTACATTTTATATATTTTTTACATTTTATACATCATACTCTATATATTTTATACATTGTGTGTTTTATATATTTCATACATCTTACATTTTATATATCCATATTTTAGTCATCCCTTAAAATGTATTTTATCTTATAAGTATGAAGATCATATATGTTTGTATTCCTCAATATTCCATATCACAATTATTGTCAACCTCGATTATATCCCATCACTACAAATTATTTTATTCATCTATAGTATTTAGGTTAAGGTTTGGACGTGTCTATAAAATGTAAATTTTTTGAGACAAATAAAAATGTTTTAACTTTTTTGATTTTGATTTATATATATTTTACATACATGCACGACAAAGTTGTGACTCCCCAAAAGAGACAAAGACCTGTAGGCGGCGCCCCCACAATTGAGGGCCAAAAAATCCCCAAATACCAATTTTCGTCCAAATATCGACATTATTTTAAAAATTATTCACGAAAAACCAAAATAAAAATAAATTTTCAACATCCTGTATATCAAAAATAAAGGCCTTGCGGACCCATGCTTATATGAACTTTTCACTTTTTAAATAACTCAGGAATCGTACTGTAAAATATCGGACACTTATTACATAACACCCTGTATATATATATATATATATATATATATATATATATATATATATATATATATATATATATATATATATATATATATATATGTGTGTTTAGATAGGTTTCCACGGTCATGATTATTCTGAATATTGAAAGTTCGGGTTGAACCATGTCTAGAAATTTGGTAATTTGGACGTTTCAGCTTCCATTTTGGAGCCATTTTCAAGAAAAGTGGAAAAAATATATAAATATAAGTTATTGATAATAGTAAAAGAGGAAAGTGATTTCCAACCGAGGTCTCAATCTGCCTACTCCTAGGTTGTAGTCATTTAGGTAGGAATGTGATTTCCCCTGAGGTCTTAATCTGGCGAAACCTTGGGAGCAGACAGATTGCCCAGACAAAATCCTGTGTGGGATCAATTTCTTATATCACAACTAGAGAAAGAGAGCCCTGTTACTAATTCTAAGCTATCTAAGGATAAACCTAGGAGTAAGCAGATTGAGACCTCGGTTGGAAATCATTTTCTTTCCTAAGTGACAACACCTGAGGAGTAGGCAGATTGAGACCTCGGTTGGAAATCACTTCCCTCTTTTACTCTTATCAATAACTTATATTTGTATATTTAACAAATTACCAAATTTCTAAAAGCAGTCCAACCCGAACTTTCAATATTCAGAATATATATATATATATATATATATATATATATATATATATATATATATCACCAATAAATATACATTTTCAAGATTTTTAGAAAAATTACAAATACTTTCACGAAACAATGATGAAGAAAAACATACCCCATTAGCCGATGCGATTCTTATGATGATATTAATAGCCTGTTTAGAAAAATATCTGCCATCTCCTCCGACTATCAATGTTGAACCTTTAACTTTGTCTCCAAGAGCATTCAAAATACATTGTATGAAGTTTTCTGTGTAATGTTTTTCCATAAAAACCTTGACTTTTTTTCTTAAACCACTTGTTCCAGGCTTTTGCCCATCAAATGGGTTGGTTGATATAACGACCGAATTCAAGGCCATATTTTACCCTAAAATTATAAAATAAAAAATCTCTATTTAAAGAATATATATTGAAAATAAATAAATACTAGTGAATCTAATTGGAGGTTAGATTTGTTTTTTAAATCATATTTCTGTAAATGTCCTACCTTTTTTGTCAGCAAAGGGAATTTTTGAAAGTTTTCACTTGAAAATGCTTTATCACAATGATTTTTATTAGAAATCCGGATTTTTATCAAGATTCTCTTAATATTTTGAAAAGTTCAATGACAAAGAAAGGTCGACGATTGCGTGGAAAGTTTGCGCAGTCTTTTTTCTGCGCAAATGCAAAATATCTAAGACTCTTTTCTTATTCTGCGGAGTCCGGGAATCAGAATTTGAATATTTGAACCAATCCTAAGTATAAATCAGTGTTGATATTAGTTTGTAATAAAATGTAAAATGTGAAATTAAGTTTGTGGAATAGTCCCAAGAATGCTGGTGTCTAAGGGTCGGACAATGTTCAAAAATACCAATTTCGAAGTGCCTCTCCAAATGACCTTTTTTTCACATATTAATTCGGTATTAATGAACATTTTTCCTTGAGACGGATTTATTTGTATTGTTGATTCATAGGTGCATTTCATTCTTTTCAAACCAGGGGGATAATATTTCAAATTTCAAGACATTTTTTGACAGTTACTCCATTATTTATAGCAGTGTGAAGTTAGCTGCCAGTGGCCAGCTGCTAGAATATCCGAGCATGGACAATTGACAAGTGGCCTTCCGAACTACAACTGCCAGCTGCTGGAATTTCTGTTGGCGGTATCATATAATTTCATCGCGAACGTAACTACTTCGTTCAAGTTCGTTCGCAGACATCGTGGTATTTCGGAAACAAAGACCATTTTTTAAATATGAATGGAAAATATGTTCCTCGAAAAAAAATTATAACATGCTATTATTATTCAGCAAACGACTGCCAAGATGAAAAAAAAATTTTCAGTATAAAAAAATATAAACGACTGTCAAGATGAAAAATATATTTTCTAGTCCAATTTGATGCGTTCTATCGACTACTGAAAAAACTAAATATACGCGTCGACTAGAGAACCTCCTCCTTTTTGGTTTCGTCCGTTAAAAAATAATTCCTTGATCTGTCGTCCCAAAATATACAGGGCTCTCAAAAAAAAAAAAATTTTTTTCGACTATTTTGCAAACGACTGTCAAGATGAAAAAAATATTTTCTAGTCATATTTGATGCGTTCTATCGACTACTGAAAAAATAATTCCTTGATCTACCGTCCCAATATATACAGGGCCCTCAAAAAGAAAAAAACAATAATTTTTTTGGCTATTTTGCAAACGACTATCAAGTTGAAAAATAGTTATTTGTTTTACTAGGCAGCAAAGTAGTAGATTGACTACCGCGGTTGATAGTTCATGGCCGAGCGTAGCGAGGCTAGGAATTCAGCTGAAGCAGTCAATCTACTTTGCTGCCGAGTTGAACATATAATTTTTTTTCCGATTGATTATAATGATATATCCTACATAGGATATTGTATTTGCAAATCATTACAATTCCCACAATCTTTTTATTTTTCCTGTAGTGATAAATTAAAACAAAATTTGATAGAAATCGCAATTGTTGGAATGGTTGGTTGCTATGGAAACGTATATGTCCATAATAATTATAGTTTGACAACTTATGAAATTTCTGACAGTTTTGTGGAAAAATATTGGTATATTTATATTATGGACAGTGATAGCGACTCAGACCCAGTAAACACATAAGGTATCTGAAACATGTTAACGGAACCGTAATAGGTACCATTTGAAACATTCAAAAGATACGTTCCAGAAATATATCGTAAACATTTCATTTGCGGAGCAGTGTGTCTGTAAAGTTTCAAATGCACAGATAAAACATGTTAACGAAATACATATATCTGAATCATCCGAATATTTCCTATAAAATAACTGAAAGGTAAGTTATGTTTCTGACATTCGTCAGGCCACCGTGCTCTAGTGTATCACGTGATCAGTTGTGACCAATGAGGACATTCTAACATTTACTCTTTGGCCAACGACTCCAACTGGACTGGCCATTTTGTGTTGTGACTCTTTTGTTTGGTTACTTTTATCATTTATCAGTTTTATCGAATGTGCTTGGACTGCATGGCCGTGAATTTCAATTTGAGGTCTAGTTCAATGTGTTATGACTATAAATACTCGTCAAAAATATCAATTGATATACGATCCCCAGTTATAGGTTACAGTTTCAATACAGAAATACAAATTATAAATTTGCAGTTTAATTAAAATGTGGCGGGATTCATGAACTAACTCTGATATGCTCATGGATTTATATATATATATATATATATATATATATATATATATATATATATATATATATTTTTTTTTTTTTTAATTTTTTTTTTGTTTTATATATGATGAATGATCAGACAGTGCGATAAATTTGTTGAATCAACAATGGTTATAATGGCTCATCAGTTAATGGCTATATTATATTGTGGGATGAATTCTAGACAATTCTTTACTGCCATAGTTGTGTGGATTAAAAATTCAATGGATCAATCTTGGACCTCTATCTATTTGTAATTTTAATCATTATATTTTCATGAGTTGCATTTTTATTTACAGCTATTTCACTGATGATACAAATATGGATAGGCAAAGAACTGAAGTGACCGACAGGTGCACCTCAACATGGTTTCGCCAAGCAGCCCTTAGATATAAGAGGGAAGGAAACAAATCATTAGCAGTCTTTATGTTGTACGATGAATACTGTTGTATGACTAATAAAGCATGATGAAATCATACTAGTTTTTGGCATTGCACACTACCTTCTCACATCAATTTCATGAATCAATAGCTATACTGAGAGTCGATTCAGAAATTGTAAACATTTATTTTGAGCTCTTTTCCTCTCATGCATCATACATATATATGTTTTGTATCTACCATGTTCCAGAAACGTGTAAGATGACACGTACAATGATTGGTTTCAGTAATGTTTCAGATATGTGTTTTTATGTATTCATATTCACTTATGTTATGTATCAGAAATGTTTCACGTGAAACATTCTTCGTGAAACGTTTCACATCTGGGTCATTTCTGGTTTCTGCCATATTTCAGGAACGTGTCCGAGTCAAAAGATGAAATGTTTCAAATGGAAAATGATCGGTTCCAGAAATGTTTCAGACACATATTTTGGATTTCTGGGGAAGTACTTACTCCTCCAGAAATAAGAGAGGTGGCAAAAAATATTGAGTTAAATTTGTTGCCGGAGAAATCTCGGATGAAATATGAAGGAAATTATAAACGATTTATGGATTATTGCATGGAGAAAAACGTGAAGACTTTTTCGGAGAATGTATTACTTGCTTATTTTGCTGGATTATCTAAAACAATGGAGAGTTCTACACTTTGGTCTGTATATTCCATGTTGAAGGCAACTATGAATGTTAAAAATGGCGTAGATATAGGAAGATATTTGAAGTTGCGGGCATATTTAAAACGGGCATCCGAAGGCTACAACGCAAAGAAGTCCCGAGTTTTCGAAAAACAAGATATTACAAACTTTATACTGGATGCCCCAGATGATGAATATTTATTAGAAAAAGTAAGTTTTAAATAAGATATTCATACGATGAAATTAAAATACTTATAATCCATTATTTTAGGTTGTATTGATTTTTGGAATTGCGGGTGCATCTCGCTGCGACGAACTATTGAATTTAAAGTGAGAAAATATTGAAAATGTGAACAATAAACTATTGGTATCCCTATTGAACACGAAGACGAATAATTCGAGGTCTTTCGTAATAATGGAATATTAAGATGTTGTAAGAAAATATATAGCTCTTCGGCCTGCTGAATTAAACGACACAAGATATTTTTTTAAATACGTAAAAGGTAAATCCGTAAAACAATTTGTTGGTATCCATAAATTTGGTAAAATACCTCAAGAAATAGCTGTCTATTAGAGTTGCCGAATGCTAAAGAATATACGGGACACTGCCACCGTAGAAGTTCTGCCACTTTACTTGTAAATTCAGGAGGTGACAACAATGTTGAAAAGACATGGTGGGTGGAAATCCTCAACTATAGCAGAAGGGTACATTGAGAATTCAATGGCAAGTAAAACCAGTATTAGTGAAAAATGGAAGGAATTTAATGGACATAGCCCTCAGAGAAAAGTGTTAACCGTAGACACGTGTTTCGGGCTCTTAGCCCTCATCAGTACGGTGGAGAAGTGCAAGTGAAGTGTTTCTCTGAGGGCTATGTCTACTAAATTCCTTCCATTTTGTTTTTAACAAGTCCCCTCAATATTCCTATCTTTCATATTAGTGAAAAAGTTTTGACAAATGTAGGAACTACTTATGAGGCGAATCAAACCGGTAATATAGTGAATGTAAAGAGAACGATATCTGAGGGAAAAAAAGGTGGCCTATTTATTCAAAATTGTAGTAATTTTACTATCAATGTTGATAACAACTAAAAATATGTTTTTTGAATTCTTGTTAAAAGTATTATGTAATAATTGCTAATGAATGTTTTTTTTGTCAAAAAATGTCAAATGTTTTATTCCCATCGAGAATATTTATTTTGCTGCGTAGGCAGGAAAGTCCTTACTTTGTTGCCTGGGCAGGAAAAGTAATACTTTGCTGATTGATATGTGTCTGCAAAATTAATATTTGCTGTCAATCGGAGAAAAATATTTTCTAGTCATATTTGATGCGTTCTATTGACTACTGAAAAAATAATTCCTTGATCTGCCATCCCAAAACATACAGGGCCCTCAAAAAGAAAAAAGGCGTTCGATCGAGTTTGGCACCAGGGACTCCTCGCCAAGCTTCCGTCTTATGGCTTGCCCCCTCAGCTGTGTTCTCTGCTTGCTAGTTTTCTCTCAAACAGGTCTCTCCATGTAGTGGTCGATGGAGTTTCATCTGACACTCTACTCATAAATGCTGGTGTTCCGCAAGGATCCATTCTCGCACCAACACTATTTCTACTTCACATCAACGACCTGTTGAAAGCAACTTCATGTTCAGTACACAGCTTTGCCGATGATAGTACCCTCCATACCGCTTTCTCTTCCAGGGCCCCTATATCAGCCCGTGAAACCAGAAATGAACGAGGAAGAAATGTTAATAATATAAATATGGACTTAGCAACAATTCTCGAATGGGGATCTAATAACTCGGTAGAATTCAATGCAAACAAAACACAAGCATGTCTTTTCTCTAGAAAAGCCGATCTCACTGTGCCTAACATAACTTTGTCAGGAGTAACCATACCACTGAAGCCATCCATATCGATGCTTGGTATTACTATCAGCAATAACCTTTCCTGGGAAAATCACGTGAGGTCCATTGCCAAAAGTGCATCCCAAAAACTTGGTTTTCTGTTTCGTGCCAAGAGCTATTTCACCCCCAGTCAGCTGCTTATGATCTATAAGGCACAGATCCGACCTGTCCTGGAATACTGTTCCCATATTTGGAGTGCGGCACCTAAACTCGCTCACTTGTCTGGAACACCGTAGAAAAGTTGACGATTTGTCTCTATTTTATAGATATTTTCATGGGCGATGCTCTTCTGAAATATCAACAATCGTTCCTGCTTTGGCAGTCTCTTCGAGATTAACCCGTCAAGTTCAGTCATCACACCCCTTCGTGGTCACTTTGGAGACCTGCAGAACATCACTTTCCAAAGACTCGTTCATCCAACGAACAGCGAGGCTTTGGAACTCATTGCCTAGGGAGGTGTTCCCCGAGGCATACAACCTTCAGAAATTTAAGAAGAACACCAACTCCTACCTTCTTTCCCTAGGTTCCCACGATGTTCTCTGAACATTACAGGATATCTCTTTTAGTGGGAACCAGAACATAAAAAAAAAAAAAAAAAAACGACTGTCAAGTTGAAAAATATATTTCCTAGTCATATTTGATGCGTTCTATCGACAACTGAAACAATAATTCTTTGATCTGCCATCCCAAAATATACAGAGCCCTCAAAAAGAAAAAAAAACAATAATTTTTTTCGGCTATTTTGCAAACAACTGTTAAGTTGAAAAAAATATTTTCTAGTCATATTTTATGAGTTCTATTGATTACTGAAAAAATTATTCCTTGATCTGCCGTCCCAAAACATACAGAACCCTCAAAGAGAATTAAAAAACAATAGTTTTTTTCGACTATTTTGCAAACGACTGTCAAGTTGAAAAAAATATTTCCTAGTCATATTTCATGCGTTCTATCGACAACTGGAAAAATAATTCCTTGATCTGCTGTCCCAAAATATACAGGGCCCACAAAAAGAAAATAAATCAATAATTTTTTTCGACTATTTTGCAAACGACTGTCAAGATGTAGAAAATATTTTCTAGTCAATTTGACGTTCTATCGACTCTGAAAAAATAATTCCTTGATCTGCCGTCCCAAAATATACAGGGCTCTCAAAAAGAAAAATGTCTATTCATCTTTAAATGATCTGTCTGCGAACGAAGTAGTTACGTTCGCAATGAAATGATATGATACCGCCAACAGAAATTCTAGCAGCTGACAGTTGTCGAAAGAGTTCGGAAGGCCACTTGTCAATTGTTCATGTTCGGATATTCTAGCAGCTGGCAGATCAAGGAACTATTTTTTCATAAATAGTTGATAAAAACCTTCAATTATGACAATAATTTTTTTTAACTTGACAGTCGTTTGCAACATAGCCGAAAAAAATTATTGTTTCTTCTTCTTTTTGAGGGCCCTACATGTTTTGGGACGGCAGATCAAGGAATTATTTTTTCAGTAGTCGATAAAACGCATCAAATATGACTAGAAAATATTTTTTTCAACTTGACAGTCTTTTGCAAAATAGCCGAAGAAAACTATTGTTTTTTTTCTTTTTGAGGGCTCTGTATATTTTGGGACGGCAGATCAAGGAATTATTTTTTCAGTAGTCGATAGAACGCATTAAATATGACTAGAAAATATTTTCTACATCTTGACAGTCGTTTGCTGAATAATAATAGCATGTTATAATTTTTTGTTTAAGGAACATATTTTCCATTCATCTTAAAATGATCTTTGTTTGTTTCGAAATACCACGATGTCTGCGAACGAAGTAGAGCTCATCCAGTATTGAAACGACCACTTTGGCCTTCCCCCACCTAACAACCAATTTTTATCGAAGATACCCGAACCATTGTCTAACTATGGCTATTAATAGAAATTCCATAGGCGTACCAAATTATTTGGTATAGGCGATTCACGAGACGTAGAGAACTTACACTCCTATAACTTTCCTAACACTCCTATTTCTTTTTCCGCTACTGAATAGTACTTACCACTGGGCATTTTGGCAAAGTAACGAGTAAACTATTGCAAAGTTGAATAAATAACTGCACTACCTATTTATTTATTAAACAAACCTAACCTTTAAAACGCTGCATGCCAAGACACTGGTGAAGATTCGCCGTAGCACAGCAAATCGTGTCCACTCGTGTTTTCCCCCTCTCTACCTACCAAACGGTCGATTCAATACTGAATGAGCTCTAGTTACGTTTGCAATGAAATGATATGATACCGCCAACAGATATTCTAGCAGCTGGCAATTGTCGAAAGAGTTCGGAAGGCCACTTGTCAATTGTCCATGTTCGGATATTCTAGCAGCTGGCTGCTGGCAGCTGATTTCACACTGCTATTATTCATTATTTAAAATTTCATTCCGAAGATTCCGTTCATAATGGAATGAAAAGTTGCAGTTTTGAATGGGAACAAATGTGTAAAGGCCACGCTAGCACAGCGGGTGCCAGCCAACCAGGACAGTATCGGCATCGTATGAATGGAAATTTCGTGGCAGCACATTGAAACCTCTAATCTTTGACATTAACCAAAGCCAGTAATTAAGACAGAACAGTGGAACGCAGACCGTCGTTATTTTCAAGACAGCTGCCTGCCACAACTACATAATTTTCATGACTGGCTTGCCGCTGGCTGTGTGTCCATGCCCAAGACTAGACGTTGAAACGTGACCCTATTCCGCGCAGAATTGGATTTATAGATCGGGACGCAGCCGCCGCCGTTGCAGTTGACATTGCCGTTCGAAGTTGAAAGTGCAGTTGTACATAAATACGTTTATAAATTCGCAGCCACTGTCGCTGCCGCCCGAACTTTGATTTCCCAGCGGCAGCGTCAACGGACGAATGACATGCAACGTAATACATGCTCAATTTCTCTGAATGTTGTGCAAATCGGATAATGAAGCTGGATTTATAGATAGGGACGTAGTCGCTGCCGCTGCAGTTGACGTCGCTGCAGCAGTCGGGAAAATTAGGATCCTTTTATACTTTCGATTCATATTGAATGAATATGAAACTTGACATTCGTCAAACGCCAAATTTTTAATGTTGAAACATTTGTCTAGAAAACTAATTACTCTTATATCTATATTTAACAAATTAACCGAAACTTCCAGATAAAATGAATAAAAAACATGAGTCTTACATGAGTCCCCTTTGCACAAAATTCACAGAAATCAATCATTTCTACTCCAGTATATTATGTTTCATGTCAGTTGTCCGTTGTCGCAGAGATGCGTTCGATTATCAACTCCATGGAGTATAATTGACTAAATAGCGTTCGAAAATCGTAATGTTGTGTATATTTCACTATAAGACTGTCGTTCGCAAATACCCGAGTATTCGCTACCGAGTTAACTCTCGTAACTCTACAAAATGGGTGGGCTTATTCAACTCCACAAAATTGACACAATTCACGGGACGGAAAATATCTTCATGCTGGGTCTCACACTCTCAGACTCTCACACCCAACCCAAGATTGATATTATTAGTCTGTATAAGACTACTATAATCTACCCTTGAATCTACCATTGTCATTCCCTACTATAAATACTAACATTTAATTTACAATGGGCGAACAAGATTCTAGAGAAGTTATCTGCTATTGTCAACAATATTTTTCTCTGGTTTTCACATAGATATCATAATATATATAATATGATTTCTATGGGTTTTCATCAATTTTCATTGTTCTTGCCATTTTTAGTTTTTTTAACAATACCTATATTTCCGATGTCAGAACCTTCTTTCACTCGGACCTTGTGAAAAAGCTCCAAATAAATTCCGCACCGTTCGAATATTACATGAATAGTATTGAACTCCTGAGTAAATTTACTTTACTCTACTCTAGGACCTCAGGAGATACAAGTTGGCCATTTCGGACGGTGGCCCTAGCGGCTACTATAGCCACTACGAAATTATAACTGCACACATATACGATTGCACCTTCAATTTCGAAAGGCAACTGCAAGGGCAGCGACAACGGCTGCGTATCGATCTATATATCCAACTTAAGACTTATGGAAGTTGCGGTTAATTTATTAAAACGCCCCTTTCCAGCGACTTTTGATTAACTGTTATTTAACAAATGGAACTTTGATTTTATTTGCTACTTAACTTTCAAATGATTTGCACGGAAACATTTTCTTAAAACTTTTACTAAAGGTTCTTTATCTTCGTTACAGTATGGCAACGTCGCAACGATCCAGTGGTTTTTGTCTTAATTCTGTTGGAACACTGTTTTTAACCTCAAAATATCTTTAGTTTTTATACAGTTTTGGTTTTCTGTGTGGTGTTCGTGGTGATTTTTAAAAAGATATATTTTTTCACGACGTCCACAGAAGCAAAAAGAATTAGGGGGCTGAATTTTAGCCCCAGGGAATTGAGCCATCTTTTCACATTAACCCTTCGATATAAAAATATATTGGAAAATAAACAAACAAACAGTATAACAAATTCGAAAAAATACGAAACCTGGGTGAGAATGGCGCATATTTATAACTCTGGGGAGTAAAGTAAATTAGTGGTGATACATAAAGCTATTACTCTATTCACTGTAGAAGAGACATGGACGTTCATGAAGTCCGCCTTCTGAATCCACTGCTGGCATAAAACCTGAGTGTCAGAAGCAGTTGATTCATCGGCGAAAGGCTGTTATTTCTAAAATAAAATCGTTTTGTTCGAGAAAAGCGGTAACATGTAGTTTTTACAATTGCCATCTTAAAAACTGGTATTCTATATGGTTATACTTACTATCGACTATCGACCTACCTATCATCTGGGTACTCCAATCAGTGTTACCAGGACTTTTTTACAGTTGTACCACAGTACTGAAGAAAATGTACCACTTTGTATCACACCTAATTGCGCATGCGCATTAAATTATTACTTGAACATGGCCACAGAACCATATCTTCCCTTTTTCTAGGTTATGGTCGTTGATTCACATTGGCGCATTCTACCAACATTTTATATCTTATAACTATGGTTCTGTGGAAATGAAATCTCAGAACAAAACGGGCGCATTTTAAATTCTTCACAGTATGGAATAAAATTGTAAATTTTTATTAATGATAAAAATAATAGATTTGAATAAAAAAGTTAAAAACTCCCAAATAGATTCTAACAAGAACAAACAATTGAACCTGAAAAAAATTATTGTTCAGCTGGTTCCCATCCACTACCTACTCTACTGCCTTTTCCCTTTCATCCAAAAACCTGTTAACGGGATTTTAAAGGTACCTATTTGAAATTAATGATGGCCAATATCTCATCTCTTACCTTGTTTGAATTTGAGAATTGTGAAAATGAAAGTGACAAGCAACTAACGAAAACACGAAAAAGTGACAGGAATGACAAATGACAAGAAATAGGCCGTGATCGCACTGGTGCCAACTTTTGATATTCTTTACTCACCTGGAACTACTTGATGTCCATGATTTCAATTTGTACCACATTTTGGCTCATATTCATGATGTAGTACCACTGTACATTTATCACAGAAATGTACCACATGTGGTACAATGTAACACTTCTGGCAACATTGACTCCAATTGATTCCTCAAATAGGGTTAGAAGTGTCATGACTGAATTAGGCAATCCATCGACCTGTCAAAACGAAAGCAATATGGCGGCTGTTGGCACACATTGTAATTCGTCATAAGCGACCATAGTGGTAAAAGTGTTTATTTTGTGATTTTCTGTGCGAATTTGAGTAGTTTTTTCAATTTTGGATTATAATTCGTGCTTGAACTGAAGAAAAATGCCCCTTATTTGCATTGTAGTTAACTGTGGGTCCCGTCACGACAGGGATAGAGTCGGGTTTCACACGGTGTCTACAGTTTCAAATCATGAGTTTTTGACCAGTTAAAATGACTTATCGAGGAGGAGAAGAGCTCTATGGTTAGATGCAATCAACCTAGAAGATCTTACGGATTCGAAAATCAAGTATCAGAGAGGCTGCAGCAGACATACCCTGTGTGCACATTCGTCATAATATAGGTATCCATTCCGTCATGGATACCTATAAGTTCAGACTTTTGTGATTTGATTTGTTCCTACGATTACTTGTATGTTTTATTTTATATTTAATATTATATATAATTATATATATTCATATATATATATATATATTTATATATATATATATATATATATATATATATATATATATATATATATATATATATATATATATATATATATATATATATATATATATATATAATATATTTATATATATGTAAATATTCTTATAGGTATTGTTATTGAATTACTGGAATACAAATTTTCTTCAAGATTCTGGTGACTCAATAAATAAAAATATTTAGAAATATGTCTTTCAATCTCAACCTTCCCATTTTATATATTTCAGGCAATTATCGATTTGATAACTCTCGTTTCGGACGTCCATCGTCTCAATGTATTTGAAAAGGTTTTCACGATGGACGTCCAAAACGATAGTAATCAAGTTACCACATCGTCTACAACCTTCAAATGGTATTGTAATTTATTAAGACTAAAAATTGGATATATCGTGATATTTATCGAAATTGTAGTATATACAAATATCAATATTGTGTCATTTTTTTATAATTGGTATTAAATTAAGAGTAATTAACTGAATCAGTAAAACAACAAATAAACAAACATTTATTTATATATATTCATTTGAAGCATTTAATTTTTTAAAACAACTAAGCAAGAGGCAAGTCGTTCAATGAATTTTTTGACTGGATGGCATTGGCCACACAGCTTCCAAATCTGTGCGTGACATTGCCTCTAATATAGCACCAATATGACTGCCTACTTCACTGTTTCCAGCCATACAAGTACAGTGAGCAGTACAAATGCTTTCATCCTTTTCAATTATATACCAAACATCTGAAGGTTTATAATTTGCCTTGTGTGAATACTTGACCTGAAAAAAAGTTATGTTGATTAGAAAGAACTATTATGAAAGTTGAGAAGTGATATTCTTAAATATCAAATCAATGTCTCTTATAATAAACAAATGTGGCAATAAACATAATAGATCAGATCAGAAGTTATAAATTGCTTCTTATGTATTATTATTCCTAATTTCGATGACTCAAGATTTGCAACTGTACATGTACCCATTAGAAAAAACCTGCTGCCTAGGAAAAAACATACTAGACTAACTAAAATATATGAATGATTCTGAACTTTTGTTCTCACCTTCACAACGAATGCAGATTCAAAATATATATGGGTTCTAAACTTGTATAGGGCTTCATCTGCATTTGGGAAAGCTGAGTAGAAAGCAAATACGAAATAATATCCATATTCGTAACAGGAGGAGCACCAACAATTGAACAATTCAGTGTAAATCTAAATCACTGATCAATCCCTAACTTCATTTTTTACCTGTAACAAATACATTGATAAAAATGTAAACAGAAGATGGGGATATATTTTCAAGCATACCGTTCACCAAAGCCTTTCCTTTTCAACAATAGTGTCTTCAGGTAATCACTCTCCATCTGAATATTATTAATTAACAACACAAAAGCTCCGAAAATAACCAAAAATACACTTTTACAAGCCAAAAGTGCACACTGACAGTGATGTTCTTATGGCGATTCTCAGTTTGTGTGCCAACAACCGCCATATTGGGTCACGTGGTATGGATTGCCTAATAGGCTTTGTTAGCCTTCCAAAAAAGTCCATTTGGGACATCTCTTCATAGTAATTGGGCCTAGTCCATATCGACGAAATCAAGGACTTCTATAACGCCCATTTGCAGCGCCTTTTTTTTTAAGAACAATTAGGCTAATTGTCCTTTAAGTGTGGATTCATGCAGCACAAAATAACAATTATCAAATAAGAAATAACAAATAACAATTATCAATTAACAAGAATTAAAATGTAGCATTCATGCACTCAAAATAACAATTAAGAAATAAAAAGTGAGCATGCGCACAAGACGGAGATCCGAGGCATTTAAATTAGGCAATCCTACTTTTTCGAAATCCCATGTCCCCTCGATAATAAGAAACAAGTGAGAATTCAAAATGTCCAATAAACAATACGAAACAAAAACAATACATCAAATATTAGAAAAAGTGAGGTTATTTTCATCATCGGTTTGACCAATCCACGGTCATCTGCGTACTAGTTGCGCACTAGAAGAAAATTTCGTTAAAATAATGTAAAAAAATAAAAGTTGGCCAACTTCTACATGTTATTTCTTAAATGATAATTGTTATTTGTCTGCATGATCATAGTCATTGAAAACTATAGAGTTCAACTTATATTGCTAAATCTTATTTTTTATTTGTTATTTGATAATTGTTATTTTGTGCTGCATGAATCCACACTAAAGTACCAGTAGCGGTTTTTGTCGGTTGCACCAACTTTAAGAGACTCTTGAAGCATCCATTAAAACAGCATTAGCTAACTGAATAAACTCCTTTCCCAAAATATCTTTAAATTGTTCTTTAACCTCAAATATTCAGAAATATTTGAATTTTGTTAATTAATATAGTGCCTGGAGATTTGTGACTTGCGAAAATGGAAAATTTTGATGAGGTCCTGGTGGAGGATTTTCTATAAGACGATTTAGAAGTCTTTGATTTCGTCGATATGTCCTACCCAAGACGCATGTTTCTTAGGCCTAATTAGGTACTATGAAGAGATGTCCCAAATGGACTTTTTTAGAAGACTAGCAAAGCCTACAGTTATGACACTTCTAACCCAAATTGAGAATCAATTTGAGTACCCAGATGATAGGTAGGTCAATCGTAAATATAACCATATTGAATACCAGTTTTTAAGATAGCTGTCATGTTATGTTTAAAAATACATGGGTACAATATAGGTACTGCTTTTCTCAAACAAAATGATTTTATTTTAGAAATAACAGCCTCTTGCTGATGAATCAACTGCTTCTGACACTCAGGCTTTTTGCCAGCAGTGGGCACATGATTCAGGCGGCGGACTTCAAGAACGTCCACGTCTCTACAGCGAGTAGAGTGATTTATGTATCACCACTAATTGCATCTTTACGCCCCAGACTTGTAAATATACCCCATCCTCACCCAGGCTTCGTATTTTTGAGAATTTGTAATAGCATTTGTTTGGTTATTTTCCAATATATTTTTATATTGAAGAGATTATGTGAAAAGATGACTCACTTCCCTGGTACTAAAATTCAGCCCCAAAATTATGTTTGCTTCTGTGGACATCGTAAAAAAATCTATCTTTTTGAAAATTACCACGAACACCACAGAGAAAAACCAAACATTTACAAAAACTAAATATATTTTGGGGTTAAAAACAGTGTTCCAACAGAATTAACACAAAAACCACTGGATCATTGTGTTGCCATACTGTAACGAAGATAAAGAACCGTTAGCAAAAAGTTTTGAGAAAATATTTCCCTGCAAATCATTTGAAACTTAAGTAGAAATTAAAATTAAAGATCCATTTGTTCAATAACAGTTGATAAAAAGTCGCTGCAAATGGGCGTGAATCGTCTTCTAGAAAATCCTCCACCAGCATCTCATCAAAATTTTCCATTTTCGCAAGTCACAAATTCTCAGGCACTATATTAATTAACAAAAATCAAGAGTTTTTTAATATTTGATGTTAAAGAACAATTTAAAGATATTTTAGGGAAGCAGTTTGGTCAGTTAGCTAATTCTGTTTTAATGGATGCTTTAGGAGTATCTTAAAGTTGGTGCACACACACACAAAAACCGCTAATGGTACTTTAAAGGACAATTAGCCTATAACGCCCATTTGCAGCGACTTTTTATTAACTGTTATTTAACAAATGGACCTTTAATTTCAATTTCTACTTAAGTTCCAAATGATTTGCAAGGAAACTTCTTCTCAAAACGTTCACTAACGGTTTTTTATCTTCGTTACAGTACAGTCACAATGATCCAGTATTTTTGTGATAATTCTGATGGAACACTGTTTTTAACCCCAAAATATCTTTAGTTTTTGTAAATGTTTGGTTTTTCTCTGTAGTGTTCGTGGTAATTTTCAAAAAGATAGATTTTTTACGATGTCCGCAGAAGCAAAAAGAATTAGGGGGCTGAATTTTAGCCCTAGGGAAGTGAGTCATTTTTTCACAGAAGCCTTTCAATATAAAAATATATTGGAAAATAAACAAACAAATGCTATTACAAATTCTCAAAAATACGAAGCCTGGGTGAGGATGGGATATATTTACAACTCTGGGGCGTAAAGATGCAATTAGTGGTGAAGTGTAGAAGTTCATGAAGTCCGCCGTCTGAATCATGTGCCCACTGCTGGCATAAGGCCTGAGTGTCAGAAGCAGTTAATTCATCGGCAAGAGGCTATTACTTCTAAAATAAAATCATTTTGTTTGAGAAAAGCAGTACCTATATTATACCCATGTAGTTTTGAAATAGCCGGACATAACTGCTATCTTAAAAAATGGTATTCTATATGGTTATATTTTTTATTGACCTACCTATCATCTGGGTACTCCAATTTGGGTTAGAAGTGTCATGACTGTAGGCTTTGTAGCCTTCTGAAAAAGTCCATTTAGGACATCTCTTCATAGTAAATGAACCTAAGAAAAATGCGTCTTGGGTAGCCCATATCGTCGAAATCAAGGAATTCTAAATCGTCTTATAGAAAATCCTACACCAGAACCTCATAAAAATTTTCCTTTTTCGCAAGTCAAAAATTTTCAGGCGCTATATTAATTAACAAAAATCAAATATTTTTGAATATTTGAAGTTAAAAAATAATTTAAAGATATTTTAGGGAAGGTGTTTGGTCAGTTAGCTGATGCTGTTTTAATGGATGCTTTAAGAGTCTCTTGAAGTTGGTGCAACACACAAAACCCGCTAATGGCACTTTAAAGGACAATTAGCCTAATTGTTCTTAAAAAAAAAAGTCGCTGCAAATGGGCGTAATTGTTCTTTTGAAAAAAGTCTCTGCAAATGGGCGTAAATATATATATATATATAAATATATATATATATAAATATATATATATATATATATATATATATATATATTGTTATGTTATGAAGGAACAGTAATATATTTTAAAAGGAAAAAAGAAATAATTTCATAAAAAACCCATAAAAATAATAATTACTTAATAGTTAGTAGTTCATGAGATATTGTTTTTACATATTTTTGAGATTCTATTTCCTTTATGAAGCTTCTGTATAATATTGATAGGTAAAAATATTCAAATACTATAATGCAATCATTTTCACACATTGTCAAAATGATTACAACCTATAATTGTTCAAAATACAACAAAATCATTCTGAATTAAATGTTGATCAACGAAATTATAAGCTTGAAACATACAGTATATGAAAGTGTATCTAACTAAAAGTAGCCAATGGGAGAACAAGAAACTTCTTGATGACAATAGCCAATCAGTGAACAGTATGGTTAGATGTAAGATTTGAAATTGTGGAAAAATAAGAACTGTGAAATGTCAAAGATAATTATCATCAAATATTGTATATAGTTTTTAAGAAAGGTAGAATAATTTAGTTCATAAGTTTTTTAAAAAAACCCTAAAAGAGTGATAATGTGACAAGAAAGTGCGCGAGTTTGAAAATTCAAATAATATGGAGTCCCTGGGAGCAGTAGATTGAAAAAGGATTTCAGATTCTTGGCGTGTATTGTAACAGCTACAGTTCCAGGTCCAGGTATAAACGTTTTAGTGCACATCCCAAACTGAATCACTTACAACGTAACACATATCGTATTTGAAGAACTCTATTTTATTTTGGTATTGAACTATAAAAGAATTCTTCCAACATCAATGAAAAAGTGAGGTTATGTATACTGTAACATCACTGTTTCTCATTATTGTCTACGTAAATTTGTCAATTGATTATCTATCGTAGGCCAGGTAAATATAAGTTTTCCTGAATAAAGGAAATAATTGTTTTTCGATACTTTCTGGTTTATTTTCCACAACAATGATCTGCACTCTTACTTATAAACACTGAATTGAAATAGACATCAAGACAGGGCAGTGGCTCTATTGCCAGGACCGGCTATCTGAGACGAAAGGCGTACCAACTGAGTTTAGTCGTGGTAAGGAAGGGTAATAAAAATTGGCAGCAACGTGACGAGAAAACAGTGACGTTAGCTAGCAATTATTATTACATTACAATATATTATACAGGGCGAAAATAATTATCTATCACATATCATATCAATTTGTACCCAAAGCGGGACAAAATAATCAACTACAAGTCACATATTATATTACAATTGACATCCCAAAAAAAAAAAAAAATAATAATAAATTAAATAATAAAAAAATTCTTTATTTTTACAATTCAAATTATATTACAATATATATATATATATATATATATATATATATATATATATAAATATATATAGGAGTATCCCTAGTTTACCAGACAAATGTTTCAACATTAGAAATTTGGTGTTTGGTAACTGTCCAATTTCATACTTATACCTGCTCTTGCGCTTTACGTCGAAAGTATAAATTGGTTTGAATTTTCTCGACTGCTGCGGCGACGTCAACTGCAGCGGCAGCAGCTACATCTTAATCTATAAATCCAGCGACTATGAATTATGTCAAGTCGATATTCGTTTATTTCTCTTTACCGGTCAACTTATGTTAACAGAATGAAAGTAGATTACAAAGTTTCAGTGTTTACTGTGTCACCCGAGGAGAGACTGTCGCAGCGTTATATAAATAAAAACAATGGCTCCCCAGTTAAATTACTAGCAAACAAAACAATTCATAACTTTTCTTTTAACATTCTCATATACATTCTGAATTCTAGAGGATCTTCAGTTTGTAACTCCCTCAGAATGAAGGCCGAACAGCCTAGTTCTTCTGAACATCCAGTTTTTAACCCAATTTTTTTATTTTTAATTTATTTATTTATCGATTATATCGATACTCTCATATATAACGCTAGTGCTGTTGCTTGTTTTAATAAAATAGTAGACGGTTTCTACGACATATGTTACTCATGGTTGCACAACTTAGCTTGTACACACTCGCTGGCTTTCGTTCACTGTCGCTTGCTGGCCAGTCCCACTGCGCTGGTGTGTGCAATACTTACCCTCGACTCATGGAATCATATATGTATTTGAATTGTTGACTTTTATCTCATTGACCTCTGGAAGTTACATTCCAATTATAAAATTGTACTGAATCTTGTGCAAGTGAGCTGACGAGATTGCGCAATACTAGGATAGGAGCACTACACAGCTTGAATTAGGCTATGCGAGACAAAATTCCATACAAAATTCCTGTGCTGTGGATATCTCTGTGATATTGTAATGAAATTTGGACATCAAAACGAAAATTGTTCAAAGGAAAGCTAGAGATATAGGTGATTGAAATCAATATCGTAGCGCCAAAATGGCAAAAGACGGTAATCTGTCGTTTTTACAATGTTCGGATATGAAAAAAGATGATATATATTTCAATTTTTTTTTTAGATTTTGAGAAGTTCAATAGGTTCTGGATGATTCTTCATTAATTCTGTCTCGTGTTTATGGTTGTTTGTTAATGTACCATATATTTACGCCCATTTGCAGATACTTTTTTTAAAGAACAATTAGGCTAATTGTCCTTTAAAGTACCATTAGCAGTTTTTATGTATTGCACCAACTTTAAGGGACTCTCAAAGCATCTATTAGCTTACTGACCAAATTGCTCCCCTAAAATATCTTTAAATTGTTCTTTAACCTCAAATATTCAAAAATATTTGATTTTAGTTAATCATAGTGCCTGGAATTTTGTGATTGCGAAAATGGAAATTTTTTATGAGGTCATGGTGGAGGATTTTCTAATCGACGATTTAGAAGTCCTTGATTTCGTCGATATGGGCTACTCAAGACGCATTTTTCTTACTATGAAGAGATGTCCCAAATGGACTTTTTTAAAAGGCACAAAGCCTCCAGTCAGGACACTTCTAACCCAAATTGAGGTAGGTCAATAGTAAATATAAATATAGAATGCCAGTTTTTAAGATAGCTGTTATGTCCGGCTATTTTAAAACTACATGGGTATAATATAGGTACTGCCTTTCTCAAACAAAATGATTTTATTTTAGAAATAACAGCCTTTTGCCGATGAATCAACTGCTTCTGACCTCAGACTTTATGCCAGCAGTGGGCACATGATTCAGACGGCGGACTTCATGAACGTCCATATATGTCTCTACAGTGAGTGGAGAGATAGCTTCATGTATCACCACTAATTGCATCTTTATGCCCCAGAGTTGAAAATATGCCCCATCCTCACCCGCCAAGCTTCGTATTTTTGAGAATTTGTAACAGCATTTGTTTGTTTATTTTCCAATATATTTTTTTATATTGAAGGGCTTATGTGAAAAGATTACTAACTTCCGTGGGGCTAACATTCAGCCCCCTAATTCTTTTCGCTCCTGCGGACATCGTGAAAAAATCTATCTTTTTGAAAATTACCACGAACACCACAGAGAAAAACCAATCATTTACAAAAGCTGAAGATGTTTTGGGGTTAAAAACAGTGTTTCAACAGAATTAACACAAAAACCACTGGATCATTGCGTCGTTGCCATACTGTAACGAAGATAAAGAACCGTTGGAAAAAGTTTTGAAAAAATGTGTCCGTGCAAATCATTTGAAACTTAAGAAGAAATTGAAATTAAAGGTCATTTGTTAAATAACAGTTAATAAAAAGTCGCTGCAAATGGGCGTTATTTGTAATACTTGCAAATTGAAAGTGCTGTTGATATCAGTGGGGATAACACGAGTTTCACATCATATTTCAGTGACTGATCGAACCTGTGCATTTTGTTACTAATCTGGGGTTTGCGGCTATTAAAATACTGATGAATCAATTATTGTCAGTTTATTTTCACTCCACAACACTCAAAACAATAAAACCATCTGACAATTCAATGAATCAATCACAATTCACTGATAAACTTCGCTGCGGTCCCGCGTCTCTTATATCATTGTTTAAAGAAGATAGTTAGTCACTGTAATGGGTTTTTCGTTGGAGTACGGTGGGCATCATCGCTAGATGGCGCCATCCAATTTTGTCCAAACGTACTTCTGTTCTTAATTAGTACGTAAGTCGGCTTCATTTCGTCAATATTTTTCTTGTTTTATTCAATAGATGTCTCTTGAAGGAAAATTGTGTTTATTTCTTTCTTCGCGTCACAAGCATAACAAAAAAGCCGCGGAAAAAAGCTGCCGGAATAAAAGCGGGGAAAAAATCGCCCTATCATATAATATCAACAATAAAGGTGTCAAACATTAATCAGTTTAATTTTTGTGAAATTCGTAAGACTATAAGGTAGTACTTTATATTGAAATATTGAGGAATCCTTTTTAGAGTGTAAAAGCCATTTTGAGCAACTCCAGTTATGAAAATTCAATATACTTACTATAATACAACATTTTCTTTCGAATGTTTGTGATTAGTAATAATTTCTGGAAAATAATATACTTACCCCAAAAATACGAGTTCACCCCGACTTTGTACCTCAAATAACGCATTTTCCTCTGGAATAATCCCCTACACTTCACAACTTCCCAAATATTATCACAATTATTTAATTTATTGAGAATTAGAACTTCCGGTGAATTTACATGATACTTTCGTATTTAAGGGATGTAAATTCGCCCTTGGCATTCATTATCGAATGTGCAGTTCTTTCAGTAACTGGTTATTTGTTTAGTGCTGTGTTGGTTAAAATAGTGTCACCATATGTGTGAATATTTGCGGATCTGCTTAGTTTGTGATTTATTTTTTTCCTATCCTCAGTGAATTATAGTATAACGAAAGACTAATAAAACAAGTGTGTCGCTGTTGTTTTCAACGATTCTTCAAGGTAAGTTTTGCAAAAACAAAATTCTTAGTAGCCAATTTCTATTGGGTACATAGGAGCGGTTTTCTTATTAGACTTATAAATTGATCAAATGTTAACCATTGGGGCTCGATATTTCGAAACCCGTAGGATGATTCTCTGAAGTTAATACTTTTTACCCACATCAAACCATACATGAAAATTAAAAACACTCTTCTTTCGAAATCTAATGAAGTGGCATGAAATTAACATAAAATGAAAAATTAGCATGTTTCATGAAGGTAGTGGATAGTTATAAAGAAGGTCCGAGTTTGAAAAATACAAAAATGACAAATGAACTACCAAAATATATAGACAATTTCAGCAGTACGTACACTAGACACTAAGTCTTTTTCATTTGATTGAATTTTCAGTCAGTCCTCAAGAATTCCTGTAAATTAGTATTTAATTATTAGTTTTTGGGGGTGTCATAAATTGGACGTTACTATTTCTGACCTGCACAAATGCATCGCTACTTACTGTTACCTAAAAATCAAATATTAAGTCACTCAAATATAGAAAAAAAACCGTTCAATATTTTTATGTTTTATTTCATTATATATTTCCAAATAGACTGATTTTGCATACAGTTGAGTTCGAATTAAATCTAGAGTGGAAAGACTCACACGCGTTTGTGGTTCTTTCGATGGTTTCGCTGCACTCTGCCCATAATTCCGGCGGAAAACTGGCTTCTTCACCGATATCATTTTCCATTAGATAGTCTGAGTATTTTGACACTATTTTGAAACAATCGCCACCATCGATGAGATTTAAAAACGGCAACCCGAACGTATATTTGAGCCACTTCCCTATTTCGCTTTCTTAGTTTTGTATTCTGCCATTAGTAGGTACAAGTTTCTGAATTTTTCTAAACCATGCCTGTCTTAGGTGAAAGCGGCAAACAACTAATTGCGATTGCCATACTGCCTGCAGTGCATTGTGAATTGCCTTTTCAAAATCCGCAACGACTTTTTTAGGTTTTAAAATCACACCCACGCAGTTATTTTTTAATAACAAAAAAGCACTATCGTACGTTTTTTCAAGTTTATCAGGAAGTAAACAAAATGCCATTGGAATGTAGTGTCTATATATTTTCAAGCAAACCTATATGGATGAATATTTGCTAATATTTGAGGCTATATACCTTCCCATTTCAATAGCATATTAAAATATTACCTTTTCAAACAAGGTTAAAATTCATGCCCAACTATATTTATTGCCAGACACAAACTTTTAATTAAACTAAATTGTGCGATCTTGAAATGATTCAGTCGGTGGGGCAGGTTCGACAAACGGAGTTAAATCTATGGTTGAATTGATGATTGGAATTTACAGTCATTTTCTCAATGAACTATGTACACCTTTTCAATTTGAAGTGTGAATGATCAATTAATTGAATCTCCTCCAATAGGGTTTTTTGAAATGAACCTTTTTATTACTATTGCAAAAATTAAGGTCATTGATTATAATTGGGATAACTTTTGCTAAATCTTGAAAACTTAACACGCTGAACTTCATATACCTACCTGAACTTGATAAGGTACTTCTCATATCCTCTTATTGCACATTTGGTTCCTACTCCGAAAATAAGATATTTGAATTCCTAATAAAATGGATGTCTTCAGAGTCTTTTTTTCTCAATCTGAGCAAGTAGTATTGGAGACTTGGGGAATACTAGTTACCTATCCCGCAATAGAAAAAATTGCGGTGCATAAAAAAATGTATGCACTGGTAGGTACCTATTTGATGCCATTACATGATCCTTGCATACACTATTTTTTTCTACGATCAATGAATAATAAAATAAAAACAAGAATTTCTGGTGGTGTACAAGATAATTCACAGCTCGACATACTTATAGGTACTTTTGACGCGTTGTGATTGAATGTCCATTGAAATTGAATGTCAAACAAGTATGAAGAAACATACCATTTGATTATCCCTAAGAACGTGTTTCTATAGGCCGAAAATTCGTTTCATAATGAAAAGTACATGTTTTTATTGACCAAAATCTGTTACAAAATGAAAATCCGTGTTAAAATGTTTTTTTTATTGTTTTATTTAAAGTTGAACTATTTCTGCGACCAAGACTACACCGACGCCGGTGAGCACACTCCGCCCAACCGGAAATTTTGCCGAATCCTCTGTTATTTCAGAGGTAGGGTCTTTTAACGAACTCAACATCTATGAACTCGGGATCGCCATCTCAACGTCCCCTCCGGAAGGACGGCATATCTATCGTTCTATCTCGTGGTAATTGATAAGATGCCTGCAGCTGCGAATATGCTACTACGCAACAGTTGTTAGGCCATTTTATGCGCACTTTCCTTGTCAGGTGGTCACCCATTCAAGTACTAAACGCGCCAGACGTTGCTTGGATCAGATATCGATAAGACTCTCGTCAAAACCTGACCAGCCACCGGTGCCCATCGTGTTAAAATAGACTATATTAATAAATTGGTAGCAGATATTTAATTCGCGTATTATAATAATACGGGAGTAGAAAAATATATTTTTCCCACCGGAGTGAGGGATTGCAGTACGAGTAGGTAAGAAGTGTTTCTATAATCACTAAAAAGGGAACGTTGCAGGATCACTGAAAACGGAACGTTGTATGAACCATGGACGTATAAATAAAGATGGACCCAGTTATTTACATCATTAAGTGAAGCCGCTGAACGGCTACATTCTAAGGTCGTGCTGTTGAGTTGGGCGTTGCCATTTCGAGTCTGTGATAATTCTTTATTACCCACCAACACTAGCTTAAACTTTATCGCCAACGAATTCCATTCAGTAATTGAACATTACTATCCTTTACGATTTATGGAATGAAAATCGAAATTACACATTCCAGAATCTAAACTAGAGAAATGAATTTGAAAAATCGTTGTTGGCTTCCAAAGAATTCTGTACAGTTCCATTGCAACGCTGCACTGGCAACGTTGTTGAATTGTTACCGTCTATCACCAACATCCTATCATCCTATGCTGTTTACTGTTTACAAATTTCCAGTTCATGTTGACATTTTCTGTGGTGTGCAGTATTTGTTGAAATATTGTTTTTTGTTGATTTGTTGAAAATATAAACAGGATGTTCATAAAATCAGATGTGGAATCATCTGCGACTGAAAGATAAACTTTAATCACTATCTTCCATCGTCAAGATAACCTCTTGTGGGGTATTCATGTTGAAAAGGGAAACATTCTCAATTGAATATTGATAGAAAGATTTTTCTGTGAATTGAAAAATCCACGATTAAAATGAAGTTATTTTTTGTGAATGTCTAACAGAAAACAACTACTTACCCGGGGAAGTAGTTGTTTTCTGTTAGACAGAAGATGAATTGAAACTGTTATGCATTAACACACCGGAAAGTGTACTTTGAGGGCTTTGGGGGGGCCGTAGGGGGTCTGGAGTTGAAAATGGGGGGTTGTGCCCATTAAGACTTTTGATCAGCATACCGAATACTATCTTTTTGCATAGTTTTAGTGAATTTAGCCGAGAGCCATTTTCCATAAGGATTTTGCGGGGTCCTTTGACCCAAATCTAATTCTTCCACTTGAAAAAAGTGTTTAGTAGTACCATAAAATTTAAAATAAAATCAAAATAAAAAATGAATACAAGCTTTTATTCAAATGCCCTAAAAGTACAAAAATAATGTTTTCAAATGTGTGACTTGGGTTATTCTGTGAGTAACAGATTCAAAAGCTTGTTGCTTTTTTGTATTCAAACTGAAAACTTTGCGATAGGAAAACTTTTGAAATTGTTTTTACTTTTAATTTTATTATACATTGTTGAAAATAATGTCTAACTTTGGATTTCCATTTAGGTTTCCAGCTGGATGCCCATGAAAAAGCTGTTTGGTTGGAAAAGCTGGGATTGAAAGAGTTCACTGAAACTGTTTCAAAGAATGCTAGAATTTGTTTTATTCATTTCGAAGGAGAAGCTTCTGAAATAAAACCCAGTGGAAAAATATTTTTGAGAAAGGGTGCTCGTCCCCTTTTTTTAATGAAGAGTATATTCCAACAACTGAAACTGCTTCAACCTCGAGGTAAACTAATCATTCAACAGAATTATTTTTAATATCTTTCATTCCTTCCAAACATAAATTTACCTTTTTTTAGATTATATAATAGAAAGTATTCTACGGATTCAACAGATACAGCCCCAGGAACTAATTGTTCGGATATTATCGATTCTTTTGGCCCCCCACTGAAGAGATCAGATCAGATTCAATAATTGATTTCACTTGTTAGTATGATTTTTATATTAGCTCAAAACTTGCAATTCAATTATCACCCACTTTTAAATGTACTGTTTTAAAACTTTACAGATTCCATTCAGATACATCAGCTACTATGACTGCCCCAGAAATAGATACGGAATCTCTCTCAGAAACTTTAACTGCATCGGAAACTGAATTGATTCAAATGTCAATCACTGAAAAGGAAACAGACAGACCCACAATTTCGCAAAAGAAAAAGTGAGTAGAATAATATAATAATATTTGTTGCACTATGATATATACAGTGCTCGTCTAAAGTCCGTCCCCCCCCCACTAATTTTTGAACCACCTGGTATATCGCAACGAAATTTGGAGGACTTAAATAGGAGATGAATACCTACTTTTTCATGAGAAAATCACAGCTAAAAGTTTCAAAATGGCGGCTCAGCGCCATCTTCAATATTTTTTTTAATAGAACACTCCGTATATTATTCTATCTTTGAAATCTGCTCTTAATTCTCAACAGTTTTCTCTAATACACTTCACTCCTAAATTCAATTGTTTTCGAAATATTAACGTTTGAAAAGTGACATTTTGGTCATTTCAAACCCAACGAAAAACACTAATGTTGCTTTCAATCAAATTTGCAAAAATCGTTGTCGCGGTAACATCTTGTTTACTGTCAAACTGAAGTGCTAACTGTCAAATAGTCCATTGAGCGCCTAAATCCTTTTATGAAAAGTGTGATCATGGCTAGTCTTTTCTTTTGTTTGATTTACCTGAATTGATTTCACTTGTATCTCTTACAATATGAAATAAAATTATTATTATTAGTATTCCGAAGTATTTAGGATGGTTTCCTCTATTATTGTCTTGCTTTGTAGGTAGAAGGTAGTAGTAAACAAATATTATCAGTATTCCAAAGTATTTAGGATTAATTTTTATTGAAACGTGGATGTTTATCGAAATCATATTGTGAATTGAAACAACAGCTTGATGATTGAGAAAATAGCTACACCAATGGGAAATTAATTATGATGAGCGTCCCATGCTTTTATTTTATTTTTATTCATAAATATTTTGGATCACAATTGGGTGGAACATTTCAGTCTTGTTTATATTCAATTTTATTTAATTTCAGAGCTGTTATTGACTTATCTACTAGTGATTTTTCAACTCCTCGCAAAGCCAGAAGAAATTTCAGAAGCATGAAAAAAACTGTACTAGGCCAAAAAACCAAAATAAAAACTTCACAACAGTCAGTGCGAAGGCTGAGGTCTAAAGTGACAAATTTGAATTCACTGATAAACCATTTGAAAAGTAAATCTTTGGTGCATGAAGATTGTGAAACTTTATTGAGGGTAAGTTTTCTACATAGTCTATGCTGATTAGAATATAATAAAATTCATTTTATTCCAACAAGACATTACAAATTTTATGTACATTAATTCTGAAATATAAAGTTATGGTAGAATCAAAATTTTCAGATCTTCAAAAAGTCCCTGCATATGGTCAGATTTTTGAGTATCATTGTGAAAGCAGCCACGAGTTTCAACCATGAATCTGTCGCGGCGATACAAAGTGTTCTCGGCCGCCAGCGGTCCCTAAAATGTGTTGGAATTTCATGGCCAGAGCCACATTAATTTACTATTTGATGGGAAAGTTTTCGCGGATGGGGATTTTTTCGCATAAACCTGTGCTACTTAAAGTGCTAAAAAAAAAAACCTTCAAATTTTGTGGATGGGATTTTTTTGCAAACCTGTGCTACTTGAAGTGATCTACAAGACCTATATTCCGAAATATTTTGTTGCACAAAAATTTGGCCCCCACAACGAATTAAATTAATTTAAAAAAAAATTCCAAAACTCCTTCAAAGTTTTCGTGGATGGGGATTTCTTTGCATAAACCTGTGCTACTTGAAGTGCTCTACAAGACCTCTATTTCGAAATATTTTGTCGCACAAAAATTTGGCCCTCACAACGAATTAAATTAATTTTCAAAAAAATTCCAAAACTCCTTCAAAGTTTTCGTGGATGGGGATTTTTTTGCATAAACCTGCGCTACCCAAAGTGCTCTACAAGACTTCTTCATTCGACAAAATTTTTATTTCAATTTCACTCTTTTCCTCACCACCTTGCGGTAGAGTGACAGGCGCATTTTTTTTAATGTGGTATCCCATGTAGGTCTAGTCCACCATAAAAATAAACTTATAAAAAATAGCAAAAATAAAAAATGTAAATAAAATATAAATAGGTCAGGTACTGAATAGAACTGTTATCGACAAATATAAAACGCAATAGAAAATAAATAAATAAAGTTTTGTCGAATAACAATAATAAACATATTGACTAAAATATATTACCGAATCAACCCACCAGTTTTCTGATCCGGTATTAAGCAATAAAATGGGAATACATTATAATGAAATTAATATCAAATGGTGTGCCACATTCTGAATGTGCAAATCTAATACACCAAAAATCAAATAAAGTCCATTCTTGGAATAATAATGGAACTGAACAAAAATTTTATCAAACTCATATAAACTGTTTCAGCAGCATTAAAACATATGAAAAAAAGATTCTTTCAAAATATCAACAAATAAAATGAGACCTCGTCCCACCCCAGGTGCCTTCGTTTATATTGTAATGATAGCTACAAAAATTACAAATATGATATTATTTCTACTTAAAAAAAAACCTCCATTAAATGAATATACTAGATTTTAGCTATTTATTGGTAATTGAAAAATTATTGCACAGCAAACATTCACGATTTTTCATAATAGAACAGGTATTGTGAAATTTTCTTTTACACGTTTTACAGCTAGAAAAGTTCCTCTGATGGAAAATCCGCATACGAGACAAAAATCAAATTGATCGCGTTCCGCATTTTCCAAAACTATAGTCATCAATTCGTTTCTGAACTCATCCATATCATTTGGTTTCAATAAAGATTCATTTCTCAGAATTTGCATGAAGAAATATATAACATAAACTCCGCAGTTATATCCATCTTTTTGTCTTATATGAGTTATGCACTCAGTTTTGAAGTGACAACCTTCTCCTCTTGACAAATTGTTATTATTATAATATTTTTCAATGAATGACTCAAATTTGTCTTTATAATCTTCGGCTACTTTCGAGATATTGTTGTAACGTGGATCGATATATATGAATTTATTTATTTGCAAATCAGCTATGGCTAAAACCCAATGGTCACGATTCAAAACCGTACCAATAATGATAGGAAAAAATTTTTTTTGAATTGATTCTTATTTCAGGCAGATCTGAAAAAAAACTCTGTTCCAGATCATTGCCGCAATGCATTATGGCGTAAGTTTGGTTGGTGGTGAGCAGGATATGAGAGTCATGGTAAAATTTTGAAAAAGATGATGAACAGTAATTCATTGCAAAATCCGTTAGCCATTGCCTTCCATATAATGTTTTAAAATCGTCGAATCGCAATTCTGCAGAAAAATTTTCTTGATATTTGGTAACAACATAATTACCATATTCGCTGCAATGACTATAATATTTATGGTTTCGGATAAGACCGTTTTCAAAAAAATTTGAAGAAAGATGAATATTTGCTTGCTTATTACTGTCAATAATGTCATTATTGTCATCAATGGAAAAATTTATGCATTGTCTATTTCTTACATTATCGGGTCGAGGATCAACTGACTCTGGCAGAATGAAAGATAAATAGATAAATAGAAATGGCACAAAGGTTTCAGCATTTGCTCTTCCCAGAATTCGAAATCGCGTTCAATCCTTACTAAAAAACTACCTGACCAAGTCCAAATGAATAAATCACACCACTTTCTCTCTGTTATGTTTAAAAGTCCTTGAATTTGATAGAAGTAATTGTGGTGTTTCTTCAATTGTAGGTTTTTATTAAAATATTTCAACCTATTGCTGGCGATTGATATTTCAGAATTTTCAAATGGACACTTGACCTCGATGATACCATCAGTACCTATCAAACCATCCGGAGAGCATGCCAAGTATGGAATTTATTTTTTTGTGAACTATAAGACCTACATATGATACCTTTGAATTGGTTTTAATTTCATAGTCTGCAACAGCTTCCCGTTCGTACCTATTTCCATGTAGTATGGCTTCTGTTCGTGGAGTTTCATTGTACAAAAGATTCCTAACTATAGATGCCCTAGTCTTGTCCGAGGTAGATTTGATAATTGCTCCAAAATTTGATGATGTTAGTCGAAGTTTCCGTTGGTGAAGCCACAATTTTGATTTTTGATCTAAATTTTCCAATCCAATAGGATTATGTTTACCAAGTGCATTTAAAAATTATTTACATTTTTCCGCACTACTAGTAAATCTTTGTTTTTTTGAAATTATTGATTAAAAATCGCCGTCATCTGTTAACTCATCATCGATTTCTTTCAACTGCTAATTCATTTTAGCATTTCTTTCAATTTCTTTTCGTTTCATCTCATTTAGAGTTTTTTTCAAATTTGACCCTAAGAAATTTCTGTCTTTTTGGACATTCTTTCTCTGCCACGTCTCAGTCTGTGTATATTCATCTTCTAATCGTTCGGGGTCCTGCGTATTGATTGCAGTTTTCTTTACTTTAATTCTAGAGGTACAAGTTTCTCTTGGGATATCTATCATAATCTCTTTGTGAATAGAAATAACTTTTTTGCGCAAAACTCTAATGACTCTACTGCATTTCGGTTATAACACTTACCATTAAATAATTGATTTTTAACTTGATAAAACCAGTTTTCCACATTTGCATTGCTTAATCTACCCGGATTCTTATTTTTATATAAAATTCCCGACCACAACGGTAGAAAAAGCAAATATTTTTTCAAAACAATATTTAAAAATTCAATATTATAGTACCTGTTCTCTTCGCCTATTTCACAATTGATTTGGGAAATAGTAGATTCATATACTCTTAAAAATATTTTATGAAATGGACTGCTCGAATATGAAATCCCTATCCACGAAAACTTTGAAGGAGTTTTAGATTTTTTTTAAAATTAATTTAATTCGTTGTGGGGGCCAAATTTTTGTGCGACAAAATATTTCGAAATATAGGTTTTGTAAAGTACTTTAAGTAGCACAGGTTTATGCAAAAAAATCCCTATCCACGAAAACTTTGAACGAGTTTTGGAATTTTTTTGAAAATTTATTTAATTCGTTGTGGGGGCCAAATTTTTGTGCGACAAAATATTTAGAAATATAGGTCTTGTAAAGCACTTTGAGTAGCACAGGTTTATGCAAAAAAATCCCCATCCATGAAAACTTTGAAGGAGTTTTGGAATTTTTTTGAAAATTAATTTAATTCGTTGTAAGGGCCAAATTTCTGTGCGACAAAATATTTCGATATATAGATCTTGTAAAGCACTTTGAGTAGCACAGGTTTATGCAAAAAAATCCCCATCCGCGAAAACTTTCCCATCAAATAGTAAATTAATGGCTCTGGCCATGAAATTCCAACACATTTTAGGGACCGCTGGCGGCCGAGAACACTTCGTATCACCGCGACAGATTCATGGTTGAAACTCGTGGCTGCTTTCACACTGATTTTTTGAGTCCCAACATTGAGCTAATAATCTGTATTACATTTTCAATGAACATTGTGGAAATATCATTATTTTCATGATTTATACAACCACTCAAATAATAAATTTGTTCCAGGCGTCTATATCAGAATCAACATCTGAACTTTTCAAAAGTATGCTTAAGGGATCCAGAACTCAAAAGTATACACCAGCGCTCAGATCATTTGCTCTAACTCTGAGCTTCTACTCGACCAAGGCATATAATTATGTCAGAAAGACATTCAATAATTCTCTACCTCACCCAACAACTATATCAAAATGGTACCAGTCAGTTGATAGTGCTCCTGGATGGCCACAGGAGGCATTCAGAGCATTGAAACTGAAGGCGAATGCAGCTAAACAAGAAAACAAAAGTGTTATTTGCAATTTAATTTTCGATGAAATGTCTATTTGAAAACAAGTCGAATGGACTGGCAAAAAGTTTTGTGGGTATGTGGATATTGGTACTGATTTGGATAGCGATCAACTTCCTGAAGCAAAAGAAGTACTGGTGTTTATGCTGGTTAGTTTGAACAGTTCCTGGAAGATACCTGTTGAATATTTTCTTTTAGATGGTCTTTGTGGATATGACAAAGCTGGGCTTGTTAAGAAATGTTTAGAGTTGGTTGTTGAAACTGGAGTACTTGTATCCTCTATGACATTTGATGGAACTTCAGCCAATTTGAAAATGGCTTCAGTTCTGGGAGCGGATTTCAATATTTCACCAATGAAAACTTATTTCAGTTATTCTGTTACGAAGGAAAAAGTATATTTATTTCTGGATCCATGCCATATGATAAAATTAGTTCGAAATTGTTTAGGATCATATATGAACTTGACAGATTCTCATAACAAGCGAGTTGGGATTATATTGATAAATTAGTTGACATTCAATATAATGAAAGGTTAAATGCTGCAACAAAACTGCGAAAGCGTCACATCATGTGGACTAAAGAAAAAATGAAGGTGAAGATTGCGACTCAAACGCTAAGTAAAAGTGTAGCAGATTGTTTGATATATCTGTGTAAAGATTTATTGTTGATTGAATTCAAAGGAGCTGAGGCAACTGCATTATTCATTCGTTATTTTAACGATCTGTTTGACATTTTCAACTCGAAAAATAGATTCGCGAAATATATTTATGAAAAGCCATTGTCTTCAGTAACAAGTAAAACATTTTTTGATCACCTAGACGTTATTAAGGAATATATATTGCATATTGTTTTGAAGTCAAAAAGAAAAACTGGTTTCTTAGGATTTCTTATTTGTATTGAAAGCCTCAAAGGTCTTTACGATTCTTATGTCAAAACCAATAAACTCAAATAAATTCTCACTTACAAATTGTCACAAGATCACATTGAACTATTTTTTGGAGCTGTAAGAAGTCGTGGAGAATTCAATAACAACCCGACTGCTAGACAATTTGAGGCAGCATATAAGAGGTTGATAGTTCATTCAGAAATAAAAGCTGGAGAAACTGGAAATTCTATTAACTTAGATGCAACCTCAATATTATTTTGTAGCAGTGGTAGAGTAACCATCAATGAGAATGGTCAAGATCTTTCTTTGATGGCTGAGCAGGTATCATTTGAAAATAAATTGAGTGAAGATATACAAGCTTTAGACTTTCTCCACTCTTCTGCTTGGTGTTTAACAGATTATATGTTAATGATATTGTTTGTAATATAGCTGGTTATGTGTCGAAGAGCTTGAAGAGAATTGTTACATGCTTTAGATGCCAGCCACTTTTATTTGATGAAAATGATGAAACTACTTGTACACTACTTATAAGGAAAGAATATAAAAACCTCACAAAAGCATCATAATTGGTAGTAGAAACTTGTAAAATTGCTGAAATATATTTCAGATTTTTTAATAAAACAACAAATATATTCAATAAGAAAATTAAAAACCTCATGAATATCTTGGTGAATAACACTCTACAAAACCTGCCCCCAAAACTCTATGAACATTTTGGTGATCACTTGTATGACGAAGATCCCATTGGTGGTCACTCAATAGAGCTGTTCAAGCTGATTTTGAATAAATATTTCAAAATTAGAATCCATCATGAGACATCTAGTAAATTAGATTCATCAACAGTACGAGTCAGGAGCATTTTAACAAAAACAGTTTATTTCGTAATCAATAAAATATATGTGTTTTCTATTCCGAATCTTCCTGAGTTTCAAATGTATGTTGCCTTAGATTATCATAATTTAGTTCGCAATATTTTTATTCCTATTTTGAATTGGAAATATCAAATAATACAAGCCTACTTATGTAATATTTTGTTCCAGAGATATGAGCATGGCCCTAGTTTCATGATCACCCAGTATATTGTTGATATTTGGATGATCCATAAACGAGTTCATCTTTGGAGATCATTCCCTTTATCTTCCATTCGTATTGCTAATGTGAAATGAAATAACTAATAAAAAACCTTTTTAAAGACATGCTTTTATTTAAGCCGTGTACTAAAACGTATAAAATAATTTTAAGTCATTGCTGACAATGATTATTTTTGTTGAATTATTTGTTTTCAAAAAGCTTGTCACGCGAATTGTAATAAAATTAAATCTTCGACAAGTTGTTACTTACCAACCAATCATTGTCCAATGAAATTAATTGGTACCTACTTTTATGAACACTTCGCGGACAAGCTTTTTGAAACCAAATAATTCACAAAAAAAATTAAATCATTGTCAGCGATGCTTAACTTATTTTATACGTTTCAGTACACGGCTTGAATAAAAGCTTGCCTTTAAAAAGGTTTTTTATTTTTTGCTTTTTAGTTATTTCGCCTTAATCTGTTCATTTCTAATAGAGCCGTGTTATTACAATGTCATGATCTCCGACACCAAAATTTCCCACACCAATTTTGACTAGAACCTGGCCATAATCACAAAACTCGTCCGCCATCCTGAAGTCGCAAATCTTGGATTTATAGATTTTGACAAAAAATTCACGCCTAATCTCTTAACTGAAAACCCCCACATACCAATTTTGAATGAAATATGACCATTATCAGAAAACTCGTTCCCCATCTTGGGGCCGCCATCTTGAATTCATAAATTTTGACAAAAAATTCAAAATATCCGAGAAAACCCCCACATACCAATTTTGAATGAAATATGACCATTATCAGAAAACTCGTTCCCCATCTTGGGGCCGCCATCTTGAATTTATTAATTTTGACAAAAATTTCATAATCTCCGACCTCAAAAACCCCCACATACCAATTTCGAATCGAATCGGACCACAATCACAGAACTCGTCCGCCATCTTGAATTTATGAATTTTGACAAAAAATTCATAATTACCGTTCCCGAAAACCCACACATCAATTTTGAATGGAATCGGATCATAATTACAAATCTCGTCCGCCATCTTGAAGCCGCCATTTTGTTTTTTTCTCTAACAAAAATTCCATAATGCATTGCCACCGGAATTATATATAACAAGTGAAACTAAATGAAATCTTGTAATAAGAAGTATAACCTTCAATATGACTATAGAATATGTATATGAATCTCAAAATATATTCAATAAAATACTAGAATTGAAAGTTTTATTGTCCCTCCTATCTTTTTCAGTTCTGTTTCTTATATTAAAAGTGCAGTGTAAATTTTTGATTGCTTCAAATGTAGAAATAATTATTATTTTTCTTTAAGAATCGACCTATTTAATGAAGACAAACACATATTTTATGAACACATCAGATCTGTATATCACAAGTTTTGCCAAAGTTTCCATAATCATATGAAACTCCACATATTTTTCTTTTAATCAATACCTTTATTAATTAAATTGCGTGCGCCACTGTCGTTGGAGGAAAGGTTACAGTCTATCGCAGGTCTCCTTCCTCGCAACCCGCGCGCCTACAAACCGAGCGGCTTCAAAACAATCTATGTTGCTAGTATTGGCACAGTTTATAGCTAAAGAAGCAGTTAGCTCACTTGGCCCAAATGCATGTTCCAAGGTAACATCCACTCCAGGGAAAGAATTCAGGATGCGCAGAAGACTGTACGCAATTATTGCTCTTCGAAGTATCCGAAAAATGTAAGTATTAGTAACACAGTAACACGCGGTATGCGCGAGGGATAAAAATCAGAGTTGCGCAGTATACAAATGGGAATATTAAGATCAAAGTGCCGACGCCAAGTGAGCGAACTGATTCTTTAGCTATAAACTGTGGTATTGGATTGCTGAGTCCATTATATATTTATACGTCCATGGTATGAACACTAAAAAAGGAACGTTGTATGAACATCTCCTAATACCCATTCATCAGAATTCTGTTTAAAATATATGGAATTTTATTACTTTTCAAAATTCCTAACTTTTCGTCCACAGCCCTACAAACTAATCTACATAAGAATACTGTATATACATATATATACATTTTCCCCAACTTAGTTTGAAATACGAGTGAATTATCAGGGAATACAGAATGACTTCCGTAGATAAGATACAACTGCGCGGTGTTGCCACATCGAAAACAGCCTTCCAAAGGCCAGAAACTGTCTTTTTCCGACATTTCAATGAAAAAATCTTTTATAATCTGAGACTGAAATCTGAAAAAGGTGAAATGGTGAACGTGGTAGAAGATCTGTTCCTGCAACTCAAGCTTCGGTTCTGATGGTTGGGGGAATTTATTCTCAGTGGAAATTGCCAATTGCTTACTTTGTATCTAAGAATGGGGTCACAGAAGCGTGACTATCCTATATAATTAAACAATGTTTGAATAAATTGAAAATATCTGGTTCCGATCCAATTGAACTTGGGATCTCTCAAATACAAATCAAAATTATTCAGATAGGAGTAAAAATTGATCAGCCCTATTTTTACCTGGATAGTGTGAAATATTACACATTTCTTTGATGTTCCACATTTATTGAAGTGTGTGCGGAATAATTTTATAGATAATGAGTTCAAACTTCATAACAATTACATACAATTTTCTGATAAAAAAGAAATATATGATTTGGACATTCATAGCTCTGCCGGAAGATCACTCCCAAAGCTGACTGAAAATCATTTGAATCCAAATTCATTTAAAAAAATTAGTGTGAAGTTAACAACCCAGTTACTGAGCCATAGTGTTGCGGGTGCTATCAAAACCGCAGTAGATACATGGGAAATAGTTTCAGAGACTGCTTTGAATACAGCAAACTTTGTTGAGATTATGAATAATTTATTCGATGCACTCAATAGCACTCGCCTCCATACGGCAAAACCTTATAATAAAGTTTTATCGGAAACCAATTCAAATGTTTCAGATGCTATTAGTGAAGGTAATAACTTGATGAAAGATCTGAAAAAAATCAACAAAAAGGGAAAAGAGAGTAGGCCAGACTCCTTCGATGGTTTTTTTCTCACCATCAATGCAGTTGAGCAATTTGCATCAGAACAAAGAAAGGGGGTTTTCCTATTTATTTAGCGGAATATTGATACAGGATCCACTTGAGAATTAGTTTTCAATATATAGACAAAAACGAGGGTACAACAGAAACCCCACTGTAAGGTCTTTTAAAATGAATAGAGTACAAAATTTAATGCGTCCTCCAAAAGGTGCAAATTCAGGTTCGAATCCTGATGTAGATGATAATGTTTTGAATATTTCAAACAGCAGTGACATTCTGACCATGCTGACTCCAGAATCTTCAAGTTTCCTTTTGGAATATTCTTCAGACTCATCAAACATTCCTGTGCACTTGGAGAACTGTGCAGTTGTTTATTTTGCTGGATACCTCGTAAATAAGTGTTTGACTTTATTCAAATGTAAAAATGTCAATCTTTGTTTGAAAGCTCTGGAGATCTTGTGGAAAACGCTGAAATAGTGAAAAAAATTACGGAATTGGCAATGGAATGCTTTAAGTAAGACTTTTGAAAAATATTCAGCAGCCAAAATCATATTCAATATGAAAAGACATATTTACAGGAAGCTCAATTCTAGCCAGCCTGAATGGTTGAATGTGACAGTGATGTTGACAAACACAGGGTTTACATTGTAGATTTGTTATTGAGTACACTTATTTATAAATACTGTGAAACCATTTCCGATTCTCTGACACCGAACAAAACTAAAACTATCAAATTATCAATTGTGAAAAATACTTGAATTTCAATCTTTCACTATTACCATTTCATTTATATTATTATTACGAATGATTTTATTTCTGAATCAATCGAATACTATATTTTTGTTTAGAATAAAATACGTAATTTATTTTTGTTATTATAATTTTTATGATTTTTTTTTAATTAACCAAATAATCAGGATTCCAATTATATTTTGTATATTATTGAGTATTTTATACACGGCTGGCATGTTACAAACGTGTCTTATGAGTTACAATCTAAACTATATAATAATAAACAAATAGTTTGTCATAGAATCCATATAACCCTCTCGAACAACATATTTTATAAATTTTCAGCAATTGTCATAAACATCGAATAAGCCCTCAATTCAGAAAAAGTGATATGGATAGAATGTATTGCATTTCATGTCTTATTAGCATATGGCTAATAAGATACAATACCTGGGCGACCAAGCTTGGTGTTTTTTTTTGTAAAATTGTGTTTTTTCGGAGATACTTATTTAGATAACCTTGAAATATTCGGAGAATGTTATAACTCCATCTCATCTAGGTGTCTTTCCAGAAAAAAACACAATTCAACACAAACAAACATTTTGTTATAAC
Organism: Gonioctena quinquepunctata; assembly: GCA_018342105.1. Lineage (NCBI taxonomy): Eukaryota > Metazoa > Arthropoda > Insecta > Coleoptera > Chrysomelidae > Gonioctena > Gonioctena quinquepunctata. Next base: position 27,082 of record JAFIRS010001564.1, on the reverse strand, counting down.
CTAACTTAGCGGTATTCCAGTCGTCGTAGTTGAATCTGGTGGATTTGCCAGTTCTACCAGACGTCTTAGTTGAATCTGGTGAATTCGTCTGTTCTAACCTAACCTACCATAGTTTTTTCGTGTACCATCGCGTTTTTCTCAGGAAAGACACCTATATAGATGAACTTAAAAAGCAAAACCCTATCTAAATACAAAATTTTATCCAAATCGTTAGAGCCGTTTCCGAGATATCCAAAATATACAAGAATTGCTCGTTTGAAGAAATAAGATAAATAACAATTGCTCCATGTTTCAATATATTTTTTCCTAATTTCAAGGATTTTCGTTTTATTTTAAAGTATGTCATTTCTTTTGAATATTTCATATAACCACCTTGGGATTTAATGTTACGTACTTATTAGGCCATGCAGTTGAAGAAACTAAACATGAACATTTCAATATGTGTATTTAAGTGTCATTGTGTTTCATCTTTTCATCAGATGGAATTATTTTCCAAAATCTACACACAATTAATTTCTTTAGCAAAACATTTTTTATGGGACTTTTGTCCACATGGTAGTCAAGTGTCCACATGGTAGTCATGGACTTTCTTTTCATAATGTCTTGAAAATTATGCTCTGATGAAGAATATGTAAGTGGAAGAGAGATTCTACGACTATCATTCGAGTATAGCACAGTGGTAGATTTCAATAGAAATACTACCTATCAAGGACGTTACTCACCATGCCTTCCAAAAAAAATTATATATATATATATATATATATATATATATAGCGAAAATGAGACAATATTTTTTATATGACAGCAATCTGGTTTTTCTTCAATCCACAGTTATCAATTACCGTGCAGAGGTAGACTGTGAACAGCAGACCAGTCATAAAGTTAATTTGAGATTTCACGTTAAGAATAAGGTATGCAGTTTTATGAAAATTAGGTGAATAAAAATAATTTTTTTCTTGTATGATTCTATTGTCAATGTTAACAATTCATCGATATCGTACGCGTAAACTGTGTGTAGTTACCAAATAAAATGTACCTGCTGCACGGGAGTGCAGTATTAATCATGTCTGCGATCATGCATTTTTCTTCACGTCGGAAACAACTGAGCTTGAAATCATTTCTTTCTATCCAAACAATGGTTACATCATTGTCTACTTTAGACAATGGTTACATCATTGCTTAAAGAGAAATCTTCTTATACTTCTGAATAATTTCCCCTTCCATATAAGAGGACGCCTCAAAAGTGTCCGATTTAAGGTACTTGGTTAGCGAATACGATAGATGGCACGCGCGATTGCATCCAATACGATTCCCACAGCGAGTGAATAACTATCTTCTCTTTAAACAATGCTTATATAAACTTTAGGTATTTTACAAAATTCCTACCGGTAATTTCTCGGCCTTTCTTGGAGTGGCTCGAATCGTTTCTGGAATTCTCAGAATTCTGCGTCACCGCGGGCCAGGCAACAAGCAATAGCGTAGTGTATTCGTTTTCGTAACATAATATTGGTATATATAATAATAGGTTGGATCTGAAAATATTTGAATGCGAGTGGTCTACTTTAGGCTGGATAAATAGAAGCGGAATATGATTGCATTCGAGTTTATGCCTTGTATTTGCAGTAATCTGGTTTGATTATTATCTTAATAAAAAAGACACTGGCATATCCTTCTGCTCCAAACTGTTTATTGCGCAGCTTGGTTCCTCATCATGTTTCGCCATATTGAGATTTCAAAATATGAGCCACTACCACTAGTTGCAGTTTTGATTTTGACACCTAAAGAGATAGACGAACGTTGACCAAATATCGTCGGGCGTGGTTAGTACTTGAATGGGTGACCACCGGACGAGGAAGCTCCGCGTTAAATGCCCTAACAACTGTAGCGTAGTGCATATTCGCAGCTGCAGGCGTCTTATCAATGAGCACGAGATAAGACGATAGATATGCCGTCCTTCGGAGGGGACGTTAAGATGGCGGTCCCGAGTTCATAGATGTTGAGCTCGTTGAAGAACCCTACCTCTGAAACAACAGAGGATTCGGCAAAATTTCTGGTTGGGGGGAGTGTGCTCACCGGCGTCGGTGTTTAGCCTTGGTAGCAGAAATAGGCCGACGTTAAATAAAGCAGGAAAAAAAAACGTTGACCAATGAAAATGGATCTAACTTTATAAAGAGGAGAAAATTATATAAAATATTGGGATTCCTATTAAAAAAAATTGCATGCAATTCTTCCACCTAGTGAGAACTGGTCTTGAATCTTCAATATGTATGGCATCTATGTTACCAGTAAAGACTTGATAATAATAATAAATCGACTTTATTTGACAAATGAACATGCTATTGTACGAAGGCGTGGAAGTGCCACACATTTTTTTATTTTTATTCTGACTTGTAACTCGGAATTCCGACATAGAGGTCATAACAATGAAAAAGCAGCTTTGAACAAATGAGATTATTATAACGTACACAGGGTATATCAACGATGCGTGGGTGGACGACACCTGCTTTCCTATTTGAGTTAGGAAAAAATATATACCAAATATGAATGAACTAGACACTGGTACACATTGACAAACGAATATTGAGTATTATTTTGTTTCAACTTTATGATTGTAATAATATTATTTACAGAAATATTTTTGTTTGACGTTTCAGATAGTTGGCGCCGTTGTTGACACTGCCATTTTCACACGAAAAACAAAGCGCATGCGTACATTTGTCAAGTGAAACTTTTCTATTGTAGTAAATTGACAGACGAAAGTGGACGAATTCCAAGGATAAAAATCATCTTTGAATATCATTGCCATTTGCGCGGGAAACCTAAAACATGTCTGCCTTATTTGCTTGCACCGTACTTTAAGGTGTTTCCAAACCTTACTTGAATGCCTGTTCGTTTGCCATGCTCACAGACCACCTATACCATAGACGTTTCACGCAAATAGTGAAGGTTACGGAACTCACGGATGCTTTTTCAGTTCGGGAACTCAGCCCTAGATGTCGCCACAATTGGGAAGGAAATCGACCGATGAGGGCGCCACCGTTTTCTACAAATGGCGGCAATGAATAGGTATCAGTAATATTTGAATGACGTGTTTACATTTTTATTTGTGGGTTTAATAACATTTAGAACTTTTTAGTGAAGTAGTGGATAATATATTGTGACTGAGAAACTTTGTGCGATTTAAGACGCGAGAATTTGTTGAAATTTTCAATTTTCCTAACCTGTTTATTTTGGGTTTTAGACTCAGATCAATAGGGTTTACTTATTGATCTGAGGTTTTAGATTTGTTGTGAAGTTTTGGTGGATTGACTTTGATATTCAATTTCTTTCGAGTTTTGCAGGTATATAACTGATCAATTACAATATTATTTATTATAACATGGATTACTACCTAGGAATAGACAAGTTGTTCATGTATTTGGAGGCTACCCTAAACTCATCAATGAAGGACAGGCAGTGTTGAACGCTGGCCATATTGACATATGTGGCATTACAGAAAAAAGTCCTCAAAGTCTCGAACTATTTGCCCACTGTTTGAAATGCAGCGGACTTAATAATTCAATGCTTATAAAGGAGGTGATTGCCATTCAATAGCAGTAAAATATTTTTGGCCCAAAGGATTCACAAATAAGTAAGTCAGCAATTTCAATCTAACTCTGAATATCACCTACAATGTTCTTGTTTGGAAACCCCAATTCATTTTTTTTAATGAGTAGGTCCATCATGTATGGGATCAATACTGAATCAGAGGCCTCATATGCTTTGAGGAATAGTTACGTCAAAGACATTGTTGTGGACATTTGTAAAGAGCAGCCATGGCTGGCTTATTCCTCAGATGGGGTTGTTGTTAAAAGTGGACTACCTGTGGAACTACTGGAAATCAAGTGCCCTTTCATAGGTTAGTAGTCAATAATTGTGTAAGTGGTGTCAAAATACACTGTTTTTTCTAAGTAAAAAGAAACCTGTAATTGAATTCGTTCATGAATGCAGTTACTTGATTATCGATAATGATCGGCTAACGTTGAGGAAAAAGTATCCATATTATTGCCAGGTTCAACTGGGAATGTCTATCCTGAACCTGGTTGAATGTGATTTCATTATATATTCAAGTTTTTCCAAAGACTTTTTGAATATAATTATCAAGCATGATAAAACGTTTAACAATATAATATTGCAGACAGTTTATTTTAACAAAATGTTGCATGTAATTTGTTTATATGGAAAATAAAACTTGTTTTTCCAATATAATTTATTAATCAGGGTAATATTGAATTCATGTTCAACTTGTCTCCTGTTTTTATCGAAAGTAATGTTACTGTATTTATATATATATATATATGTTTATATATATATATATATATAAATACAGTAACATTATTTTCGATAAAAACAGGAGACAAGTTGAACATGAGTTTAATATTATTAAATATATATATATATATATATATATATATATATATTTATAAGCAACTTGCAGGTACAATCTAGCGTTTCATCCAATCTAAGCACCTCACTCTGCATTTCACATGAAAATTTTTGTCACTCACAAACTAACACATCTACAACCTTTCTTCAAACAATCACACATAGATCCTACCAGTCTTGTTATCAATCTTACTTATCTTAATTATTTAACTTATACAAAGTCTATACCAGTATTTCTACTTTGCTCTATTAATATGTAATTCTTAAACGACTTTGTCGATAACATTCATTTCTTCTGACAATAAAAGCCTATCTAATCCAGTCACGTAAGGGGTTTCACCTCGGAATGGAAGATAATAAGCTATAAACTCGTATAAACCTTTGTTTTGATATTTTAAAAGTTGGCTCAAACCTCTAAAAGATCTCGTGTCCGCGTCTTAAGATATTCATGGAAGTGCAGGTCGTTTATCAAGTCAATGATATCATTAAACGTTCTATGGTATCGGCAGGTATTCCAGCTGTGTTAGAACCTCTTGGAACTAGCCGATATGATGGTAATCGTCCTGAAGGTATGACGCTGATACCTTGGAAATGTGGCAAACCTTTGGTGTGGGACTTCACTTGTGCTGACATAGTTGCAGCGTCTCATTTAGCAAATACTTCCAAGTCCGCAGGTGCTGCAGCAATATCCAGCGAGAAATTGAAAAGTAAGAAATATCAAAATCTTGGAAATAATTATCTTTTCCATCCAATAGCTGTCGAAACTTTTGGTGTCTTTGGCTCTGAATCTCTGTCTTTTATTCATGAAATTGAAAGGAGAGTGGGCCGCGCTACAAAAGATAAACGTTCAACGTCATTTTTGATACAAAGAATTAGTATAGCAATTCAAAGGGGCAATGCTTCTTTGTAATGGGTACAATTCCTCCATCGCATCCACTGGATACATTATTTTATCGTCCCAATTTTCCTACGAGGTATATATCAGTTATCAAAGATAATCACTCAGTACTTTCCAAAAATTCAATATCAGTTTCTCTATCACCTTCTTTGGATTACAGGAACAATGAACCTATGGATTCTTCATTAAACATGAGTGAGCATGCCATACCAACAAGAGACTCCATTTCTACATTTGGCCTAAGGATTGAAGAATGTAGGAAATACCTGTTTTATGAATAGCATGATCCAGTGTCTCTCGAACACCAAGGTTTTGTTGGAATTTTTCAAGAATGGTTTTTGTATGGAGGATTTAAATACTACTACATCAAGAATGAAAGGAAATTTAGTGAAATCTTTTATATCTTTGATGGAAAATATCGGGAGTCCTGATTCTTCTCGAAAAATGGTGGATACTTCACATTTCGTCCGTCTATTCAGAAATTTTGCTCCTTCCTTCGATCATAACGTCCCAGCAGATTCGGAAGAATTTCTAAGATACCTTCTGGTAGGTTTACATGAAGATTTAAACAAGGCGATCATCACCAAACGATTTTGTTATCACGAATGATAATCAGAAAGCTTCCATTTCTTGGACAAGATATCTGTCTACTCATAATTCCAAAATTGTGGGTACATTTGCCGGTCAGCTGGAGTCTATATTGAGATGTACTTTTTGTAATTATTGCTCCGTTACTTTTGAACCTTTCTGGGTACTTTCAATCCCTATTCCAGACTTGCCAAACGAAGTCGTGAATTTAACACAATGTATTGAACTGTTGACAGAAGAGGAGACTTTGACTAACGATGCGAGCCCATACTGTTCAACTTGTGGAATGAAAAGGGAATTCAAAAAGATGATTCGTATACAAACATTTCCAAAAATTTTAGTTATACATTTAAAACGTGTTTCTTCGACTGATGGCAGTAAATTGGACAATGTGATTAATTTTCCCATACAAAATTTGAATTTGGACCAATATTCTGCTCAGGATGGAATGAATACTCTTTATAATATCTACGCCATATCTAATCATAGCGGCAGCATTTCCAATGGACACTATACTGCATATTGCAAACACCCTCATTCTAATTGTTGGCACCTCTTCGATGACTGCCGTGTATTTTCCAAAATTGATTCTCTCAGCTCCCAGGGAGCATGTGTCCTTTTCTATGAGAAAGTTGATGATCTGATTTCTGATGGTGTTGTGGGTTTTTCCGGATTTTCCTCCAACTGAAACAGCAAATGCACCATCACTTCGAGTCCCGGGCTTCAATCAAGATTTTCATCTTGATATTATTTTATATTTTAAACTTTGCTTTTGTATTTTTGAATTCTGAATAAAGTTTTTTATATTCAAGGTCAAATGTCGCAAAAATTGATTTTTCGTAAATATCTCGCCATGGCTTCCTATGCTTTTAATGATATTTGCATTCATTATTTAGAGCATAAAATTCTCTACAGAAAGGTATGTAACTGATCAATTACAATCTTATTTATTATAACATGGGTTTCTACCTGGGAATAGACAAGTTGTTCATGTTTTTGGAGGCTTCTCCGAACAGGCAGTTTTGAACGCTGGCCACATTGACATGTGTGGCATTACAGAAAAAAGTCCTCAAAGTCTCTAACTATCTGCCCTCTGTTTGAAAAGCAGCAGATTTAATAAGTCAATGCTTATAAAGGAGGACAATTTTCTATACTTTTAACCATTTTTGAGATAGAGGGCGAATTTGTCGGTTCCAACATTTCATTTTGTACTACCCAACCCTATTCCTGGGGTTCTTAATCATTCCCTAACCAAGTTTAAATCTAGTAGTAGACACTATTTATATGTTGATGAGCTGCTGCACTAACGAATAAGTGAATAATTAACTTTATAAGTCGTACTATGTAACTTTGCGTTACATCTCTATCTCAAAAACGGTTGAACGTATGAAAAACTAATTGCAACAACATTTTTAGAGAATTTTATGCTCTACAACTTCTTTAATTCCGCTTATAACGTACGGTCTCTCGCACCGACTGATTTGAATATTTGCGCTAACTTTCTGTTGTTTATATATTTCCCGCTTTCCGCCAGGGTACCTTTCGTACTATTAAGAATCTTGTCAGGTTTACATCGTCTGTCGAATAGAGCGTTTGCTTCGTTAGAAAAATAAGTATACGGTGCGTGAAACCGGCGTTATCGTTCGTGTAAAACTCTGAGGTAAGTATAAATTGATTTGGCGTCTTCATTCTTGAACTGAATTGTATGTTTTTACTGTGACTACGTCATAATGAGTTACGAAAGAGAACAGGAGCGATTGCGAAGACTGTATGAGGAAGTCAGTGAATCAGTCCGCATCTCCAGGGAATGTGCATAGACTGCATTTGGCAACATGAAAATTGATAAAATTTGAACTAGTTTGTTCAGTTGCCAGTTTGTATTTATTCAATTTTTTTGTTTCTATTATATTGCTATATTTAATGTTAGTTCATTACTGTTTATGTTTTTGTCATTTTCATCAGAGGAATATTTTTTTGGTTAAATTATTGTTGTATTGAATAAAAATACAGCTGTTTTATAGCATACAAAAAAAAATATATTTTTTCAAAAATCCGTTTGTGTTTGTATTTGTACATGGAAATTATAGTCAAATATTATGTTCAATAAAAAATATTCATTTATTTTTAAGTAAAAACGATCAATAATCATTCCTAGAAAAAATCGGTTTGTCAGACCGACGTTATCAAAAATAAAGAAACCACTCACGTTATCTGCGGAAGGTTAATGAATGCAAATATCATTTAAAGCATAAGAAGCGATATATTTACGAAAAACCAATTTTTTTGACCTTTGACCTTGAATATCTCAAGATTATGATACGAGATCTTATGAGAGGTTTTAGCCAACTTTTAAAATGCCAAAACAATTGTTTCTAAGAATTTCTAGCTTATTATCTTTTATTACGAGATTTACCCCCTTTTGAAAACTATTTTGTTGCATTAATCTTGATCGATTGAAACTCAAAAATACTTTAAATAACTAGAATATGCAGTATTATGTCAAAGTTTTCTGAGGTTTGTTGTCGCATTCTCTTCATGAATGCCAAGTACCTACAGGGATGATACGAAATGCCATAGTTTTTCCCTCGACACAATATCTACAGTAATATTTTTTTTTTCTATAGCTTTGTAACCATAGGGAAATTTTTAAAGCCATCCCTGATGGGTACAAAAGTCCTAAACAGGGCCCTAGGGTAATTTTTGGCTATAGAAAATGTAAACTTGTATTTGTAAAAAATGTATGAGTAAACATCTTTACCACTGAATTAGTATCCCTTAACAAAGAGTTGGTATGAAATAAGTAAATAACAATTTGGCAAAAAAATTACGAAATATGTGTGAGTATACTTCAAGTCTATTCATTTCAAATTATTAATTATATTTTCAGTAATTCGAACTATATAAATATTTGACTCAGCACATAAAAGAAACACTAACAGGTACATATTATGAATTTATTTATATTATAATACGCCTAAGTTCCTAGTATAATGCATATATGATTATAAAAAACACAGAACATCGAGAATATCTACATTGTACAAATTGTGTAAAAGTTAAAAAAAAAGTATTGTTACAGTAATATTTGGTACATGCAATAATATATTCAATACATTCATGATGAATCGTAATATCAAAAATATCTACATCTTAAATTTCATTAAAACGAGTATTAATACAGTAATATTTGGAATATCTATTGGTACATGCAAAATCCATTCAATACATTGATGATAAATTTCAACATCAAGAATATCTACATCATAAATCTAGTTAGAAAGGTTAAATAAGAATATCGATATAGGTACTAGGTAAAATTTGTTGAATGCAAAAATCCATTCAATAAATTAATGATAAATCCTAAAACGAGAATATCTACAACATAAATCTTGTTCTCAATATAAAAGTATCAATACAGTAATCTTTAGAACATCTATTGGTACATGCATATTGTGAAAAAGTTAAAAAAAAGTATTGTTACAGTAATATTTGGAACATTTATTGGTACATGCAATAATATATTCGATACATTCGTGATGAACCGTAATATCAAAAATATCTACATCTTAAATTTCGTTAAAACGAGTATTAATACAGTAATATTTGGAATATCTATTAGTACATGCAAAATCCATTCAATACATTGATGATAAATTTCAACATCAAGAATATCTACATCATAAATCTAGTTAGGAAGGTTAAATAAAAATATCGATACAATAGGTACATTTGTTAAATGCAAAAATCCATTCATTACATTATTGATGAATCCTAACAACGAGAATATCTACATCATAAATCTTGTTCTCAATATAAAAGTATCAATACCGTAATATTTAGAACATCTATTGGTACATGCAATAATCCATTCAATTCGGCGAATACCCCATGAATGATGGTAAGTTCAATAGAAGCTTATATCCCCACTTCATTTTGAAGAATGAATCGGTTGTTTCATCCATTCTGTGTAAACTGTACAGATGCTAGATGAACATGAAAAAAAAAAGAAAGATTATGAAAGTAGTCCATGCCAGGTGGAGTTCTAATTAATTAGTAGAAAAAAATTAAGTCTGCTCCACAGTAAGATGCATTTATTTCTAGGAAAGAAATATAGCAATGCATTTCGGCAAAATATTTTGCCATCTTCAGGCTCTCTAAAATATACATAAAAACGATAGGTGAACACCGAAAAAATTGATAGAAGACTTACCACAAAAATAAACATAACACTGACTTACACCAACATTGAAGTTAAAATGTCAACTCATCAATTTAGTCGATAACATTTTAATCAGACATTCTAACTTCAATGTTTGTGTAAGTCAGTGATGTTATTGTAGTGTTCATTTTTGAGGTAAGTCTTCTATCAACTTTTACGATGGTCAGCCTTATATCATTTTTATGTATATTTAAGAGAGCCTGAAGATGGCAAAATACTTTTTTTTCAAGGGATAAACAATATAACTTTTATTATGAAAAATCAAAGAGGCCTAAAATATAAATTTAAAAAAATCAAGCATATTCACTTCTGATAAAATAACCAGAGGTTGTGAGGTATCCCATGTTAAATTTTTCATATGAAGTATTATTTAACCAACATTTGGAGTAATTTTCGAATGTTTTGAAAAAATAGAAATAACTAAATCTTCACCTTCATTGGCAAATGCTCCACTCAAAGGACGCTTGCGATCTCGGGGATTACACGGTTCTTTGATATATTCTGTATACTGTGCATATATATATATATATATATATATAAATATATATATAATATATATATATATATATATATATATATATATATATGTACTTGCTTCGTCCGCGTAGAATTTGTATTTTTTCCTGTGGCTTCCCGTTCTCATTATGCCGTTATCTCGTTTGGGTGCCATAATTGATTTTACAGCGAAAGTAACATTCTGTGACGACTATTACAAATTCACTAACCCCTTTTCAACCCTTTAGGGATAGAATTTTCAAGTAAGCAGGTTGAACACGATTTCTTCATTTGTAATAGAGAGCCAAAGCACGAATGTTCATGACCGTAACTCAAAAACTAACCGAAACCTCATACAAATTTTCACCCCCCTTTCTAAATTCACTGAAACATGTATTAACATTATTACGAATCTTGATGGTGATAAAAATGGGATAGTCATTGAAACAGTCACTTCCGATCATTCAGGGCAAGTGTTGTTATGTGACCCGAACAATACCAAATCAACAACAAAAGTTGAGAGACGTTATTATAATATCAAATCGATAAGTGAATTTTGCCCAAAACTAAGGCTCGAGAACTGGACAAATGTATACAGCGCGAAAGATATAAATGGAGCTTTTTCAAATTTCAGTAAAACCTTCAATTTTCACTTTGTTCTGCACTTTCCAAAAACTTGTAAACACCAGAAACCTATTGAAAACAAGATTTTTACTTCACCTGAAATTACACGAATGAAAAACCAATTTGTTTTTTATCAATCAATTTCTAAAATCGATCCAGAATCAGCATTTAAGGAGCTGAAAAGGACTTATAATAATCTCTTGGAATCAGCAAAAAAAAACTATTACAGATAAAATTGTTGAGTCAGATAATAAATCAAAAACGATGTGGCAAATTATTAAAGAAGTGACAGGTAGGTACTGCTCAATCTAAACAATTTGAATACGATAATCCACTCGAGGTAGCAAATAGCTTCAATGAATACTTCACAAACTGCGCCCCTCAACTCTTGTCAAAACAGAAAGACAAGGTAAATGGTTTATGAAGGTCTGTAGCCTTTCACAGTCACACTCTGTTCCTGAATCCAGTCACAGAATATGAGTTACTCTCAATAATAAACAATATGAAGAACAAGAGAAGCACTGGTAATGATGAAGTACCCATACACATATTGAAAAGCTGTGCCCAAGAGATTGTTTGTATTTTGACCTTCCTTATCAATAAATCATTTGAGGAAGGACTTTAGCAAGATGAACTGAAGGAAATAAGTCAGACATATCTAACTTCAGGCCAATCAGTCTACTGACATGTATATCGAAAATTATCGAAATAGCAATGGCTAATCGATTAATGAATTTCTTTTCAAATTTTAACATTTTTTCTAAGAACCAGTATGGCTATCTGAGGAATAAGTCTATTGAAACTGCTTTGGTTTACTTTAGTAACGAAGTCCCAGAAGCAATGGACAAGGGGAGATCTATCCTGTGGAATCTTCATTAATTTATCTCATCGATTGTATAGATCATGATATTTTATTGCGGAAACTTTATAAATATGGAATTTGTGGAAACCCTTACAACTGGTTCAATTCATATCTGGAAAACAGAAAGCAAATAGTAGAACTCAATCAAAAAAATTATACGGCCAGATTATATTTATCAATATCATAAGGTTATAGCAGACATAAACACTGCTCACATGTCTAACTATGCTGATGATACCAACCTTTTAATAACAGGTGCAAACTTAACTTAACTAACGGAACCCTCGTACTAACTCCCAATCCCCATTTAACCCCTCCATTTCACACCTTCACCCTTTGAATTTTCAAAAACACAGAATTTTTGGAACAAAGACCTCAAATACTAATTTTTATGAGCCTCACCTAAAAACTAACGGAACCCTCATACTAACTTCCAATCTTTCACACCGTCAGGGGTGGAATTTTGAAAAACACAGAAACACGTATTTCTTCATTTGTAACAAAGTCATCAAATGCCTATTTTCATGACCCCAAATTAAAAAATAACGTTAGTCCTATACAAAATTTCGACCCCCATTTTAACCGCTTTAGGATTGAATTTTCGAAAACCATGAAACACGTGTTTAATTGAGAGAACTCCAAAGCACTAGCCTAGTAGCATTTAGAAAATTGCATATGTATTGTCTGCACTTCAGATTGAAATATACTGTTATTGCCATCTAAACCTACCTTCTCTGTAAACTTTATTCACAAGTGTTGTGGCACTTCCTTCCGTAATATCTAAAGTTTCTATACTTGAACGAGGGTTATCAGTTCTTTCCTGTGCTGGTCTTCTTTTTGGAGTTATACGCTTTGATCCCTTTTCTTCTCGTTTGGCAAATTTAAAATTGGAACCGCTATTCTTTTTAGCCTAGGCTTTTGAGGTGCACAATCTGAAATCATCATTACCTTCCTTTGATTCCCATATGAAGAGGTAGAAAAACAAAATGAGTTTCCTCTAGATTTTTGAATAAATCCACCTTTTATAGCTTGGATTTTTGTTTGTAATAAACTACTTGCAGATAAGAGAGAGTTAATGGTTAATACATATATTGTATAAATAACGTGTACAGATAAATCAAAACTTGACTGACATATCTATATATATGTGACAACTTCATAACACAAACAGAATTTTATAATCCAGTGAATATAGATAATATGGAGAGATTATACATTTTATATTCAACACCCTCCCTTAATCGATACACTCTGAAAAATATTTCTATAGCTTTAACAATACAAAAATAAAAATAGTTCAAAGAACATTCTTTGGTACCCGTTTTAAAAATAAAACAAATTCAAATTATTGGCACCACATTTACATTTGTGTATTAGTTTCAGCTAATGGTAAGCACACAATCCCAAACCCGAGACACAGAACTGATGTTTAGGTCCATTTAAACCTTTAGTTAACACATCTGCATACATTTCCTCGGTTGGCATATATCTAACAGAAATAGAACCGTTCTGAATACATTCACGTACATAGTGATACTTTATGTCTATATGTTTTGAACGATTATGATGTACAGGATTGTGCAACAATTTCTGACAACTTTGATTATCATTCCAAATGACTACAGGTTCACATGCAACATTCAGCTCTTTTAGTAATCCTGAGATATGAACTGCTTCTCTGCTTGCCTCGCTGACAGCCATGTATTCCGCTTCAGTCGACGAAAGTGCCACAGATCTCTGCTTACGAGACTCCCAGCTTATACAACCCCCAGCTAGGATGTATGTGTAGCCAGTATAGGATCGCCTGTTAACTTGATCCGCTGCCCAATCTGCATCTGCGTAGCCTGTCAACCCTGGATTACCTCTTTGGAATTTCAGACACATCCCTTTAGTTCCTTGGAGATATCTGAGTACTCGTTTACCAGCTTGCCAATGTTGCTGACCAAATCTGCTATTAAACTGACTTAATACACTCACACTGTGAGCTATGTCTGGTCTACAGCACACAGCTAAGTACATCAGAGCTCCTATTAAAGCTTGATACGGAAGATCTGCAGCTTCTTCTATCTCTTCTTGGCTAGGAAGAGTGAGATGGCTTCTCACATCCAATGGTGTTTTGACAGCCTTACATTCTTCCATCTTAAATTTGCGGAGAACGTCTCCAATGTATCTCTCTTGATCCAGACAAATGACTCCACTTTCTCTGCTCCGGCGTATCCTTATGCCAAGAAAATTATTCAGTGGACCTAAATCCTTCATTTTGAATTGCTTCTGGAGTTCTAGCTTCAAATTTTTCATTTCAGTTTTGTCATTAGAAAGCAAGAAAAAATCGTCTACATAAAATGCTAGGATAACAATCTTCTTTCCTTCATTCTTCAAGTAGAGACATGGTTCATGATTTGATCTGTGAAATCCCAAGCCTTCTATGGTTTCATGAGCTTTCTTGTTCCATTGTCTTGAAGCCTGCTTGAGTCCGTAGATTGCTTTAAGCAATTTACATACTTTGTTTTCTTCAGCTTTAACACCTTCTGGAACCTCCATGAAAACATCTTCTTCAAGATCGCCATTCAAGAACGCTGTGATCACGTCTAAATGATGCACCTCTAGATCATATTCTGCTGCAAGTGCTAGAAGAAGTCTCACTGTTGAAAAACGAATGACTGGTGCAAAGGTCTCTTGATAGTCCACTCCACTTTTCTGACTAAATCCTTTTGCTACTAGTCGCGCTTTATATTTTGAAACATTCCCTTCTGAGTTTCTTTTTATCTTGAACACCCACTTGCCTCTTGATAATTCTTCTGTTCTGTGGTGGATCGACTAGTTCCCACACTTGATTTTCATTCAAGGAACGTAATTCTTCATTCATGGCTGCTTCCCAGTGCTTCTTGTTATAGCTTGATAGATCTTCTTCCACTGTGTCTGGTTCTTCTGGATATTCATGCATCCTTTCTGCTGTCAATAGAGCTTGGTATAAAATCTGGAAGCTTTGGTGGATGTCTCTCCCTTGTAGATTTTCTTTGAATCACCTACAATTTCTTCTTGATTTTCCTGCTGATCTTGCATTCCTTGATTTATTTCTGGATCATCAACTTGAGCAGCAGCATCTTGTTGATGGATAATTATTTCATCTTCTTGTCCTACATGACAATCCTTTATCTCTTCACATTTTAGGTCTGAAGAGGTTATTTCAGTCATTATTTTATTTCTAGGATCCTCAATGAATACAACATCCCTTGCTTTTATCAGTTTTCTCTTTTCAGGATCAAACAATCTAAATCCTTTTGACTCAGTGCAATAACCAACAAAAATCATCCTTTTACTTTTGGAGTCAAATTTCTTCCGGAGTTCTTTAGGTATATGAGAGTATGCATCACATCCAAAAACATGCAAATTAATTAGATCTGGAACTTTAGCTGTCCATGCTTCATATGGAGTCTTGTTCACAAGTGCCTTGGTTGGTGAACGATTCTTCAGGTAAATTGCTGTATTGACGGCTTCTCCCCAGTAGATATGACTGAGATTAGCATCTTGCATCATTGTTCTTGCTTTCTCAATCACTGTGCGATTGCACCTTACAGAAACTCCATTCTGCTCTGGGCTGTACTGAATTGTAGTCTGCCGTTTTATTCCATGCTTCTGCAAGAAGGTATCAAAATCTGCATTGATATATTCATTTCCATTGTCACTTCTCAATATCTTTATTTTCTTTCCTGTTTCTGTTTCCACTTCTTTCTTGAAAATCTTGAATTTCTCGAGTACTTCATTCTTATTTTTCAGCAAATACCCGAAGGTCATCCTTGTATGATCATCGGTGAACATAAGTAAGTAGCGTGCACCGCTAAATGAATTTTCACTCATCGGGCCACAAACATCACTGTGGATTATTTCCAATTTATCTTGTGCTCTTGTAGCTCCTTCTTTGTTGAAGGGTAATCTGCACTGTTTGCCTTCAATACATGCAACACAGGGATCATCTTGAGTCTCTGGAAAATTTATGCCAACTGCCATACCTCCTTTAAGTATTTGTATACCTTTGGGGTTAAGATGTCCCATTCGTCTATGCCAAAGTTGGTAGGTTTCTTTGCATTTGCTTATGAGTGCGGATTCTTGACTCTCCTTACTAATGAATGCATTATTCCTTGGACTAACTGTATCCAACTTGTACATACCATCTGCATAGCTTGCTGTGCCCTGTAATTTTCCTGCAACAGTAAATATTCCACTGTCATAAATCTGACAGCCTTCTGCTGTGAAAACCACCAGCAGTCCTTTCTGCACCAGTTGACTAACTGATAACAAATTAGCTGATAGGCCTGGAACATAGATCACATCTTTTATGGTTTTAGCTGGATTTACACTCTGTGCCATAATTACATCCACTTCACCAATTCCTTTGGTTTACAATTTTTGATTATTGGCTACAGTAACTTCCCTCTTGTTACTTATTTCTTGGAAACTCTTCAACCAGTCTTCATTGCATGTCATGTGAGACGATGCTCCTGAGTCAACATACCAGGTACTTGCACTGAAACCTGCTGACATTGCTGACAGAAATGCATTAATTCCTTTGCTTTCCATCTTCTGATTATAGTTTGAGTTTCCTTGAAAATTTCCGTGTTTCACTTTTTCAGGTTTTCTTAGTGGTGTTGGACATTGAGGGCTCTTATGTCCATATTTATTACAGTTGTAACACTTTGGACCTTGATTTCTGTGTTTTTCATTTGTCTGCTTGCTCACATTCTTATTCTGGAATTTAACTCTTAGAGCACTTTCACTTGATGTCTTTTGTGTTTCATCTTGCATCAACTTTGATCGAACATAATCTGCAGAAATCTTAATGTTCAGATTTTCAATTGCCATTATTAGTGGTTCAAACTTAGCCGGCAATCCATTCAGCATTAACACACCAATAAATTCATCTTCAATTGGAGAACTATATCTGCCAATTGCTGTGCAATTGATGTAATGCAAGTAAGATAGTCTTCCATGGTTTGAAAATCTTCATACTTGGCGCTAAACAGTCTTCTTAACAATGCTAATCTTCTGGTCATCCCTTTAGCTTCGAATGCACTCTTCAGATTATCCCAAGTTTCTTTGGCTGTATTAGCATTCCTTATGTGAGTAAATACACTTGGCTTTACCATGAGGCATATCTTAGATCTTGTCCTGGCATCTCTCTTTTGGTTCGTGTCCACGCCCTGTACACAATCCCATAGGTCCTCATGAATGAGATACATTTCCATTTGAAAGTTCCATGTATTATAGTTACTGCTTCCTTCTAGTTTCTCAATGTTAGGAAGGGTGAGGATCCTATGTAAGTATATGTGCTTGGTTGTAGGCCTGATGTGCCTGCAGTAGCTGCACTATTATTCCTTGTATTTGAGCTCTGTGATTCTTCATCGTCACTCACCATCTTGGCACTTTGATATGCAGTGGCAATGCAAGCACAAATAAATCCCTGAATAACTGGCAACTAATCTTGTATCACAGTTCCTCTCTTCTTTTACTTCTTACTGCGCAACAGGTCACTTACTGGCCCATAACCTTTTGAATAAATCCACCTTTTATAGCTTGGATTTTTGTTTGTAATAAACTACTTGCAGATAAGAGAGAGTTAATGGTTAATACATATATTGTATAAATAACGTGTACAGATAAATCAAAACTTGACTGACATATCTATATATATGTGACAACTTCATACATTTTATATTCAACATAGATGACTGCCATCAATTATATTCCTAGTATATATAATGAAAAACTAGTTTTAGACGAGTCTACGAAAAACACTATTTCAGACATTGACAGAAGTAACAAGTGGCGAAAAATTTATATTTTATAAAACTACGTTATCCTAATCATATTATTTATATGTCTGTTGATAAAAATGAAATATTTCAGAAATAATACATTGAAATAAATATATAGGCATACTGGCAATTCAATTTCGTTGTACTCACCTGGTAAGATGAAATCATCCCTTGTGAAATGAAGAGAACATACCACTGCCGCTCTCGAGCCTGGTTTTTTGAGTTTAAATTATTTATCCAAGCCTTATTCTTGTGAATTTTTCATATACAGCTACTCATTCTTTTCTGGAAACTTGTGGAAAGAGAGCTCAGAATTCACGCTTCTCCTGCTTTTACAACCAAACGCACAACAGTATATATGACTCGGCGAACGAACTTTCGACATTGTCTTTACAAAAATTCCAATTTATTATTAGATAGTATTCACACAGCAAATTGTGGAAATAACACAACAGTCATATGGCTGCAATATAAACACCTTAACAATTCAGTTCATCTCCGATAGGGGTCGTATCAGGATGATTAATTCTCCTATTGCGTCTATTCACCATCTCATTACTTTTAAATGTGGACTCGTCAATAAACTAAAATTTGGTTCCTCGCGAATGAAATTCGATATATTTTCGCAATAGCGAACTCTGCTATAATAATTCCTTTCATAGATGTAATTCAATTCGGTATGGATGAAGTTTCTTTTTATTAATATTCTGTTCACGGAAGTATGCTAAGATATATTTTCGCAATAGCGAACTCTGCTATATAATTCCATTTTAGCTCTCTTTCAATTTTCCTCGTACTAACATGGGGATTCTAAATTTTTGAGAGCGTCACCGCTAATTCATTTTCTTCATTTGTTGCAATTTTATTCACTACTTGCCTTTTCTTGTGCTTGACACTGCCTGTTTCCTCAAATTATTCTTCAACCCTCCGAAAACTCTCTGGTCGTATAGTCCTTGAATCACAGTTACCCGAAATGTAGGTTATGTTAATCATTTCTTTGGTGGATAATTTCATTTTGAGGCGAAAAATATCAGCTTAGAACTATGAATTGACCTCCTTGATAATTTAATGTCAAGTTTGTAAACAATTCCTATAACATTCAAATGTTCCAAGGATGATTTGATATAATTGATAATATGATATACATTCCGGGTGGATGTTACAGAAGCTGCTTTTCGAAAGAGATATTTGTGGAAACAGGAAGTAAACAAAACGTGGAAGGAAGACAATAAAACTTATCGATGACGTCGTTAACTATTGAGAATTTCCAGGTACAAGGGGCAGCAAGGTCCCAAGTACTCACGCTCCTTGATTTCTATCTCTGAGGATATGTTAAATGGAGAGGCCTACCGCGAGAAACCAACGACACCAGAAGACATGAAGAATGGAATTACAAGATCAACTTTAATTGACCATATGCAATAGCTTTCGGTGGCAGCTTTTTGAGCATTCTTGGGTTGGCAGTAATCTGTCATCGATGACAATTGTCATCACTGACACCTGACAGTTGTGAAGGTATTTTGAAATAAGCCCCATTTTCGTAATATATACATTTATTTAAGTTTCATATTTATAATAATTCTTTTTGAAATTAAGGTATGGATGAAAACAGCGACAGGTAATTATTTTACATTATACACCACCAATATAGGTTCTGATGCTGATTCTGCTCTAGATTTCCACTTCCAAAGGGACCTTGTACTAGGAATCTTGATAGGCTTCCCAAGAATTTCAAGGAAGAGAGCATCTTGCAATACAAAGACAAAAGACACGTCAAAACATCATCTTCTGGGTTACAGGATGTTCAAGGAATAGTTTAGGAACTTTATTTTTCTTCATTTCATCTTGCAATGTGAAATGTAAACCACATATTCTCTTCCTCTGGAAATAATAAAGTGAATGATCATCTTGCTTCATTCCTAGAGAATGTAACCATTTATTAGCAAGTGCTTTATTCTTTGGGAACCTATAGAATTTCAGTTTGGAATCTTTGATCGAGCTTCGACTTTGACAGTGCTCCACACAACACCTCCAGCCACCTCCAACAAAATTGGGTTTGCTAAAATGAAAAAAATCTGAATTCAATTGAAGAATATTGTACTTGACATGCTGGATATAATCAAGATATACTTACACCTTTTTATCATCCATCTCATTAAAAATCATGTTTACTCATCAATAACAATTATTGATCAGGTATATCTTTTTCAAATAATTATATTAAATTTTGTAAGACACCTAACTAGACTATTGAAATATTGTGGGAAATATTCGTTTGGTAAAGATTCTTGGAAAATAATGGTAGATTTTTACATAATTTCAAAAATAGTAAATAGTTGAAATAATGACAATTGACATTTATAGCGATGTCATTGAAGATTGACATTAATGACAGATTGGTACCAACCCAATAACGCCCAGAAAGCTGCCACCGATAGCTAATGAATATGGTCAATTGATGTCCGAAGAGCAATTGTAGATTGACTCAATTTGTACATAGCTCAAAATGGGAGATAATTTAAACATCCAATTTACCAATTTCTTTATTGTTTGAGTTTATTTTGTCCAGCGTTGGATAAAAAAATTGTTATTGCTGTTATGATGACTTTTTCATACTTTCTTTGAGAATTGTATACATTTGCGATGGAAATCAAGTAGACAAACACTACATTTTCTGCAAATCAATTACATCACTGTTCTAATCCCCTAGTCCACGAAGATAGTCATCACCCCGCAATAGAATTTATTTGCGACGTTAACCATATCCGAAACCTTCGAAGACAATCGAACAATTGCTATTACAATTTCAAAAAAGCCGATAACTCTCGAATAGACCAAGTAGTATCCGCTATTGCATGGGATAACAACTTTGCTGGAAAGTCTTTGAACAGCAATGTAAAGTATTTTTATGAAACTATTAGAGAAATTATAGACAATGAGGTACCAAAGTATCGCAAAAGTAGATATTTTCCATCCAAAAAAATAAAATTTAAAAAACAGATAGCTCGATTTCCAAGGAGACATTTGCCGGTTATAGAAAGAATAAATTTCACAAAAATGGAAAATATATAAAAATGAGAATGACCTCAATTTATTCAAAGTACTCAGAGCTCGCTCGAAAAGACTAATCGAAATAGATTTCAAAAACTATCTGCACTCTATTGAACATGAATTACCCTCTAATTCTAAACAATTCTGGAAATACGCCTCTATCAAAAAACAATGCGCAAGTAAAATTCCAAACGAGCTTAGTTATGATGACACCGTAGCTAATAATGGACAGGATATTTGCAACCTGTTTTCAACTTACTTTCAAAGCGTGTACACACCAGAAACACATGACTTCAATTATAACAGCTCACCGTCAACCAATATTAATATTAATAACGAACTACATCACGTTCAACTCACAGAAAATGAGGTAGAAAACGGGTTGAAAGAGCTTGATATTAATAAAGCTGCTGGACCGGATGGAATACCGCCAATATTTTTGAAAACATGCTCTAAATCACTAGCTAAACCCCTAACTTCGATTTTAACCAATCAATTAACAGTGAACAATTTCCCGAATACTGGAAAACGCGGATGTAATACCAATTTTCAAAACGGAAAGAAAAACATAATAAGAAATTATAGGCCTATCAGTAAACTATCTGCGATTCCTAAATTATTCGAAAATTAGTTTACAAATATATGCATTTTCTCGTGAAATCCATCATCATATCAGAACAGCATGGTTTCTTTGCAGGGCGATCATTGGAATCGAATTTAATAGAATATAGTGAATATTTATATAGTAACATGGACCACAGACTACAAGTTGACGCCATTTACACCGACTTCAGCAAGGCATCTGATAAGGTTAGCCATAATCTTCTTCTCGAGCGGCTTGCTGAGGTTGGAGTACGAGGCTCACTATTGAGATGGGTGGAATCTTATATAAAGAATAGGTCCCAATCTGTAACAGTTCAAGGATTTCGTTCGAAGAGTATATTTCCTCATCAGGTGTCCCTCAAGGATCACACCTGGGACCTTTATTTTTTATCATTCATGTAAATAACATAAAGTCATGTTTTAAACATGCCAACTTCCTGTTATATGCAGATGATATGAAACTTTACCTAACCGTACGAAATTTAAACGACTGTCACAAGATCCAAGATGACCTTGATAGACTTAGTGAATATTGTGACTCGTCTAACTTATATTTGAATTTTCAAAAATGCCATTGCATCACATTCACAAGGAATATAAATCCGGTACACTTCGATTATTCTATAGGGAATTGTCAAATAACCAGGGTTAGTGAGATTGGGGACCTAGGAATTATATTCGATTCCAAACTAATTTTGATCTACATGTCGAATCAATCGCAAACTCCGCCTCAAGAATGTTAGGCTATGTAATGAGAACATGTAAACATTTCGAAAACATCAAGTCTTCAATTTGTGTCTATAATGCATTTGTGTACAGTAAGCTAAATTTCGCTTCTGTTATATGGAGTCCTCAATACAAAACGTATATAAACCGCCTGGAAAACATTCAGAACAAATTTGTCAAATATATTAGTTTTAAACAAAATTTCAATTACAACGGCGACATTGAAAATGCGAGAAAACATTTCAATATTATATCACTATCGAGTAGAAGAGTGATCTCTGATATTTTATTTTTACACAAAATCATCTCAAATTCCGTAGATAATGCTAATATACTGAATCAAATTCAAATCAACGTTCCCATTCGGCCACTTAGAACTAGCCACCTGTTCCGCATACCATTTCGGAGAACTAATTCGTCTCAAAACTCTCCTCTATGTAGAATTGTTCGAAATGCTAACAGGTACACTGATCAAATCGATATTTTCTCCAAATCCCACCAAAAATTAAAGACCACTTTGAAACGACTCATGTATCAAACAATTTTTACAAAAAACACTTTATCTTTGTTACTTTGTTTCAATTGCTGTCTGAAATTAGTATTAGTATATAAGTTTAAGTATAAGTAAAATTAAATGTATAATGTAGGTACTTTAGTGGACTTTTGTCTGTCTGTATCTTTCATGACCATTAAATAAATAAATAAATAAATAAACTCATAGAGTGGCCTATTCCAGCCTTATTTACAGGCTGTTCCATTTGAAAAAAAACTGAGAAAAAAGTTATCCTGAGTTTTGGTTGGCCCTGTATGGGGATGATGCTGGTGGTCATGGGCGGTTCGTTGTAGGAGGGTTTGGGAAAAATGGCGGTTGTAGGTTTATGAGAGGGTGGGGTGGGTGTATGTGGGTAGGGAAAAGGCTGGGGAGTGATCTGTGATTGGTTGCAATGGTGGCAGCCCTGTTGTGGATTGGAGTGTGTGCTTGAGAGTGGGGTCGGGGAGCGCTGTGATGGTCGTGTAAGTGGTGATAGCCGCCAGCCGCTATCCAATAGCCGAGCATCAGCAGCAGCCATATTGAAATGGGAGTGGGTGTGGTCGTCCGTTAGCTACATTCGTCAACAAATAGCTGCATTCGCCAACGGCATTGGTCGGCCGTTCAATCGAGGGCGGCCATTATGGAAAGTGGGGGGAGTCACCAGTGTTTATGAGCGATGATGCGGCCATAACTCGTGACTCGTTGCAGGAATCTGAGCATTGGCCGTTTCTACGTCAGCACTTTCGTTATCAGTTGTTTATTTGAGCGACCGGGTATCGGCGGCATCCTTTGAAAGAGTTTGTTTACATTAACAAGATGAGGTTGCAGGTGTTCATCCCGATCTGTGAGAATTCGCAGTAAACAAGCAATTCTTATGAATAATAAAGACGCAATTCTGAGAATTGATCCGTGGGATCCTATTGTATATTCAAGGTCAAATTATTGCATCATATTATGCCAGTTCTGAGAATTTTGTCAGTTGGCAGTTTTAGATTGCGCAGTAGAGAATTGTGTACATGACCGATCCCCACCGTCAGGTTCATTCTTCATCTGTCCTCTGAACTGTAAACATCGTTCTGTTCAGTGCTCTCTCTCGCCTCTGAGTTTGTGTGTTTGTGATCTACCAAACCAAACATCTAAAAGCGTAAGTTTTTATTTTATTGTTTTAATTTTTTTCAAGAATCTGTTTTTTAAAACCTTTTTTTTGTATGCCAAAAAAGGTTTTTTGTTTCAAACACTTCTTCATATATCGAGGGTGGGATTTTTTTTCTATTTGTTTTACGGGTAGGGATTGTTTTTCTTCGAAAAATTTTAAGGGATTGTTTATTTATTATAGATGAATTTGCAGAAATAAACGCTGTTGCGACAGTAGCAAGGCAAACCGTAGCTCTATCAAAATTGCCGCTAAACAAACCTATGCTAATCGAGAAATTGAGAGTGGTTAAAACAAAGAAAAAGAAATTGGATTTACACTCTGTGCCATAATTACATCCACTTCACCATTCCTTTGGTTTACAATTTTGATTATTGGCTACAGTAACTTCCCTCTTGTTACTTATTTCTTGGAAACTCTTCAACCAGTCTTCATTGCATGTCATGTGAGACGATGCTCCTGAGTCAACATACCAGGTACTTGCACTGAAACCTGCTGACATTGCTGACAGAAATGCATTTATTCCTTTGCTTTCCATCTTCTGATTATAGTTTGAGTTTCCTTGAAAATTTCCGTGTTTCACTTTTTCAGGTTTTCTTAGTGGTGTTGGACATTGAGGGCTCTTATGTCCATATTTATTCAGTTGTAACACTTTGGACCTTGATTTCTGTTTTTTCATTTGTCTGCTTGCTCACATTCTTATTCTGAATTTAACTCTTAGAGCACTTTCACTTGATGTCTTTTGTGTTTCATCTTGCATCAACTTTGATCGAACATAATCTGCAGAAATCTTAATGTTCAGATTTTCAATTGCCATTATTAGTGGTTCAAACTTAGCCGGCAATCCATTCAGCATTAACACACCAATAAATTCATCTTCAATTGGAGAACATATCGCAATTGCTGTGCAATTGATGTAATGCAAGTAAGATAGTCTTCCATGGTTTGAAAATCTTCATACTTGGCGCTAAACAGTCTTCTTAACAATGCTAATCTTCTGGTCATCCCTTTAGCTTCGAATGCACTCTTCAGATTATCCCAAGTTTCTTTGGCTGTATTAGCATTCCTTATGTGAGTAAATACACTTGGCTTTACCATGAGGCATATCTTAGATCTTGTCCTGGCATCTCTTTTGGTTCATGTCCACGCCCTGTACACAATCCCATAGGTCCTCATGAATGAGATACATTCCATTTGAAAGTTCCATGTATTATAGTTACTGCTTCCTTCTAGTTTCTCAATGTTAGGAAGGGGTGAGGATCCTATGTAAGTATATGTGCTTGGTTGTAGGCCTGATGTGCCTGCAGTAGCTGCACTATTATTCCTTGTATTTGAGCTCTGTGATTCTTCATCGTCACTCACCATCTTGGCACTTTGATATGCAGTGGCAATGCAAGCACAAATAAACCCTGAATAACTGGCAACTAATCTTGTATCACAGTTCCTCTCTTCTTTACTTTACTGCGCAACAGGTCACTTACTGCCCATAACCTTTTGAATAAATCCACCTTTTATAGCTTTGGATTTTGTTTGTAATAAACTACTTGCAGATAAGAGAGAGTTAATGGTTAATACATATATTGTATAAATAACGTGTACAGATAAATCAAAACTTGACTGACATATCTATATATATGTGACAACTTCATACATTTTATATTCAACATAGATGACTGCCATCAATTATATTCCTAGTATATATAATGAAAACTAGTTTTAGACGAGTCTACGAAAAAACACTATTTCAGACATTGACAGAAGTAAAAGTGGCGAAAATTTATATTTTATAAAACTACGTTATCCTAATCATATTATTTATATGTCTGTTGATAAAAAAAAGAAATATTTCAGAAATAATACATTGAAATAAATATATAGGCATACTGGCAATTCAATTTCGTACTCACCTGGTAAGATGAAATCATCCCTTTTGAAATGAAGAGAACATACCACTGCCGCCTCGAGCCTGGTTTTTGAGTTTAAATTATTTATCCAAGCCTTATTCTTGTGAATTTTCATATACAGCTACTCATTCTTTTCTGGAAACTTGTGGAAAAGAGCCCCAGAATTCACGTTCCCCGCTTTACAACCAAACGCACAACAGTTTTATGACTCCGGGGAAGAACTTTCGACATTGTCTTACAAAAAATTAATTTTTATTAGATAGTATTCACACAGCAAATTGTGGAAAAACACAACAGTCAAAGGCTGCAATAAAACCTTAACAATTCGTTCATCTCCGATGGGTCTATCAGGATGATTAATTCTCCATTGCGTCTATTCACCATCTCATTACTTTTAAATGTGGACTCGTCAATAAACTAAAATTTGTTCCTCCGAATGAAAATTTGATATATTTTCCCAATAGCGAACTCTGCTATAATAATTCTTTATAGATGTAATTCAATTCGGTATGGATGAAGTTTCTTTTTTTTTAATATTCTGTTCACGGAATTGATAATATTCAGCTCTCTTTAATTTTTCCCCATACTAACATGGGGGTTCTAAATTTTTTAAAGCATCACCGCTAATTCATTTTTTCATTTGTTGCAATTTTTTTCCTACTTGCCTTTTCTTGTGCTTTACACTGCCTGTTTCCCCAAAAATTCTTCAACCCTCCGAAAACTCTCTGGTCTTGTCCTTGAATCACAGTTACCCGAAATGTAGGTTATGTTAATATTTCTTTGGTGGATAATTTCATTTTGAGGCGAAAAAAAACACTTAGAACTATGAATTGACCTCCCTTGATAATTTAATGTCAAGTTTTAAAAAATTCCTATAACATTCAAATTTCCAAGGATGATTTGATATAATTGATAATATGATATACATTCCGGGGGATGTTACAGAAGTGCTTTTCGAAAGAGATTTTGTGGGAAAAAAGGAAATAAAAAAACGTGGAAGGAAAACAATAAAAAATTTTCGATACGTCGTTAACTATTGAGAATTTCCAGGGACAAGGGCAGCAAGGTCCCAAGACTCCCTCCTTTATTTCTATCTCTGAGGGGATGTTAAATGGAGAGGCCACGCGAGAAAAAAACGACACCAAGAAGAAGAATGGAATTACAAGATCAACTTTTAAATTACCATATG